>JAGTXR010000185.1:0-600000 GCA_022606575.1 Glossosoma conforme | reverse complement strand
TTGTGATGCCTTGTGAATAGTTTTACATCACAAAGAGTATTTGTTAAAAACACTGAAGTCATTAAAGCAACAAAAGAATGATTATTTGACTTATTTGGGAAATGTCGAGAAGAATGACAAAATGTAGATGTGCTCATAAATTGGTCAATTTTTTATGAAATCTACATTTAAAAAATCGCAAAAAACTGCTAAATAATTGTGCATTATAGAATTGTGTACATACATATGGTAATTTTGAAAATGTTATTTTGAACATAACTAATTAGTATTAAGCATCCTAAAGTTTTTAAAGTAATTGTTATAATCAAACTCTTTATCATAGATTCATACAGTCAGGTACGATCAAGGTCCAAAACAACAAGTATCGAGGAATTTGCGGTGTACGAAATTGTGTGTATTAATAATATTAATATTATTAAGGAATGCTTACGCATCGATACGGAGCATGGACCATCTCAATAATCTGACACTCTATGTGGATTGAAAGGATTAAGGTCAAAAACGGTATCGAGGAATGTGCAGTGTATGACATTCAATGTATTAATATTACTTTTAGAACTGCTTACTCATGTTGTAAATTAGGGTATAAAAAGGGGACTCGTATTTAATAAATTAGTACCAACTCATCTCGGGTCTTTGATCTTATCCTCAGTGCCGGATACTTGGTATTCCGGCATCACCAGTTAGCTGATGCTGTAATTTCGGGACCGCGACCTCGGTTCCAAAACAGGTATATAGTAAGTATATATACAGTTATATAAAGTACTTATTAAAAAAAAAGCATAATATATGCATAATACGAGTATATCATAGATAATATTAAAATAACACAGTCCGGTGGTGTCCAAAAAAGCTGGAGAAACTGTTCGTCCTGTTTCGACATATGTTAACCTTGTAGGGGTGCTCAAAAAAGATTCTAAGGTCTGACGTTGATGAAAAAATAGGTGCAGGTGGGTATCAACAGAAAAAGTTAGCAAAAGCAGTGTCTGCAGCAGCGTCAAAAAAGGTTTAGTGGACCGACTGAACGTGTGTGTTACATTGATTGGAGACTAGACGTTAGTATCATAGTATGACATTGTTTATTAGGCCCACCGATCTTTTAATTGAATCAATTAAATCCAACAAGTAATAAATTTCTCCGATCTAAAGATTTTTGCCTTTTTTTTATGTAAGCACGTACAGGAGAATACCGGCAGATGGTGATAGTAATTCTGAAGTCTCATCCGCGGAATTCTATGACGCTAAGCGCTGCATGTGGGTGTTGATACGCCAACGTCATAGACTGTACCCCGAGATTCACGCATCATCCTTATTATTACAGTAATTTACTATGAATGGGTGTTCTTCACGGGACGACTTTCATCTACCACCGATTCTAATTAATATGCTATGACTGGCATTTTACGGGTGAGGTATCAAATTCGCACCAACCAGGGGTATTATAGACCTCACAAATCAATTTAAAAAAAAAAATCTCCGTCGGGGATCGAATTCACGACCTTTTATTGCAAACCAAACGCTTTGACTATTGAGCTATACCCAATGCAGGGCGAGTTGGAGATATTGGTTGCACGTGACGTGGTTAACGAAATGATCTGCTTTATCAGAAAGCCATGTTATCTAGTTGCAAGTCCTAGCCTAAGCTTGATTGATAAGAACTTATATATTTTTTTTTTTGTTAAATTATCACTCCCAGATGATAATGAAGCTCTCATTACGTAGTTATCAATCGTTGTATGATACAAATCCAGTGTGTTGTATTAGGTAGTGTCTAATAGAGGCACCGATCCACTTCGCCACCCCCTAAAACCAGCACTGTGCTTCGATACCAGACTCGGCAGTCTTCAGTTTGTCAAGAATCAAATATGGAGCTTGTTTACGTACATTCTCCATATCTCACAGTTGCCTTTTTTCGAGCTATTTTAATCCTCAAAAACTGTTGAAACTGTAATATATTTATCTGTTAAATGCATTCAACGGGGATTCGGGATGCAGAGCTGAGCCGAGGTGTCGAGAATGATGGCAGATAATCTCGCTTTGTGAAAACCCTCCCTGTCCCGTCCTGTTTTTAGAGACCCAGATAGGGAACCGTTACTGGACGCACGCAAAAAGCTAATTGTTAAAGAGTGGCTCAAGGCCTTTGCATGATTCTAGCTGCATCGTAGAAGTCACATAGACCTCAGTCTAAGGGTGTGAAATTAGTATACTACAGCGTGTCTGGAATTGCCTTCTTTAGTAGCACGTTACTAACCACGAAATACGTGGGAATGGATGAGAAAATGGTGAGGTTGAGAAATGGATTCTCCAGAATGGCAGATCACTTAGGATTGTGGCAAATGATCGAACTTCATATATCAAATCTATGGGAAAGAATTATTTATCTTGAAATTGCATATAGATGAAGAAGGGATGTAGACGATATCCCGCCATAAAGAACCAGGACCTTAGTCTGAACAAGTAAATTCGTTATATAAACAGCTATAAATGTTGCAAAGGTAGTATGTATTAATTTAGGTTTATGTTTTAAGTATTGCTTTTATTAATAATTTAAAGATTTATCGAGAATTGAGATCATATTTAATTGGATGCTCACTAGTCACCCTGACTTGCTTGAGAACAGTCCATCTTCAAGATGTGGAGTTCTTCTTAGAAGCACTGAACACTACAATTGTAGCATTATCGTAGGTCTGAACGTCTGACTCCATGTCCAGTATTGAACTAGGAAATATTTTTCTATTAATTAAAAAAAAAAACACAGTCACACCCATTGCTGAAAGGTACAGCCTAATGAGCTCGACTGTCATGCGGACAGGTTCAATCTCTACCAAGGCATTGAATAAAATTGACTTCGAACTGTTCACTTGAACAATGATAGAACATACAGTGTTGAAACTCCGGTTGTCAACCGATCAGCAAAGCTTAGCGATGTTGGACGTGGAATGTAAATGAATGGGTGACCGCATGTCGTTGGGTCGACCATTAGGACCAAATGTTCCAGATAAGGAACGGGTATGAAAAGAAAACGAATAAAACTTGGGTAGGTTTACTGTTTTTAAGGTTCGTATTCTATATGGTCACATATATTATCCAAAGACATTTCTTCATCCGGAGGTCTACCTGGAGACATACGTACTACATATATACAGTTCTCGACGACCTCCTATTGACTTGATGAGACGGCAGATATAGTATTGGAGGCATATTTTGGGTGTTTTGTTAATCGTATTGTTAAAGGATATCGAATAATTTACTTGACTCTCCCGAAGCTAGGACTGTTTGGTCCTAAGCGATGACTCAACTCAACCAACGATACAAGATAAACAAAAGGCGGTGATTCATTCATATTTTTATCTGCGCCCAATATTACTTGACACCAATGATTTAACGAGAACCTAGATGTAACGCTTAACCGCGCTGGGAGCCCTGACACAAATATTCAATCGAAAATCTCTCCTTACACGACATAACAAAACAATCATTAACAACTCATTAATTAAACCCCTCATAACATACTCTGTTGATATTGTGGAGGGGATGGTTGAGGGTAGAAACTGTAGAGGGCGGCCTAGACGGGAGTATTTGCAGCAAGTATTCGAGGACATATCAATCCCTTGATCAGAAGGTTAGGGGAATCATTCAATTTAATTAAGGAATTATTTAATTTTCTTGTTATAAATCGTATGTAGATAATAACTTGTTGTATTGTAGTGTTTATCGTGAATACGGCTCTGATTTCTAGAGATCTGTAATCTCCGGCATTCTTCGATTGTAGTTTTAAATCTCATTATTTTGAGAATGGAATGTCTGCGTGAGATTCGTTTGAAATGGGGAATGAATAAAATGGTGAGCAATCTGCTTGCTTTTAATTATTTAGATCCAACTGGCGCCTTTTCCCACCAGCCATGACGGACGTGAGATTGACGTTAATGTAATCACTGTACTTGTGAAGTGTTCAATTAGAAAAAAGTTAAGCTCTGGTTCACATGGAATGTCATATATAGTAACATCCCCTTTACTAACGGAAAAGACGACTTCACGTCGCCGGGTAGTTATCGGATCGCGTGGTGGCGGAATGAAAAGCAGATAAACAAAACAAATACTTTTAAGAAGTACAATCCGCGTTTATTTTCAATATAAGGCTTCGGTATCTCCGCCCGACCGTAACATGATGTATCGTGGGCCTCGGTTGGACGGAAACTGAGGACACGGGCCGACAGACGGGCACTGTAACATGTAGCGCCCCAAAGATTGTCGCGGATATGGAGCAACTGTTAAAACAAATAAAATGACGTATGCAAATGCTGAGTGTTTTTATATAAAATTAAGAGAAACATTATTAGATGTGCATGTCAGCCGAGCGAACAAAAATAAAAGACAAATTATCGTTTTTTGAGGCTTTTTGGCATCAGCCTAAAAGAGCAATCTATATCAAGCTGATATCAATATCTAAACAGTCAGATTTTCTGATGAGTATGCACTATGCCCAGAAGGAAAGCGCTCCCTCTATAAGTTTAACTTCGTGGGTTCGATCCCTGACATTTAAAACTTGTTTAAAATAGCTTAAATTAATATACGAGTATATACGCAGTAAATTTGTTACATCCTTATAACGTGAGATCTGGGCTGTTGTAGTCTAAGGTGTCACGACCTTTCGTTTCGAGATAATTCGTTCAACGACTCATCGGTAACGACGTGGGGAGCACTAGATGTCTGGTGCACGGGACATTTGGTGCACTGAATGTCTCGCTAATCTAACCTAATATAATCTAATCTATAGATTTGTCCAGTGATCGTATAGTCCAGAGATCCATATGTCTTGTTAAAGAAATAACTTAGGTTAGGTTAGGTTAGCGAGACATCCAGTGCGCCAGTTATCCCGAGCACCAAATGTCTCGTGCACCAGACGTCCAGTGCTCCTCACGTCGTTGCCGATGAGTCGTTGAACGAATTGTCTGGGAACGTAATGCGGCGGAACCGTAGCTTAACACTTCACTTGCAGCACCTCACTAATGGCAGCGCATTATAGATTTTTCATCGTCTTATTCGGTAGCCTTGTTAGGTATTTTTATGAAAAATCTTCATATTTAAAAAAATATACCTATTTATAATGTGATATACTTGTATGTGTATGTTAAACACTTCCATTTTTCACATTTTATTTTTCCTTAATAAAAATATTTTCACCAAACAACTACACTGAGGAAGGTAGTTTCACATTATGTGCGATTTTTTTTACATTAACATATACACGATAATACAGCAAGAATGTGGTGGATAAATTTCATCCGTGAGTTCATTACGCTTACCATTTATTCATGGCTAAACACTACTTGTGCAATGTTGATGCACCAATGCCATATACTCGTACTACAACCTGGCATTGACGCATCATCGATTTTTTACAGGAATTCACACTGAATGGGTGATGTTCACGGGGCGACGTTCTTGTACCACCAGTTTTAATTAATACGCTGCCATTTTACGGGTAAGGGATCAAATTCACACCAACTGGGGGGTATGTATAGAGTATAGAAATCATTTATTTTTTAATCTTCATCGGGGATTGAACCCATGACCTTCGGTATGGTAAGCAAACGCTTTAGCATACCCGCTGGCATATTTATTTGTCAAGCGATTTATTTTGAATTTTATCATTATTATCGGCTAATATCCATACAATTAGGTTTGTGAGAGAGATATAACGATGGGACTTTAACTTGCTAACTAAACATAGTTCTTTTTAGGTGGGATGAAGTTGATGATAAACTTCGATCCTTAAAACAGTTTCAGGAATGTGGTGTGTGCCGTTTTCTATCTTTCAGTATTTCTGTATTGAGTTTTCCAGTGAGAGTGCGGGTTAGTTTGTACGGGAGCGCGGGTTAACATGCGCGTACACGTGCGTGACAAAGCAATATTAGCACATGCCCTCACGTGTCGAAGCCATTTTATAGCTTCATGCTTTGAAAATTAATACTAAACGCTACCAGCTACTGGGCTTTTTTATTTACACTTATCTATAAGTATTAAATATATATGTAAATATTCTGATTAGGAGAACTATTACAATTTTATTCAAATGTAAATACAAAGAAAATCACTAATGATTGGTGGGATGCAATTATAAAGCACAACAAGGTTGACTGGACTTTGTGTGTGGGTGGATGTGTAAAGGTTGTATGCTTGCAGGCATTTAAAAAATGCAATCATGAAATCTGCTTCTTGATGAGATTCAGATTTTAAAAGAAGAAAACACAGATCCTGGGTGTGACACCACCTATCGTTCCCAGACAATTCGTTTAACGACTCATTGGTAACGACGTGGGGCGCACTGGACGTCTGGTGCACGACACATTTGGAGCATGGGACAACCGGTGCACTGGAAGTCTCGCAAACCAAACCTAACTTAAGGTATTGTTAACGAAATAACTTAGGTAAGGTTAGGTTAGGTTGTGCAGTGCAGCACACGTCGTTACTGATGAGTCGTAGAACGAATTGTCTGGGAACGAAATGCGACGGAACCATTCTTGGAGAGCAATAATAAAATCAAGCCTACTTATGTATATTATATATTAAAAATGTATCCGAAGAAACTGTTCTTCTTAAGATATAAATAAAAGAATATTTATAATTTATCCCACAATATATTTGTAGACGACATGTTTCTTTTTCAGTGGTCATATTAACATCAGGTTTAAATTCTAATCACCAAAGCATTTGACAACGTCATAGGTCAGATCAACGTAGATTATGACACCTAAATGCTCTAATTTGAAGCTTATATATCACATAGAGATATTGATACCGAGTGGACCCAGCAGTCTATTTTCCAACAGTCATTGAAGACACTAAGATGATCCATGCTTGAACATGTTCTCCACAAGAAAGCAAGAAAACAGATATCATCGAGTCGCCGGGCTCTTGTCGTAATGTTAGGCCATCGAAAATGAAGCAAAATAAACTAGAATGCGTTACTAAGCGAAGAACTTTACATTTATAGTAACTATATATCGGGGAGTTGAAATGACAAATATATGCTCCAACATTCTCCTCTCTTTAAAAGGTTGTTATTGAGTCGTGTGGTGGCAGGACGAGGAGCAGATTATCAACACAAACAGCGCTGCAGTGGCGATCTACGTAACTAGTCCAAAATGCCAATATGGCGACACATACATGTACGTCAAGCGAACAGAAATAAAAGATGAA
The DNA here is from genome assembly GCA_022606575.1 of Glossosoma conforme. NCBI lineage: Eukaryota > Metazoa > Arthropoda > Insecta > Trichoptera > Glossosomatidae > Glossosoma > Glossosoma conforme. Next base: position 592,797 of record JAGTXR010000185.1, on the reverse strand, counting down.
AGATTGTGCATCGATGTTTTTGGTACCAGTCAGCAAGGGCTGATGTCAGCTCCATCTTGAGCAGATATAAGATTCGATTTGATTAAGTTTAAGATATACATATTCGCTAAATCGTGTTGGCCATATTCTTCAATTTTAGAGTTGTTTCCGCTGTAGAACGTAAAAAAAAATCATCATTTTTTGGGGGTGTAATCTCTCATCATAGTGGAAAGTAGACTATACCATATATTATACATACTCGTATAAAATAATCAATTGGCAATGTAAAGATTTGTGAAGCTGAAACGAGTCAAAAAAAGGATATCTTCTCTTTTTCTTCGTGTCAGCGACGTCAAATTATTTATATTCAATATCTGGCAACATCGAATGTCCGTGTGTTGCCCAGCATTAGGTCTTGGGATGTGCAGCTTGTTGGACACATGGGGCACATCTTAGGTGTGAGGCGGTCTGCAGGTCCCCACAGTCGCACAACAGTGACACTCCCTGCTGAAGTATTCCCCACCGCTTGAGGTTGCCCTTTGTTCTACCAACTCCAGTTCTTAATCTTTTCAGGGATTTCCAGGAGCACCAGTCAAGGACCAGTTGGGAGGCCTTCCTTTTGGATTAATGAAATCTTCTGATGCGAGAGTTAGAGTCTCTCATTTTCAGGGCAGGATGTGAGAGGTTGTGTGGATCTCAGAAAGCTGCTTCGCGACTTCAGTTTGGGTGTTGGGGGTGTCTAATTATACAAACAGTGGGACGGTTGGTTGATTGCCTTACGCATTTTTTCGGCGCATATGACATTGCGTCTTATGTTAGGTGGTGCGATACCAACCAAGGGGTATAGTTTTGAAATAGGTGTTGGTTTGAGGCAGCCTGCGACGACTCTGCATGCATCATTCAGGGCAGTATCTAAATACCTGATTGAAATAGGATATATGCGAGACCGAAGTACCTGGTAGCGGTTTTTGAGAGAGCCCCCCGCGTATATTCCATATTAGAAGCATGTTGACATAAAAAAGGAAGCAAATACCTACAGATGATGTCATTCCAGCCATTTTGTATATAATTTTTAAATAAAACTTAATTGTGTATGAGGACGTCGGTTTGATCACTTAGTATCATTAAAAGCACAGTTAATATATCCAGCACAGTATCTCTACTACACCACAAACTTGTTCGAGATTTGCTCTGTGGATTTTTGCGTCCATATACATCAACTAGGCGATAATAATAACCCGATGGGTATATCTCAATTGTCAAAGCGTTTGTTTTGCAAGCCAAAGGTCGTGGTTTCGATCCCCGACGGAGATTAAAAAATAATATTTTTAATCGATTTCTGAGCTCTAAAATCCCTTGGTTGGTGTGAATTTGATCCCTCACCCGTGAAATGCCAGTCAAAGCCTATTAATTAAAATAGATGGTAGACGAAAGTAGTCCCGTGAAGACCACCCATTCATAGTAAATTTCTGTAAATAATAAGGATGATGCGTGAATCTAGGGCTGTAGTCTATGACAATGGTGGATCAACACTCCACATGCAGCGCTTAGCCATATGCACCATGGTAAGCGTCATAGAGCAGAATTACTATCTGTCGGTATTCTCCTATATGTGATTACACAAATAAAAAAATGCCGCAGGAGAATACTGACCCTGTATACCGTGAATCTTTAAGATGGAGAATCGACTAATTGTTAATTGTGGATAAGAAAAGGATCTCGCAGAGGTTCTGCTGCTTGGTTGTGGTGCCCATATGCTCCAAATTGAGAGCAAACAAGAGATTAGGATATTGTAATGTTCGAATGCACTCTAGAGAAATCGGCGGTTGAAGCATAATACTCGTATGTGGATTCTATGCTTTTCTAACTCTAATGCACAGCTGCGTGCGCACTTGACACACACACTGACACGTACACACACACGCACATGAACGCGTGCGTGTACACGTGACACCACTACTACAAAAACTACATTAGCATGAAGTTACAAGCGAATGCTAACAAACTCCTGACGCACTGGAAGTGAGAAAATAATTATTTAATTTGTTTCTTCAATTCTTGAGTTTGCATGAACATCGTACTTATATAATTAATTTTAATTACTTTGGCAAGAAAATGAAATGTATCGATGAAATGTTGAAGACGAAAGCTGATAATTCCGTCGATAAGAGGACAATTTATTGACCATGGATGTGACTCTTATGAACTCAAAAGAATTGATTCCCCCTACACCCAAATTCAATCAGCATATTCGTGACACACCTTTTTGACATACACATGCATTAAAGGTGTTTGTGTGTCGACAAAGAATTTCCAGTTTCAGAAATTCTAACCTTAATGTCACTGTTAAAGCAATTAGGATCTCTTAAAGAAACAGATCAATATACACTAGCCATCTCCCTAATCTGCACACATATTTTTTGCATACAATGTCCTAACAAAGCGTCCTAAAGTCTACTTGTTACGACTGGTTATGCTCTCCTGTATGCTGAATGCGCTTACTTGCAAAAAAAACTTTTTTTAATGCAAACACATACAGGAGAATACCAACAGATGATGATAATAATTCTGAAGTTTCATCTGTGAAATTCTATGACGTTTACCATGGTGCATTTGGTTAAGCGCTGCATGTGGAGTGTTGATCCGCCAACGTCGTAGACTACAGCCAGATTTTCAACTCATCATTTTTATTATTAAAGGAATTTACTATGAACGTGTGGTCTTCACGGGATGAATTTCGTCTACCACCAATTTTAATTAATAGTCTATGATGACTGGCATTTTACGGTTGAGTGATCAAATTCGCACCAACCAGGGGTATTATAGAGCTCAGAAATCGATTAAAAATCTTTTTTTTTTTTTTAATCTCCGTCGGGGATCGAACCCACGACCTTTGAGTTGCAAAGCAACCGCCTTGACCATTGAACTATAAAAACAATGTTTTCATTTATTATGATTTTAAAATAAATACAAGAGTGTACTCTCTCTTCTCACCTCCGATTTGCAGATGACATAGTGCTAATAGCCGAATCACCTAACAAGCTCCAAGACATGCTCTACGACCTCAATGAAGCGTCGAACAAAATTGGTCTGAAAATGAACATGGATAAAACAATAGCCATGATTAATAGTCATATTTCACAGACCTTTGATCCTATTTCCATTGGAGGAACAGAAATAGAGGTTGTAAACGACTATACCTATCTGGGACAAGTAATACAACTAGGGCGAAATAACTTCTCAAAAAGAAATCGACAGGCGCATACAACTGGGATGGGCAGCATTTGGAAAACTAAAGTACATTTTTAAAGCGAAAATTCCGCAATGCCTTAAAACTAAGGCGTTTAACCAATGCGTCCTCCTGTATTAACTTATGGCGCAGAGACGTGAATCTGACAGCAAGTCTTACCCATAAAATAAAAGTCACCCAGCGTGCTATGGAGAGATCCATGCTCGGAGTGTCGCTAAAAGATAGAATCCGAAACATCTTTATACGCAGAAGAACTTAAGTAGTGGACGTGCTACCCAACGAATAGGCACACTCAAGTGGCAATGGGCAGGTCATATCTGTCGAAGAGACGACGGTCGATGGGGAAGAAAAGTATTGGAATGGCGCCCAAGAACTGGCAACGAAGCATTGGCCGACCCCTTAAAGATGGACTGACGATATAAGAAGAATAGCGGGAGTGACCTGGATGCGGAAGGCGGAGGATCGAAGAGGATGGAGACTCATGCGGGAGGCCTACGTTCAACAGTGGACGGACACAGGCTGATGATGACAAGAGTGTAATATAGCAGACGCATAAATAAGCATTGCTGAAGCAGAATTAATTGAAAATAAAAAATATAAAAAAAACTTTAATACCTCCGGTTTGCAATTCAGTAAGGTAGCTCGCCTTCACCTGAATAGTATGAGCCCATACCGACACACTGTGAAGCTCTGCGTCCTTCTCGCACTCGCCTGTGTGAACGCCTTCAAGGCTCGGACCTCTCGCTCTCCCGGGTCAATACCATACAATACCACACCCTCCTTACAAATCGCACGCACACACACGCGGGCGCCCCATGCGTGTGACGCACACACGCTAGAGACGCTTGAGAGAACCGAAAGTATAGTCTGTCAAAGCTTTAAGTGAGAAAATTCAATTAAATACATTTTTTTTGGAGACAATAGATACTTCCATCTATGATATTGGATTGTATGGGACGCCGCCTGTAATCCTTTGCGCGTTGTTGATTATTTTGAGCTGCCTCTTGGAACCAAATGATCCATGCCTTGTGAACGTCTTGTGAACTGATTATACGATCTTCATAGAAATGGTTATTATAAAACACTCGATATATATACTTTGGATTTTACGGCCGCCTTTTCTACAAGTCCCCGTGGTGAGAGTCGGTATAGGTTGCCAATTGGACGTTCAGGCTGTAGAGATGAAATTCACAATTCAGGGTCAATGGCAGCTGGCAAGTATCTGTGGCGGCAATTTATAGCTACATATATTCCAGATATGAAAAAAAAGTATGCTTATTGTCCTAACTTTATTTAGATATCTTGTTTCTATTAACCCTTTCGTTACAGCTCGGTGGAATACAAATTATACTGTCGAAATGGCGAGAATTTTTCAAACCATTTTTTTTCCCTTAAGCTAGTATTTGAAGCATAAATGGATTTATCTGACCTATTTTCATATATCACATTGGTACTTCTATCCTTTAGCTATCAGGTGATGCATAAAAAACTATTATATTTAACAAACGTTTATTATGTAACTCCATACGTGTGGTGGCATTGACACGTGTGGTTTACAGAAAAATCGCTCCCGTGACGTGGTGACCTAACGATATTTATTTACATGATTTACAGACTCCTGTAAATAATACATGTAGGTTGATAAAGAGAATGACTGCACTTCTAATTTCCTACCGTAGATGTCACAATGAGTACTGAAAGTAGCAAAACGTAGATGTTAACGGTCGCGGAATCTTTGACGGCATATGCCGACAACCGATGCGAAAAGGTTAAAAACTAAATATATTTTCTTTGTTTTTATTTATTTGAAATAGTGTATTTTATGTATTCTCCCAGAACCGTTCCATTTCTGGAGCACATGCTCACCACAAAATGCCACCATTCATTTACCACTGTCCTTGCATTGTGACAAGACTTGTCTTGTTTTTAGAGTTCCTATAGAAGAGAACTATAAACATAAATGGTTCTCTACAAATTCAAGGAAAAAAGACAGGCACTAGCAGAGACGGCATCTATGTCCAAAGCATATTTTGATTGTTTTGTATATCAGTAAACTTAAGAATCGGATGTTATCGGATGAAAAGCTCGACATTCCCATGAGGTTTATACTATTTTTGTTAAGACGGATTGTTAATCATTTTTTTGTATTATTTCAAATAAACTGTAACAGTTTTTATTTAAAAAAAATAAACGTGCAGAATATAACAATAGAGTAAATAAATATTAATTCTCAACTGAAGCGGATTGCACTGCGTGTCTCCCCTCTATAGTCCTTCCCCGGGGGCGCCTATCCAAAATCCAATTTGGGGGATGACGTAAACGTGTAAATTTTTCCACGCTGTCAAGGCGGACTGCCCTAATAGGCTTAGCGAGGGCTTCCATAAGACAAGAACAGCCACGAGGAACTCCAGGCATGTGTGTCGACAAACGTGGCGTAAAGATGTACTTGTTTGTATGTACGAATTAAATCCCGAAAATAAAAAAATGGATTTCAAATATCATCATTGATTAATAACTTGACATATTGTCATTGTAAGTGTGGTTCTTATTAGATAACTGAAGTTAATCAACGAATAAAAGACTTTCTACTGCCGTAGACATTCATCGGCTGGCATGGAAATCATTGTTGTTGTTTCCGTAGTAGAAGGATTGGCCGGCATTGTAAATAACCTTCTTTGCTCCCCTTAACAGACTTCTGACCGGAGTATGCAAGACTAGGACACAAATGAGAGCCTGGCAGCTTTACAGCGGACCGACTGAATGTGACTGCGGCGCGGAGCAGACCCTGTCACACCTTCTGGAGTGTGCGCTGTGTCCGAGTAGCTGCACCCAGGAAGACCTGATGATGGCCGGAAGTAACGCCATCGACGTCATCCACTTCTGGGCAGACAGGATCTAAACCCTGTTTTCTTTCCGACACGATTATATAAATTTTATATTTATATGGAAATCGTTGAAGAGACTCAAGACAGGGAGTTGGAAGAAGAAGACTTCAATTAATACTACCTGAACAAATGAGAACAGGACGAGTTTTGTAAAAATGCATCTGGAAGACATGCTATTTTGCGATTGCAAACAATTTCCATCACATCTAAGATTCTGTCCCATGTACAAGTTATACGATGAACTGTTTCTTCCAGGGACCCTTTGCTAAAAGACAATTCATGTTATAAGTGTATGATACTGGAAGGAAAGGCTGTTGCTGATACGAAGAACCTTATTAAGCACTTGTCTCTATGTACAATTATGTCATATCAATGTCGATCTAGATTCGATACCTCAAAATCGTCTTAGTTTCAATTTATACCTACATTCATTATAACTAGTGAAAAGTTAAGTTTGAATTATAAATACAAGATAATGTAATTAATTTTTTAATTTATTATTAGAATATTATTTTATTATTTCAATATTCTAATCTACTTTTATAGATCATTGACTATATTACAATATTATTATTAATTAAATATACATATACTATAATAAAATTGGATCTCATCAAAATAACTGATGAATATATTACATATACACTTGCGATGAAATAGTATTTATATCATTGTTAAGACAGATGTCGCCATAGTATATATTCAAAGTATGTATTTATTATTCTATCAGTCTTCATTTATTCACAAGCTTAATATTAAATAGACTGCCGGAAAGTAATAATATTAAGCTTGTGAATAAATGAAGACTGATAGAATAATAATAAAATATACACAATATATACTATGGCGACATCTGTCGTACGATAATAACAATGATATAAATACTAGTTTCATCGCAGTCAGTCTGGCATACAATGGCGCGATTCGCCGAGCGGTATGAATACCTGGGCATAGTTGGTTTCAAGGTCCGCGGTTCGCATCCCGCTTCTGCCGTTATTTTTGTGCTTGGATTGACGCGTTGAAAAAAGAATTTTATGTTTAGTATATGTATATTTAAGTAATAACAAGATAATGTCTTAAGACAAATATATACACATCAATATCACTGCAATCTGGATCTCATCAAAAAACTGATGAATATATTACATGTATACACTTGCTATATCCCTTCTTACCCGATTGTTCAAAACGTATCGAGGAATTTGCGGTGTATGAAATTTAATATATTATTATTACTTTTATAAATGCTTTCTCATGTTGTAGACTAAGGTATAAAAGGGGGTCTCTTATTAAATAAATTAGTATAAATTCAACTCCGGTCTTTGGATTTATCCTCAGTGGCGGAACCTTGGTATTCCGGCATCACCATTTAAGCTGATGCCGTCATTTCTGAACCGCGACCTCGGTTCCAGAACAGCGATACTAAATTGATGCACAAAACATAACACAAACATCATTTATTTTTGCAAGAGCGTCAAGTTAGTTTCAACAACTATTTTTTTTAAAAGAATATGGATAACATCTGTGTTTCCCCATTTATACAGACTAATATCTTTAATACGTTGATTAATTTGGCCAATCCTTACAAACATCATACAAGTATTAATAGTCAAATTATAATCAAATTCTCTGTCTTAGCTCAAATTTGTCAATGACAGCACCTTTACACGTGTCGCTAATCTCACATAGTATAATAATATCAGATCATGAGGAATGCACATCATTCTACCAATTATCACAATCTGGTACGACGCAAGGCGCTGGTCATCACAATATTCTGCCACTCTTTGTAAATTGAAAGGATCAAGGTCCAAAACAATATGTATCGAGGAATTTGCAGTGTATGAAAATCATTTTATTTATGTTAATTTTATAAAATATAGAATGCTTAATCATATAATACACTAATGTACTAAAAGAGATATGTTATCAAATAAATCAGTATCAACTCGTCTCCGGTTTATGGATGTATCCTCAGTGTCTGAATCCGTGGTACTCCGACGTCACCATATAGCTGACGTCGTCATTTCGGAACCGAGACATCAGTTCCGGAACACCGCCTCTTTGAAATAAATAGTCAAGGTTTGGAGAGCATCTAGCTACGATACGATCTTCTGAAAACGTTGTATAAGGGCTCGCTTGGCAAAAACCCTCCCTGTCCCGTCCTGTTTTTGGAGACCCAGATGGGGACCCGTTACTGGAAGCACGCAAAAAGCTACATGTTAGAGAGTGGCCTTCCCGTGATTCTAGGTGCATCAGTCAGATGTCAAATAGACCTCAGTCTAAGGCTGCGAAATTAGTATACTACAGCGAGTCTCGAATTGCCTTCTTTGGTAACACGTTGCTAACCACGAAATACGTTGGAATGGATAAGGAAATGGTGAGGTTGGGTTGCAATCGTTGTATAAGGGCTGAAAATGTTATGTATATCCTACTGCATAGTCCAATCTCAACTGCAATATGGTATTGTTGGTTGGGGAGGAACATACCTAAATACTACCAACCCCATTAGAACTGTACTAAAACTTATCATCAAAGTGATATTGAAAAGGCCTCCCACCTACCCAACAGAAAGCCTATACAATAAATTCAAAGTGCCAACGGTAGATACACTATACCAAAAATACACTATTTTACAGACTATTAAAGAAAGGAGAATTGAAAACTGGTACACTTGTCATTCTGCTAGGTATATGTACAACTTATTAATACCAAAATTTAACACACAACATGCAAAAAATGGTTACAAATATAACGGAATAGTTAATTTTAACAATCTTCCTCGGGAAATAAAAGAGATCAGCGATATTAAAATATTGATTAAAAAGGTGAAACAGTACTTTAAAATAATGACGAACAGAACCGACGTCACTGCATAACAAATTGAAATAATGAAATGTACCAAAAATGTATTATTAAATTATATATACATTAAATTTAATTCAACATATAGTATATTAAATCTTTAATCATATAAAGTTAGTTTTATATCAAAATCATGTAAATGTATAAATATGTAATACTCTGTATAATTATATAAAACTGTAAAATAACATAGATGAATCCCACGCCACACACAAGATCTTATCTTTAAGTGGTGTGGTAAGCGAATGTAAAAAAAAAATATTATGGAATTTAAATTACTATGTAAAAAATGTATCTTTTTATATTTGATTAAATAAAAAAATAAAATAAAAATATCGCATTAACAGCGAATTTTAAAGGAAACAAATTAATTTGTTTTATTTTTGCAGTGTTTGAAATGCCGCCGTTTAACAATGGTCAGATGATAATAGCTGCCCATCACAATGGGCGGACGATTGGACCTCACCTGTATTGGGTTTCTTGTTATTCTCCTCTACCTAGGTTCTAGGTGACGTATATAAAACACATTGTTTATTAAGGACTCGCCACGTGAATGAAGTGGTTCGGGCTGTTGATCGTAAAAATACTTTACAGGACACATTGTTGGATAAATTTATTGCGGTAGTTTGCGTCTTAATATTTTTACAAGGCAATATAAAATTTGTTTAAGATCAAAAGCTATATATTTTCATGACATCTCTCTTTTAATTTTATCATTACAGCTTAGTAGACTTGTTGAACGAATTAATAATTATATATTGTTTTATTTCCACTCCCTAGCTGGAGCATATGATTGTTGATTCGAAGGTTCATTTAACCTAAATAAGGACACAGGCTTTATAATTCTATCTTTGATATAAGTGGTGTTCTCTCATCACTGAGTTTTTATTATTTTATATAAACACATACAGGAGAATACCAACATATGGTAATAGTAATTCTGAAGTCTCATCTGTGGAATTCTATGATGCTTACTATGGTGCATGTGAAGTGTTGATCCGCCAACGTCATAGACTACAGCCCGAGATTCACTCATCATCCTTTATTATTACAGAAATTTACTTTAATGGATGGTCTTCACGGGATGACTTTCGTCTACCACCAATTTTAATTAATAGGCTATGACTGGCATTTTATGGTGAGGGATCAAATTCACACCAACCGGGGTATTTTAGAGCTCAGAAATCGATTAGAAAATCCTTTTTTAGGTACATACTCATATCTTAACAATACTTCCTTTTAGGTGAGCCACCACTTTGGATTAAATGGTGCAAGATTCCGGAGCACCGGGCTAATCATTTAAAAACCATGATAGCAAACCATGGTTTTTAAATGTTTATATGTAACAGTAATATTTACGTTTATCATCATCATGTTCGCTCATCTAACTGGAGCATATGGACGTCGAAGATTGCCGCCACAAAACGCTTCAAGACGCCATTGTCCTTGCCGGCAGGTATAGCTCAATGATCAAAGCGTTTGCTTTGCAAGCGAAAGGTCGTGGGTTCGATTCCCGACGAAGATTAAAAAAAAAGGTTTTGTAATCGATTTCTGAGCTCTAGAATACCCCCAGTTGGTGTGAATTTGATCCCTCACCCGTAAAATTCCAGTCATAGCCTATTAATTAAAATTGGGGGTAGACGAAAGTCATCCCGTGAAGACCACTCATTCATAGTAAGTTCCTGTAATAATAAGTATGATGCGTGAATCTCGGGCTGTATTCTATGACGTTGGCGGATCAACACTCCATATGCAGCGCTTAGCCATATGCACCATGGTAAGCGTCGTAGAATTCCACAGATAGGACTTCAGAATTACTATCACCATCTGTCGGTATTCTCCTGTATGTGTTTACATAAAAAAAGTTTTGCTTCCTGCACGTTTTATGTAGGTACACAATAAAATATTTAATTAATTGGTAGGTATATGACATTATGTTACGGAACAATTTATCAATAATTTATTGTTAATAATATATATAGATTTATTAAGGTTATGTGATTGCAACTAAACGATTATATTTTTTAAAAAATCCGGATATTGAACTGACATAATTTAATAAATCTTCTATGTATCAGTTGTTGTTCCACCTTGGACTTAACTATTGTCCGAACTTAACATCAAACCACGTCGTAGTATACATAGATAGGTTTCTACTATCTTCTCCGAAAACCTTGGTCTCGTCTCTGGGCGTATTGTTCCTAATGGGCTGCAGCATCAGACGAACATCCTTAATGGCTCTCTAATAACAGTCCTGGAGATCACGCACATCAAGGGGCCATATCCCAAAACTGGACCACACCGGGACGAGAACAGACAGCCTCCAAAGAAGAGGAAAAGCAACGCTACGTATATACTAGAATAAAGGGATTTACACCTAAACACTTCGCGAACAAATGAGAAAAAAAACATTCTAAAAAAACGCTACTCTTATAATTTCTATCCGATCTTAACGATATGATGCGTATACGCTTTATTATCATTGATTCGATTGAATTCGAAGGGCGTAACAGTTACCAGTGTATTAAGTGTGATAAGCCACCCTTTAGGAACAAACATTGCAAGCCTCGAAAACGTCAATTCCCATCCAATTGACGAATCACCAAAAAATATGCATCGGATACTACAGTGTCTCTTCAAGACTTTGGCCTCCTGCCCTTGAGGTCGTCGTGAACCATGTTAGTTCCCTCATGCACATTTGGGTTGCTGAGATGCCTTGAAAAAAAGCATGGCCTACGGCAACTGACGGAACAGATCGGCTTTTGCTTTCCTGCTGCAGCATGCGATAATATTTCCCAGGCATGTCCACTTTCGTGTATTGATGAGCATGTAAGACGTAGATTTAATTAGTGCGAGTTGGTGATAAAGACACCTCACCTGTAGAATCTAGGATGATTGCCACTTCGAAGACGACTAAGCATTGAATCTTGAGCATTGCGAGAAAAAGAGCAACGCAACACAAACAGGAAAACACCGCAAGACCATTTTTAAGAAGCTTAAATACTGTATTGACTCTTAATGTTTTTGTAACTACGTTCTTTAAACTCGCATTAACTCTGGGATCCATATTATATTTAAGAAAAACCTAACCGAAACAAGAGCAGACAGCCTCTAAGGAAGAAATATTAAGCCTTGCGACATTTTCTCAATGAAAATAATCAGATTACTCAAAACCGAATCCAGCAATTTCGAGCGATTAACCTTGCCTTTTTTATTGTAATCTGCGAAAATGATTGGTTTTAAATCGAATGAATACTTTGTCAGCACATATACTAGTAAATTAACCTTATCTAGTGCATATACGAGTATGTTATGATATAGTTATATAACATACTTATTTACTACGAGTAAGTCGTTACTTAAACGTAACAATAAATAAATATTTCAATGTAATCTATAAATAAACTTAAATGGCATCATTACTTGGGTAAGAGCAGTTCTCCATAGCCTCCGGGATGTTGAAAGAAAATGCAGATATCTGAGGCATATTTGAATCTATTTTTTATAGTTAGATCCTTTAAGGATACTCGAATGATCAGCCTGACACTCCTAACTCTTTACCATTATTACTTTTAAGAGCCGGCTGAACTTATTTCAATTTTAAAACTAAACAACTAAATTTTGTAAATAAAATAGAAGAAACTGTTTGTACTAATTCAACATGTTGCCACGGATCTGACGTAGATAGATATATGTTGGAAGGATCAATTAAGAATATTCGGAAGAGCAATGTTCTTCACGACAGTAGCGGGAAAAAGAGGTTTATTGAACCGACTAAACGTATGTGTTCCTTTCAATTAAAACAACTAATTTCTTAACAATGTAAACCAATATTTTAGGAGATAAGATGACAAGTATAACGCTCATGAAGACTTGACTATTAGATCCTAAAGAGAGGCTCAATGCAACCAACACACTCGGTAGGCAAAAGACAAACAACTGATCCATGTATCAGTCCATGCTTAAATTCACTGATCCAACATTTATTACAAACAGTTTTATTTAAAAAAATCGTGAAAGGCGAGAGATCTGGCATTAGTTGTCTCGCTGGTGATATTGTGGGTTAATTCCTAATATTTGAAACCGGGACTGGCGGCTACTGGGCTTGCAGCCGCTCGTGATCAGAATGGAAATGGTTGATGATTGAGACCGCGATACGGCGACCATTGCGAAACACGTTATTCAAATACGTCCACAGCCAGCGCCGACCATCAGCACCACCAGCTACCTGTCTTTGTGCGGACAAACCAATGCTCTGGACCTCGGAGCCATTCCGTATCAAGTATCGCATAAGCCTGCAGTACAGAATTCAATGCAGCTTTTATGTTTTGCTATAAAACGAGTATTCACTAGCAAGGGTCAAACTATTGAGAGGGCCGAGATTGTAGATGTACTATGTACCAACAAGAAGGAGCTCTCCAAAGCAACTCACGACACTCTCCACCCTATGTTTGGGTATCAAAATATGACCACACGGCTCAAATCAAGAATAAGTTTCCTACAGTCGACAACGGAACTGGTGATACCTGAGGCCACTCTGCGGCTAAACATGTGGAGAAGGGCAACTGAAGGGAATACTTGGATTGCCCCAAAAGAGGACCTAGCCCCTGGACATGACCAAGGGTGGAATACATGGAGGTCCCTTAACAGATTTTGGACCGAAGTATGCAAGACGAGGGCACAAATTATAGCCTGGCAGTTTTTTTTTCAGTGCGCTGTGTCCAAATAGCTGCACCCAGGGAGACCTGATGATGGCCGGGAGTAACGTCATCGACGTCGCCAATAATATCAGTCAGTAATAAAGTACATATAGCGGTTCACTGAGAAAGCAATGGTTTTGCTTGGTTTTCGCCTTGGAGTTTCTTTCAACTTCACGCGCATGATCTGAATATCTGATCGCATCTTTACTCGATTAAAACAAAATGCTGCTTATACAGCATCTGTATTACTCATATACGAGTGCTTTTGTACGGCTGCGAATCTAGGCATTTAATCTTGAAAACAGGTGTCTTCCTAGAAGTTGAGGGTACGATAATTGGGCTTTTGTAAAGATTGACGAGGTAAAGGAACGAACACAGTGACAGTATTTAACATTACAGTCGGTCAGAGTGGAACATGTTCTTGCGATACCACAAGACAACATAAACTACAGTTTATTATTTTTCGCTATTTTAGCAGGCTATACAAATGAAATACAGTCAACACTATAAAACATTTTTTTATTTGTAAAATGATTTTTCCTACAGTGTTCGCGGCGATTTTTCATATTATGGTCCTTTCTTTTTGTTATTTTGGGTTGAACCACCTCTTAGGACTAATGATCCAGTGTTCGAAAGCAATAATCATTAAATTTCCAAAAATACTATTGGAGGATCGACTATACTTTGTGCAGTTCTCATAAAAAAAGTGTCCTGCTGAGATGCGTGTTGCAAAAGTCGATGGGGAATCGTGCCCAAGAAGTTGCAAATGGAGCAATGGTCAAGCACTGATGGATTAACGACATGAAATTGAAATTTCATGTCGGCTCTCTCACGTCGACTCTCCCAAGAGGCATAGTTTCTGACAGGTAACTGTTACTTTTGGGAGAGCAAACAATATGTGCCTCCTTATTCTCAGATATTTTTGGGGGACATACAAACCGATTTTCAACAAAATTTCAAGATTCCCGAACACGCCACGCAACAGCCGCAAGCAATGCATACCTAAGCACACATCACTTCTTGTCTTCAACTCAATGTACCCCAACATACCCTGTATGAAGATAAGATGTTGGATACAGCCACGGATAGTATCCATACACCTTCATGTAGAGAGACCTCAGAATTTTTTTTACCCTCTCCAACATGAGGCTATATTTCAACTCAGGGGGTGCCCAACTGATAGATCCGCACTTGTGTATGCTATGGACTAATGAGCTAAACAACTCTACCATCACCTGTGTGCTCGAGAAAACCCTGCCATTTCGTAAAACAAAACCAAGCATCTTAAGTGCCTTACCACACACAGCTTCAACGTGCGCATGGAACGTCAGTCTGCTCTCAAACTCTATACCATGGTCTCTGATGGAGGACGCTTGGAATTAATGGATGAAGCTTGATGTACAAATCAAGGTTGGAAACTTATGCGGGGTGCCTTAGTACGACAGAACAAGGATGTAAATGACGATGAAACGACATTGAGCTGTATTTTATAATGTTGGTCTTTCAAGTCTGTGTCAATAGTCTCGGCCTGCGGTGTTGGTGTCTGATGCAGGAGAGGAGACGTCATGCTGGGGCCCCGGGGGAGCGGAGGGGCGCCGGGGCACCGCGGGGCGCCAGAGAACGCCAAACTGACCATCGATATTATCAATTAAAAAAAATATTTATTCAAATGAATACAGTGAAATATTAATAAACATCAAGATGTAAGTGACGGTGACATGTGCGCATTGTCATTTGCTTATCATTCACACTGAGTACAGTGATTTGTAAATTAACGAACTCACTATAAATGGATTGTGTTCACGGAACAGCTTTCTTTTACCGTACATTTTGAGTTGAGCACTTTTGTTTGAGTTCTGCTCTATACTTATGTGTTTTCCATAAAAGAGCAAGAAACACAAAATCTTGTAGTGCAGTGTCCTTTTTGCACGATTTTATTTAGTGAGATTTTGTATATTAAAGAAAAATTATCATGATCCCTGAGTATTTAACAAAATAAATATATTTACAATAATGCAGGCTTATATAAAAATGGATTGTGGGATGGATACTTTTGCATTGCCCTGAAAGAGGACCAAGCCCCGGGACATGACCAGGGGTGGAATATATGGAGGTCCCTTGAATTCGGACCCAAGTATGCAAGACGAGGACACAAATGAAAGCCTGGCAGTCTTACATCGGACTGACTGAATGTGACTGCGGCATGGAGCGGACCCTGTTACACCTTTTAGAGTGCGCACTGTGTCCGAGTAGCTGCACCTAAGAAGACCTGATAATGGCTGGGCAGGCAAGATCTGACCCTGTTGTTTTCGACACGATTATATTTACGAGTATATAAAAGTAAAAAACCTTGAAATTTATGAAAGTAGGTACAAAATATATATTATTTATTTGGGCCAAAATTTGATGTATGGCAAATTATAATAAAAATAATAATTACTATAATATATTCGAAGTATATTCGAAATTAAATCGGCCCTAAAACAACTTAAGAACAACAAAGCCCCTGGAGAAGACGGAATTACATCTGAGCTTCTGAAAGTAGGAGGAACCCCTCTGTTGAAAGAGCTTAAAAACTATTCAACAAGGTAATAGAACATGGAGAAACCCCGGCGACATGGAGTACGAGTATTGTGATATTGTTCCACAAAAAGGGGATAAATCACTAAAAACTACCGACCCATTTCCTTCTTTCCCATGTGTATAAAGTATTCTCCAGAATTTTAAATATATCGATTTGATGAATTTCAACCTCGAGAGCAAGCTGGGTTTAGGAAAGGCTTTAGTACAATCTCATATCCACACGCTAAGACAAATCATTCAGAAAACCGAAGAATATAATCAATGCCTTTGTAGACTATGAAAAGGCATTTGAGACTTGGGCAGTGCTAGATTCACTACAACGCTGCAAAATAGACTATCGGTATATAGAGATAATAAAATTCTTTACAAATCTGCAACAATGATGGTCCAGCTCCATGATAGCACTAACAATATTTCTATAAACAAAGGTGTTAGACAAGGAGATGTTATATCTCCAAAACTCTTCACAAACGCCCTAGAAGATATTTTTAAACTGCTATCCTGGACAAAATGTGGAATAAATATTAACGAGTACATTTCTCACCTCCGATTTGCAGATGACATAGTGCTAATAGCCGAATCACCTAAGCTCCAAGACATGCTCTACGACCTCAATGAAGCGTCGAACAAAATTGGTCTGAAAAAAATGAACATGGATAAAACAAAAGCCATGATTAATAGTCATATTTTTTGATCCTATTTCCATTGGAGGAACAGAAATAGAGGTTGTAAACGACTATACCTATCTGGGACAAGTAATACAACTAGGGCGAAATAACTTCTCAAAAGAAATCGACAGGCGCATACAACTGGGATGGGCAGCATTTGGAAAACTAAAGTACATTTTTTAAAGCGAAAATTCCGCAATGCCTTAAAAACTAAGGCGTTTAACCAATGCGTCCTCCCTGTATTAACTTATGGCGCAGAGACGTGGAATCTGACAGCAAGTCTTACCCATAAAATAAAAGTCACCCAGCGTGCTATGGAGAGATCCATGCTCGGAGTGTCGCTAAAAGATAGAATCCGAAACGAGGAAATACGCAGAAGAACTCAAGTAGTGGATGCTACCCAACGAATTCAAGTGGCAATGGGCAGGTCATATCTGTCGAAGAGACGACGGTCGATGGGGAAGAAAAGTATTGGAATGGCAAGAACTGGCAAACGAAGCATTGGCCGACCCCTACAAGATGGACTGACGATATAAGAAGAATAGCGGGAGTGACCTGGATGCGGAAGGCGGAGGATCGAAGAGGATGGAGACTCATGCGGGAGGCCTACGTTCAACAGTGGACGGACACAGGCTGATGATGATAATATATTTATGTCAGTACTCGGGTATTATCGTATATTTCGTCTATACAGACATCCCTTCCAACCTCTTGTAATCGGATTAGAAGTAAAACAACAATTCTATGTAAAAAAAATTTCTCCGAAAGGTTTGTAAATTAAGATATATTATTTTTAGAATGTTGTGATTTACGTTTTGGGGATCTCTGGCGAACGGTCAGCTATTGAAGTAGAATACCCACTCCGGCGGTGGCAAAAAATGTCCGACAAAAAAAGGAGATATGCAAATTTTAACCTCATTGTGGCGCGACCTCCAGCGGCGCTCAAACTTTCTACTGCGCCACTGAGACGTCGATGATAAATAAAATAATTGATTTCGTGATGTGAAAAGATAAAAATAATACGCTTGTTGGTGACGAACTAGTAATTAATTTTAAATTAAATGAATAATTGAATATTTTTGTTTTTACATAAAAAAAACACTTTCATTATCTTCAAATCATCATCATCTTCATCAGCCTGTATCCGTCCACTGTTGAACGTAAGCCTCCCGCTTGAGTCTCCATCCTCTTCGATCCTCTGCCTTCCGCATCCAGGCCACTCCCGCTATTCTTCTTATGTCGTCGGTCCATCTTGCAGGGAGTCGGCCAATACTTCGTTTGCCAGCTCTTGGGCGCTACTTCTTATGTACGAATACTTTTCTTCCCCATCGACCGTCGTCTCTTCAACAGATCATATCGTCATATGCGTAAATTAAATTTAAAAATAATGTCATTAAAAAATAATGTAGGATTTTATAAGGCCTGCATTTCTTGGTTCAGTAACTAATTCAAGGTTTTAAGTTAAATTAACTGGCAGTAAATAAAATTAATCGGTAGTAGACTAAATAAATTGGCAATATCCATTGTGTCGGTATGAATGTGGTCAGTCTAACAATATTGGTAAAAATCATGTAAGATGAATAAATAATTAACATATAAAATGAAACCTAACCTACCCTAACCTATTCATAACAATTCAATTAATTAGTTCCTCCCAATATAAACTTTTTAGGTATTTATTACCATTTGCTTAATAATTACTGTACATTAATTTAATTAAATAGTGCAAAAAAATAGTTATCTATATAGTAAACGTAATTCTTCCATAGATAAAACAATATTATAAACAAAGACCGTTATAATTTATTACATTAAATTTATAGATTCAAAGATGTCGTCTAAAAATGTAATTGTATAAATATTTTTTATTCTCTCCATATTCGTTCCATATCTAGAATGTCACAACAAATTGCCGCCACTTAGTTCTGTTAGTTACCATTCCTTGTCCCATAGACATCTATATATGTACCCGAATGTTCACCTCGACCTCCAGGACAGAAGCCCGAGGTCTTGAATAACCAGCAGCTGTAGTATCCGAAGCATATTTTTTGGTGATTTAATAATCGTTTTTTTAAGGAGATCGAATGCTCCCATGAAAATATATTAAATATTAATTATACATAGAAGGTTATAAATATATCATACGAGTATTAATAAAATAATATTTAATACATTCAAACATTATGAACCACCCACCAATTCTTCACAAAGCAATTCCAATATCCTTCTTCAATACTTCAATATTCTCGCTTCTAGAAAGAAACCAACCTCTGATTTTATGTTTCCCGATTTGTTGGCCCATCTGTACCATGAATCTTCTTCCCTCTTTTGATGGGATTTCTTTCACCACCTTCCATCGATCCCTCTAATCTCCCCCTCTCTCCATCCTCCGTTCATCTCGCGACTATTGCGTTTTCATTTCATGAAGTTTTATTCTGTCTTTTTGCACCGAGATCGAATTTCTTCCACTAAAAATATTAATAATATCTAGATACGAGTACATTTTAATAATATTTAACTATCAATAAATAGGTAACATACATTTAGAACCTTACATTAAGCAACAAATAAATAAGGAGTATAAAGAACGAGTATAAGTGTCAATTATTATCAGGCAATGTTAAGGATTATCAAATAGTCCAGTTGTGAAAATTTGCAACAACCTAACAAATCACCAAAAAATACGTTTACCAAATGCATCCTCCCTGTATTAACTTATGTCGCAGAGACGTGGAATCATCTAACAGCAAGTCTTGCCCATAAAATAAAGGTCACCCAGCGTGCTATGAAGAGATCCATGCTCGGAGTGTCGCTAAAAGAATCTGAAACGAGGAAATACGCAAAGAACTCAAGTAGTGGATGCTACCCAACGAATAGGCACACTCTAGTGGCAATGGGCAGGACATATCTGTCGAAGAGACTACGGTCGATGGGGAAGAAAAGTATTGGAATGGCGCCCAAGAAATGGCAAACGAAACATTGGCCGACCCCCTGCAAGATGGACTGACGACATAAGAAGAATGGCGGGAGTGACCTGGATGCGGAAGGCGGAGGATCGAACAGGGTGGAGACTCATGCGGAAGGCTTACGTTCAACAGTGGACGGATACAGGCTGATGATGATGATGTGCTTTAGTATGAAGAGCCTTGTGATAACTGATATCATTGAAGGTTGACGATGCAGAGTGATATCTCTAGCAGATAAACTGCCCACATAGAAGTGTCACGGGAATACCACTAATTTAAATATGGTATTCGAATAACGATAGAAAAGAATATTGGAAAACGCCAATATTCAGCTGTTATAACGAAATCACTATCCTCAGCATTATGGTGTTGAAGAAGAAGTCTGCAGATTTATAAATGTTTTGTAAATAAAGAGAAAGCACTAGATGAAGGTATTTAATTAATTGGTATCACCGGTAAAAAGAACATGGAGACACTGTTGATACGTTTGCTGGATAATGATTACTCTTCAATTGATAAGACCAATTGATTACGATGACCGATGTTCCCTCTAGGTATCTTTTGCTAGCGTATTTGGTGGAACTAAAAATAGGAAGGTAATAGTGCCAAAATATAATTCTGACAATAGGTAGATATTTTGGGAATGAGTTCAGGTATCTAGATGCTCTAAATGAAGACTAACAAAACAAAACAAATAAAATAGAAGAGACATAGAGGGAAAGTAGAGTCAACCCTCCTTATAACGTTTTTTTTTTATTTGTAAAGGAGATTTTTCCTATAGTGTTTGCGGCGTTTGTTCATTTAACTTAGTAGTTGTTTTAGGTTAAGCCGCCTCTTAGAACTAAATTGTCCAGTTCTCCAGAGCATAGGGCTAATCGTCTGATCTTAAAAAAACATTATAATAGGGTTAACTGTACATTAATAAATTTATAGCGGAGATCTCTTTCTTGTTATATACTTACAGAATTATTAGAATGTTGGCATCTAACTAAAATCCAATACAACCGTTTACCTGGTTTTTTATTTTATTTTATTTAAGCACGTAAGATATTAGGAGTAGGTACGATAGTTACACTTTTTGTGGAAAGACTAATATATATACATAATCGTGTCGGAAACATCAGGGTTAGTTCCTGTCTGCCCAGAAGTGGGCGACGTCGATTGCATTACTCCCGGCCATCATCAGGTCTTCCAGGGTGCAGCTACTCGGACACAGCGCACACTCCAGAAGGTGGGACAGGGTCTGCTCCACGTCGCAGTCACATTTAGTCGGTCCGCTGTAATGATCATGGCAGTTGACAGAACTCGATGGCAGCAATTTAAGTTTGAGGAAGTAATATATGTTTATTAAAGGTATTACATATAATATGTATATTGAAGAAGATTTCATGTTGTAAAAAATGTCACATGTGGTATTTGAATGTTTGTTGGGTGGGACAAAAAAGTAGCGAAAAAAGTTAAAAGTCAGAAGCCGAATATCACATCTCAATTAAAATATTATGCCTGCAAATTAAACGCATTATTGAGTGGTCGGCCTAACATCCCGACCGAAACGTCAAAATAACAATGCGCGACAATGGCACATAAGTCATTCCGAAACCGCAGACGGGAAACGAAAATAAAAAGAGCGAAAAAACACACAAGAGAAACGTCAAGCCGCCGCATAAAACACAGTATGACATACGACATTTAATAAATTGAGCGCGCCACACTTTAATGCCTTTGAAACGCTCTCAAGGGAACGCCACAAAACGTAACAAAAGCCAAAACTAAAATGTATTCAAATCTAGGCTTTATCACAAAGTGTATTAAGTTTGATATTTTTTTTGTTATATCGAGTGTGATTTAAGCTTTTGTGGTGTTGTGTCGATTTCTCGTTTATTGCTTCACAAACGAGCGACCCTCGGAGGCGATAACGTCTTATAAGACATGCGGATGGTTGGTCGTTGCGTCGTTTTGGGCGCGGCTCGCTGGCGATGTGTTGCTATGCGGGTACTTTGCCCGAGCTCGATACTAAAATACTCGTGCAACTGAAATTCTAAGGCCATTCGCACACAGAAAAACTAAAAGCAAACCAATCCTTAAAAAATAACTTTTATAATGAGACTAGAACCAGGGATGAACATGTGATGACACTATTATTGTATATTATCTTCTTCGTAGTATCAAACCGGTGGATTGGTTTGCAGCAACAAAATCTTGGATCTCGATCTCCACTCCTCTCCATCCTCTGCAGTCCTCTTCAGCTCAGCATAAGAGCAACAACTCATGTCCTCGAATACTTGCTGAAAATACTCCCGTCTAGGGCGCCCTCTACAGTTTCTACCCTCAACCATCCCTTTCCACAATGTCGTGAAGAAGACCATCATGGCGCATGATGTGACTGATCCATCGGGCTCGCCTCTCTGAGATGGTTCTTACTACATGCCTATCCTCCTTGATTATGCTGAGAACCTCATTGTTCGTGACGTGGTCTCTTCAGGAAATTCCGAGAATTCTTCTGTATGACCACATCTCAAAGGCCTGTAGTCTTATAGGCAAGTACTTACTTAACCTACATGAAGGCTGTTCAATCAAACCTCCTATAACGCACGCTTTTTTACATACGAGTATAACGGAGACCTTTCATATAGTCCTTGCGGGGATGACTTCTATGTTGTTATTTTGCGTAGAACCGGTTGTATTTACACTAAAAAGTCCAGGCCTCAGGAGCATCGGGTTAATCATCCAAACTTATGAAAACGTCATAAAAGGATTGACTATATGATAATTAATAAAAAAAATAGTTCTCGACGGCTTTCCAGTACAATGAGAGCTTGAAGACTTGAGGAGAAAGCAGCTGTAGATAAGAGTTTTTATTCTTCTTCTTCTTCTCTTCATCTTCGTGTCAGCGACGTCAAATTATTTTCGTCCAGTATCAGGCAACATCGATAGCCCGTGAGTTGCCCAGCATTAGGTCCTGAGATGTGCAGCTTGTTGGGCACACGGAGCAGGAGCTTAGGTGTGAGGCAGTCTGCAGGTCTTTTAAGATAAGGTTCTTTTAAGGTGTCTGAGGCATTAAATAAAAGACAATTACATAAACAATACCAGGAACATAAGAAACTATGTCCTAAGCTAGGTAAAACCCAACACTTCACAAATTGTGTGTTCTTAGTAGGAGTAATACTAACCTGCCAGAGACTATGCCTCTTGGGAGAGTAATCAGACTGTTCAACCAAATAGCCTACAATATTTATATATTCCACGTGAGAGAAGCCCACTTTCGACATGAGCTCCACGAATTTATTAATCATTGTTATTTCGTGAACTCTTTCGGGACTTTTTAATATTTTTTGTAAATAGTTTTATTTTAAAGTGTATATCTTTGTTTTAAAAACGAAATAACCAATTGTAAAGTTTTCAAAAGTTAAATAAAATAAATTTAAAAACAAGTTATAACCAAATATATTTTGCTTTTGGGAACTGAGATACTGAAAGCTTGAAAAATAATGTGCATGTGAACGCTATTATCCAAAAAATATTATTTTAGAAATTGTAAAAATTAAATAACCATTTTATCACATTTCTTGGTCGGGTTATGATCTTTGTAAAATGTTATTTTATTTTTAAAGCCCTCAATGTGCTTTACTTCGCTTATTTTTTGTATTTCGTTATATACTTAAAGCTTGTATTGACATATTTTATGTATCTTTATTGGAATATGTTCTGCAAATAAATAAATAAAATAATATCGACTAAATGAAGAAGTGTGCGAATGGCTTAACATAACTATTGCTCCATACAACTTCACCTCTCGCTGAATTACTAATGACGAGTACACGATCTCTTTGCATCGGATCATACGTAGCCAACTAACAATCAAAACTCAAGCGATTTTGATCGTAATGTTCTAGCATTATTGTACAAATTAAGGACTATTTTTGCTTGAATATTTTTTGTGTTTTACATTTTTTTGCAATGAAGGCACCAATTAAATTCGAACGCACAGGTTCTTAATTCAAAATGGAATAATATTATTCGTAAAGGGAATTTTTGTATGGGAATGAAATGTTATGGAGGAGTCATTTTGGTATGTTTTGTTACAAGAAACTGAAGCATATTTTAGCATTACATGACTCTAGATCTGGAATTCTTTCATATCTGGATCATATGGTTATCACATTTTGCCATCACACATTCATGTCAGCTGTTATTAAACATATATAGTTCTCGATTGCCTTTAGAGTCCTGTAATTTGAAGAGACGGCAGCTGTATTGCCCATGGCATATTTGTTTTTTAATAATAATTTTCAAGGCTTGGACTATTTGGTCCTAAAGGGATACCCATGCCAATCAACGTCACGCTATGAGCAATAGGCAGTAACCCATACAAGTTTTAGCCCAGGTCCAAAAAGTTGCATAACTTCATAAATTGAATGATTAACGCTATTACAAAGTGCTATATTGGTTGGTTCAAAATTCCCACTAAGATATGGAGTCGAAAGTGCGCGAGACTCTCGATAAGGAGTGCTGCAACAGGGGAGTCGCTGATATGCCACTGTGGAAACCACAGACAGAACAAAATACACTTTTAATCTCCCTAACCTGCACACACGCGTTTCCTCCATGCAGCGTCCAGCCGTGTTAGTTTAGCAAAATAGAGTCCACTGGTATCAACCGGATGCCTCTCCTGCATACGTTTACTTAAAAAATCCGACAAGTTACTCCCAAAACTGAGAAACAGCCGAGCTACATAGGGTGGAAGGTTTGTGTTGAGTCACCTTACAGGACCAAATGGTAAGGTCTTAAGGAGCGTCGGGGTTAATTACCCGATCTCCTTAAAAAAATAATTAACAAACGCTTAAATGTGTCTCGAAAACATAAGCTGCTTTCTCTTTAAGCTCTTTTCTCTCGTCTTAGAGGATTATCTTGAATTACATAAACATATAATATGCTCAGCGGAGCTTTGTTTGCAGACATGATAGAAACAAGGCATGGATAGTGGCCACTAAAAGAATTTGTAGTGACAATTTGCTCCGATTGACATGTTGGAAACACCGGCTTATTTTCGATTACTAAAATTAAGCAATTGGATACGGTAAGCATAGATAAGCCCATTGCTTTAGTTATTTGTAGATACGTAAGCACTGCAAGTCGTTTCTTGAATTAAGACTCCCCTTTAAGACTAAATCTTTAAGCCTCGGGAGCGTCGATCTAAATATCCAATCTTCTAAAAAATGAGAAATGGTCCAAATATGCCTCAGACACTACGAGTATATTGACCTTCTTTTTGATTCCTCGAGATCTCGTACAGGAGAATCGTTTGGAACATGACTTGACGGGACTTTATCCGCTTTACACCAATATTACACCGAAGAACTATTTAGTGTCCATGATGAAGCGCTCATTTTTGTATTATGATCTGTTAGCAACTTAGTTAACAAACACAGTATGACTGAAATGTAGGTCTTTTTGGGGTTTTGACAGCAAGATCCCAGTTAGGACCAAAGGTAAAATCTACAAAACTGATGTAAGGCAAGCTATGCGCTACGGATCGGAAGGTTGGACCCCGCTGAAACGTGACTTGGATAAGATTCATATGGCAGAGATGCTGAGGTGGGCGGGCGGTGTGACTAAAATGGACAGAGTTCGAAATGAGCATATTCGGGGTTCATTTCGGGGGGCCCCCATACCTGAAAAAATAAGGAAAAACTGCCTAAGATGGTATGGGCATGTGACACGGAGAGATGAGGACCACATGGTGAAGAGAGCCCTTAACATACCCACGCTGGGAAGAAGACCTGGAAGACTACAGGCAACCTGGACTGTAACTGTAAACAAGGATCTGAAAACTCTGGGTTTGACCGAGAATGCAACGCAAGACAGACAGACATGGCAAATGTTCACAAGGAGAGCCGACCCCAGATGATGGGAAATGGCGAGGCTAAAGAAGAGATCTGTTGGAACTGATAAGTTCAGTGAGAGTTTTTCTTAGTCATCTGAAACTTCATACATAATGTACTCGGCGGAGTTTTTCTTGTAGAGATAAGTCGAACGATGTGTTAATGAACGTGGCAACCAACATTACATTGCGACGGATATTTTTGCAGATCAATATTTTGCTGGAGAGCGAATATTAGAGAAGAAATCATATTCTTATCGTCTTAATTTCAAATTAAAGTTAATTTACTGATAACGCAAATCGCATCTGCGTTCCACGTGTTTTTCTCACTCGCTCCACTTTCTTTTTTAATCTACCAATTACGTTGATCCTCCCCCGTCGTCAACCCTCCGCAACCCGTCCCTCCCTTTATCGCCACCCACTAATCTAGGCATTAATACGCCGCCCCTAAGGGTGAGAGCCGCATGGTGTGTGGCTGATGTTCGTAGCTGTCATTCGGACGGTCGCGGGTATGAATCCTGGTGAAGCTTAAAAAAATCATAATTTAACAAGCTCTTGACATTGGAAATTCGGGCTGATTAAAAGTAAGTTCAATTATTTACATTTTAACTACAATACATTCCAACAGCTTCAAGTATTTGGGATTTCAGTTACCATATAGGTATATTAACTTAATAATAATTAACGTAATTATTGCAAAATAGTACAATTAATATGTATATACTAGAAGTAGAAGACAACTTGAAGGCTGAATTCACATATGCTCGTTTTCATCTAAAGTGCGTGCACTTTAAGTGTAATTACAAAATAATATTTCCCAGGGCCTTAAATATGATAATGCCGACCCTAAGAAACCACAAGATTACTTTAAAACATTTAATCTAACGATGGGTATGTATGGAAGGTCCATCCATGTATCTTTCTCTCTTAATAAATACCAAAAGTCTCTTTTTCTTAATGTAAAACAAAAATATATACAATAGTCGTTTTTTCAATGATATTCAATTCCCTTATAAGGTGTAACTATCAATTAGTTAGGCAGTATAATCCTCTAACAACAATCATCATCATTTCCGCTTCCTTAACTGGAGCATATGTTATTCATAAACTGCCGCCACATAACTCGCCGTAGTCTTCGCCTCATTCCGTGTTATTTCTGTCTTCCTCAGCTCCGCCGAATCGCGTGGAGACGGATTGAGGAGCAGAAGAACAACACAAATACTTTTTCAGAAGCACATATATTCCAGATAACTTCCGGTCGATAGTGGGCGACAGTCCAGCCGTGACCGGACTTGTCCAAAAACCAATATGGCGACACGTATATGTCTGACGAGTGAAAAAAATAACCTACGAAAGATCGATTATCGAGGTTTTCGGCACCAGCCTGCAATGGCTGTATCATGTTTTCTGTCAATTCATACACATGTAGGAACAAAAAACTCTTTAATCGTTTGCCTGTATTCTACTATTTGTGTTTACATAAAAAACTAACCCTTGTATCCTTCTACTCTCACCCACGGCTGCTGCCCTGCACGTACTTCTCCCTGTTCAATCATCCCTTATTAAACGCGGCCCGGAATGCTATCTACCCAAACACAACGTTAATAACATGCTTCTCTCCCCTCAGGGGTAGATTCTGCCATTGCCGATCCGATGGGGGACGATTTTTTAAATTCCTGCACACCGTTTGATAGCAAAAAATATTTTTTGCGTCACGGCAGCGTGTATGAAGCAGGCTTATTGACATGAATACATATGAAGTGTTTAACGTGTGATTTACGCAGAAGTGAGATTACTAGACGCCCAAACATGCCGAACACTTACTTGCAGTTGCGCGTTTTGCTACTTAGAGACAAATCTTGCGTAAAACGGTTCATCTGACAGTGTGATATTCAGAGTTAACCTATCCTTCCCTGTGATGTGTATCTTCTATACGTTGCTTCTAATAACCATCAATATCTCTATAAATATAATAAATACAAGGTTAATATTTTAGGTATTCCACCATACCTCCGTTGCCAGATGGTTTTTTAATGTTTTCAGCCAATAAATCTCAATTACATACTACAATTTTTGACTTCAATTATAATTAATTACAGCGATAAGCTATGAATAATCTTATTATTCCTATTTAAAATCGCCGATTGTTGATTGTGTACTGACTACCCAACACCGGAACGCGCGTTTTTATTTCAGCACCGTAAAGGAAAGGTTAATATTTTTCTTCAACTCTCGTTCATCAATGTCGAGGATGGCGATTTTCAAAATCGCTGGCTATAAGCATTTGGGTTAAATTGGATGTTGACCAAGAATGGTAGTGTGAAGGTTCAAAGTGGCGATATTAGGACAGCAGGAGGAGGCTGTTATACGGAGGATTGAGAAAAATTAAGACTCACGCAGAAGGCTTACTTTAGACAGTAACCGGAATAATAAAAGATAATCTCTACAAATTATTTTAATTGAAAAAAATAATAACGTTTATATTACATAACTTATAATAGTAATATGTTGATTATAAATCTAGTATTTTATATTTCCCGTAAGTATGTATTTCAATTCCAAGTGTTTGCGTGACCATATAGTCACACTAGTCCTTGCCATCGACATAATTTTTAGAATATATGTAGTTGAAACCCGTTTTTTTGTTGTCGCTTTTTTCGTTTATCCGCATAATTTGTAAATTTTTTGGTCCCGGCAAACACCCATAAGAAACAATGCTAAATAATCCCGCATAAACTGTTCCCCGATTCATCATTTTCCTCGATTTATGGTCTGAATATTGCTGTCTCCTCACAAATATTATCCCGATTGCATTATAATTTTTCAAAACATATTTGTAAATGTTATAAAATTGAAACACATAACACGGCGATGAAGTTTGAGTCATGCTATGTTGCTAAGCAGTCACGCCAGCGTGTTTGCTCTAAACGTAATACCCACGTATTTCGACTTATATTGGTTGTGTCGCTGAGGGGATACCTGTATGATTTCAACGTATGTTATGTGTATTATGCGAGTGTGATGAGGCTTAGTTTAAATTGAAGTGCTAAACTGCAAAGAAGCAGCTTTGCTGACTAAATAAAGATTATATTTTTATATACATGTACGATTTAAAAACATATATTTTTTACAGATTTTAAAAATCATTATTACGTATTTTTAGAGTTCTCGCTTTTATCGTTTCCCGCACTTCTCTTTCATTAAGGTCCCATGAAAAACGAAATAACGAGGTTTCACTGTGATGATACATATTTTTCTACTACCCAAAAATGAGCAATGGCTTATCATTTTTTCAACACGTGCTTAGCCAAAAAATAGTACGAAAATGCATATATGTATTCTGATTAAAAAAAGTTCAAAATTCTTGATTTTTAAATAAAGGGTCCGCCATCTAACGTTTTTTTTTCAACTAGTGTTTATTTCGTGAATGGTAATACTTAGCTCATGTTTGATTTTACAGATTATTAGTTTTATATTTCCGCTAAACGAATATGGTTGTGTATACGCTTGAACAACGCTGGGAAATATTGCGGTAATGTTGCAGAATGTGTGCGAAAATTGGGTGCGGATTTTGGAAAAAGAGAATCACCGTCAGCTCCGTATGTTCATTATCTTGTGAAAAAAGTGAAAGAAACTGGCATCCTCATCGATAAACCAAAGCGTGAAAAGCCAAAAACAGTGCGTACACCCGAGAATATTGCTGCTGTGGCAGAAAGTGTGCGTGAAGCGCCATCAACATCAATTCACCGTCGTTCTCAACAATTGAACATTTCGGAACAAATTTTTGTTCACAAAAATTGAAGAGGCGGATATTGGCAACATTTGGTTTCAACAGGACGGCGCTACGTGCCACACAGCCGAAGCTACACTCGATGTTTTGCGCCCTGTTTCAAAAAAAAAAAGTTATTTGGCGGACCCTATATATAAGGAAATCTTCGTGTCTGCAGGGTAATGGTAGATGAGTATCAAATACAAGTTATGTAACAAAATTTAATATGTAATGAATAAGTAAGGAATTTACACCAATTGTTTTCGTTTTTAATTTGTACAAAAAAAAAATTGTGGATTACAGCCAATCGATAAATCATTATGTGATACATTTCATCGCCTCGAGAATGAATTCCTCTTATCGGCGCTAACCTCTTCCGCTTGATAGATGGCTAAGCGCCTCATCGCAACTCATCGCTTTACATCCCTAACGGGGTCTGAGGGTGTTGGGGAAGGATTGTAGGAGATGTGGGTGTTGGGAGAAGAGATAATAGGGGCGAGAGAGATAGATGCAGAGATTCAGTGAACACGAGGGGATAAAGAAACAAAGAAGTAACATTTTTATATAATGTACGAGTGAAGCGTTATAAAAAGAATGTAGATTGATTTACATCATTATAATTTATAGTTTTCTAGTGTATTTTTTATTTTATATGCTCAAATCGGCTTCATAGCTGAAGTGCGTATTCACAACAAATTACCGTCACACAAGGTTTGTTCGAGGACATGAGTTGCGACTTGCTGCAAATACGCCCTAGACGGGAGCATTTGCAGCAAGTGTTCGCGTAATTGAGTTGTAGCTCTTATGCTGAGCTGAAGAGGACGGCAGAGGATCGAGAGGAGTGGAGATCGAGATGTAAGATTTTGTTGCTGCAAACCAATCCACCGGATTGATACTACGTAGAAGAAAGAAGAATTTTCCACTAAGTACATACTATTCGTGGTTACTAATTGTGTGACATCCTTCTGCGTACTTGATGCGAAGGTCGCTGTAGTATCCGAAACACACTAGGGCACATATTTATTAACATTTTTAAGAAATCAGATAATTTACCCGACACTCTATATGCCTGAGCTGTTTCGTTCGGTATGGGAGGCGGTTCAACCAACGACACGCGATAAATAACAGGCGGTAAAACATCCAAGTTTTAGTCCTCGAACAATATTACATAACGTAACTAAAAAAAAATACATGTACTTTTTTTTGATAATTATTTCGCTATTCATTTTTCGATTCTTGCAATCGAAAATGTTCGATTGAATACCATAATGCGTTTGGTGGAATTACAAAATAAAAGGTATATTTTGGATATTTCACATATTTCGTACATCTACGACGTGTCTACGTAGAATGCTAGGAGTACTATGGTTTGACATTATATGTAATGACGAGGTAATAGAAAGGACACGGCAACCTTCCATGCTACAGTCGGTCACGTGACAAAGGTAAACCTGGCTAGATGACGAAAGAAAGGTTATATAGTGAGGATGTATGGATATTATCCGTGGCTGTACCCATCCAACTTTATACGGGTATGTTGGGATGCATTTCTGCGTGTTCAGAAACCCTAATATTTTGTTGGAAATCGGTTTGTTTCTCCCTGATCCTATTATTTAAGGATAAGGAGGCACAGATTGCTTGTTATTCCTAGAAGTAATACTAACCTGCCAGAGACTATGCCTATTGTGAGAGTGATCAGACTTTTCAACCTTATCGCTTCGAATACTGATATATTCCACTTGAGAGAAGCCCAGTTTCGACATGAGCTCCACGAATTTATTTATCAAAGTTAATTTCGTTGAGTCTTCTGTTTAGCGAGCTTCGGGAATTTTTAATAATTGATGTTAATCATCATAAATAAGCCTTTATTTATAAATTGGTTCTCTTGTATTATATCTTATTTCAGGATCGTATTAAATAAAATTTGTAATGTTTCTAAAAGAAATTAAATTGAAAAAATTGAAAAAATTACGTTATTTTTTATGCTAGTGTATACAACTTACGATAATATAGTAAATAAGATACTTATGTCATAAATAAAAAATGCACATAATGTGTCATCAAGATTATTTTTAATATCGAATAATTGATATCAACTGGCACTGTGCACTTACCTATGTAATTATTTCCATGAGTTTGTTATTTTTCCTTCAGTGTCTCTCCCCTAGTGTTTGTATATTGCCATCTTGCATTTAGCTCCTGCGGTCTATTATTAAAACAATATAAAAAACTCAACCAAATGGGGAAACTTTTACGTCTAGCTTGCTTTATTGTAAGCATGAGCACAGAAGTAAAACACAGTAGCTAGTGGCTTAGTTAAAATTTATTTTTTACTTTTATTATTTTAAGTGTAGTATATTCCTATTTTTTTAATTTCCGCACTAAGCACAACTCTTTTTGAATGATTTAAGTGTATCTTTGTTTTCTCTTACATTTAATCTAATATTTTAACAGTCCAGCGGATATAGCTCAATGGTCAAAGCGTTTGCTTGAGGATATGGAGAGATCCATGTTCGGAGTGTCGCTAAAAGATAGAATTCGAAACGAGGAAATAGGCAGAAGAAATCAAGTAGTGGACGCTACCCAACGAATAGGCAGACTCAAGTGGCAATGGGCAGGACATATCTGTCGAAGAGACGACGATCGATGGGGAAGAGAAGTATTGAAATGGCGTCCAAGAACCGACCCCTGCAAGATGGAATGACGACATTAGAAAAATAGCGGGAGTGACCTGGATGCGGAAGGCGGAGAATCGAAGAGGATGGAGACTCATGCGGGAGGCTTACGTTCAACAGTGGAAGGATACAGGCTGATGATGATTAGTTGCTAACAATAATTGAAGTTCATAACTTTTTTCCGGGGGTGTGACAAGAAAAGTTAAGTTCAGAAAAAAAACGTTAATGTGAAAACTCCCGTAGATACCACGTTTGCCTGGCGTGTTGTCTGTAGACCAGAGTCTAGCTGTGATTCATCCCCTGTATCCCCGCCCTCGCCGCCCCTGCCACCCCCTCGCGCCGCCCACTCTACCCGCCCTGTAGCACACTGGAGCCTAGCATTCAAACCGCCCTTTGAGAGCCCCTGCAGTCTCACAAATAAAGCCCCGCCAGGCCTTTCGAATCATCATCTACTTGCCTACGAAACCAAAGATTCTAAAACGGTAATTTATTATGTGTAAATTCGAGTACACCGTAATTTTTACCACTGTTGGTCATCATCAGAGTGATAAATCCAAAACCAAAAGTCTTGAATTCCAAATGTCTTAAAAACTTTCTATCTCCTTTTCGTTTATTTTTCAATTAAATATAGTGACATCCTCCTCTCTAAGTAAGTTATTGAATTGTGTGGTGGCAGAATGAGGAGCAGATTAACAACACAAAGACTTTTTCTGAAGCACGTTGACATATATATATATATCGATAACTTTACAAACTTCTGGCCCGGACCTAGTCACAGCATTCAGGCCGGGGCCAACCAAAATACGACCTCAGCGTCATTTCGGGTGGCCCCCATACCTGAAAAGATAAGGGAAACTCGCCTAAGGTAGTATCGGCATGTGACACGGAGAGATGAGGACCACATGGTGAAGAAAGCCCTCAACATATCCACGCTGAGAAAAAGACCTGGAAGACCACAGGCAACCTGGACTGCAACTGTAGACAAGCATCTGAAAACTCTTGCTTGACCGACAATGCAACGCAGGACAGACAGACATGTCGAATGTTCACAAGGAGAGCCGACTCCAGATGATGGGAAATGGCGAGGCTAAAGAGAGAGAGAGTATCTTAAACAAAATTAAAACACACTTATGTTCACTTCATATGCGACTAAGTAATTGTGGTTTTAGTTTTCAAATAATTACCAACCCAAGATAAGACCGCGCAATGGCCAAAGCCGAAGTCCCTAGCATTTAAATATTAGCATCTGTTATGCGTTAGAGAACGTAATTTCGTGAGTAGAGTAGCCATAGAGGGTTATTTCTCTCCCTCTGCACTCCCCAGGGAGCCTCCCCCACCCCGGGGGCAGAACCAAAGTCACGTGGCTGACACGGGTAAAGCACCAGCGCTCAAGTGTTTGGGGAGCGAGGATCCTCATCTTGGGGATAAGGGATGGATAAATTGATGATTATAAGTCTATTAGAGCTGGGTCTATTCCCACCTCACACCCACATCAACCTATAGGAACTCACAGTATCCTTTTAAATTCGGTTTATTTGCAAAAAAAATATCAGTTTGCTGCGATAAAAAAAATGCAGCTTCCATTACACATCACAAGAAGGTTGCTTTAAAAGGCTTGTAAAGAAAATGAATATTCATCATCATCATCAGCCTGTGTCCGTCCACTGTTGAACGTAGGCCTCCCGCATCAGTCTCCATCCTCTTCGATCCTCCGCCTTCCGCATCCAGGTCATTCCTGCTATTCTTCTTATATCGTCAGTCTACCTTGTAGGGGGTCGGCCAATGCTTCGTTTGACAGATTAAATATATATTATGTTTTGCTAAATATATTTACGTCACTACTCATGTCTTTACTAATCAACTAAGCCCTAAGGTACATACTCGTATATTTTGCTACATCCAAAATGGTGTCACGACCTATTATCCCCAGACAATTCGTTCAACGACTCATTGGTAACGACGTGGGGCGCACTGGACGTCTGGTGCACGGGAAATTTGGCACACGGGATAACTGGTACACTGGCTGTCTCGCTAACCTAACCTAATCTAAGATTTAAGAATATATATAAGGATTTAAGGATAATAAGGATTTATCCAGTAATCTTGGAGTTTAGGTTAGGTTAGTGATTCGTTGAACGAATTGACCGAGGACGGAATGCGGCGGAACCATCCAAAATAATGCAGTTAGATAAATTGCTATTATTTTTCTCGATTATAAGCAGCTTAAACCTTTCATTACGGCTCGGTGGAATACAAATTATACTGTCAATTATAAAACTAGTATTTGAAACATAAATGTACTTATCTGGTCTATTTTCATATATCACATCGGTTCTTGTGTACTTTAGTTATCAGATGATGCATAAAAAATTATTCTAAGAAAGTAGCAAAACGATATATCACGTTAATCGATGTCAACGGTTGGGGAATCTTATGACGGCATATGCCGATAACCGATGCGAAAGGGTTAAGACGCGGTTCTCTTATCTCGACTGTATAGAAGAGTTGACTTTAGTTATGATCTCAACGTAATTCATATAAACAATTATTTTTCAAAATTACTCGGCTACCGAGGTCAACGGTAGGGGAATCTTAAACGGCATATGTCGGGTACCGATGCGAACAGGTTAAGAATATATTCAGCAGGTCCTGTCAGTTTTCAAGAACCACGTATAATACTACTTATATGTTTATTTACATATGGGAATCTTTAATTTTTAGATACTATTAATATTTATAAGATATACTAATGTGATTCTACAGAACTGTTTGTGTTATGCTTACAATAGGCAAAACGTGTAACTTCATACTAGATTCAGACTACCTGTTATTTCATTTTTTTTTAAAACATCTTTATGAACACTGTCAATTTGAAGTGTCAAATAAATTCTTCAAAGTAGTCTCCTGGCGGCATTAATTTACCACGCACACATTTTTTAGATAAGAAACGTGAAATGGTATCGCAAAAAAAAATGTTTATTGTTTCTTACTGAGTAATATAAAATAATACAATTTAATGCATGTATTTTAATATAATATGAATATAATGGCAAACGAAGCATTGGTCGACCCCCTGCAAGATGGACTGACGACATAAGAAGAATAGCGCGAGTTACCTGGATGCGGAAGGCGGAGGATCGAAGAGGATGGATACTCATGCGGGAGGCTTACGTTCAAGAGTGGACGCATACAGGCTGATGATGAAATGAAAATAAATATAATATTAAAAAATAAAAATATATCATGTACCTACGTATGGTCAATATCTAAAACTAAGTTTTTTAGGCAACCATAACAAGATTTATTGATAATAAATGCAAAAAAAGAAATTATCGCTTCAATTTCATCGGAAATTCTATATCAGTACTAACATCGCCTTTAATTAACCCCTTGTGGGATTTGCCCGAATACAATTCGGGTAGGTATTTTGCTGACACAGTGATTTGCCCGAACTGTATTCGGGCACCTCGTACACGAAACTTTTTATAAAGATTTGCCCGAATCCAGCTCGGGTCATTCCACCACCAGTCTAGAGAACGCATCGGAAGGACGCGAGTGGCAAAAAAAAACGAAAAAAAGGGTGGCTTTTTTTGACCCATAAGAGGTTGACCACAGAAGTGATTAAGGAAGAACGACTTTACGTCGCCGAGATTATTATTACGACACGTGATGGACATATGAGGAGCAGATTATCAACACACAGATTTTTTCAGAAGCAGATATATTTAATTTAAAGGCTGGCAAACTTTCAGTCTGCTCGAGGAATGACGTATTGTTAACGCCTCGAGCAGACACAGACTGCCGGCTGGCGACCGAGCGCTCTTAGTTGGTGGCACCCAGCGTCAAACAATGTCATGAATAACATTTGTCAAACAAGAAATATGGCAAGAAATAAATTGTGCTACGATCGAGCAAAAATATAAGACGAAAGATCGTACATCAAGGCTTTCAGTATCAGTCTGCAAGGGCTATATCAAGCTGATATCAGTACATAGTAAATGAGTTAACAGTGAAAAAATTAATTTA
Organism: Glossosoma conforme; assembly: GCA_022606575.1. NCBI lineage: Eukaryota > Metazoa > Arthropoda > Insecta > Trichoptera > Glossosomatidae > Glossosoma > Glossosoma conforme. Next base: position 556,550 of record JAGTXR010000185.1, on the reverse strand, counting down.
TGTGAGATTACGTTATTTTATGTAAATAACAATTATCATGATAATAACCTGGTGTCCACCCACTGTTGAAAATTTCCTGAATATTCATCATACTTCTCAATCCTCTGCTCTCCGCATTCAGATTCCTCTCGTTATTCTTCTGATGCAGCCAAAAAAAATGTTTAAATTAATCTAACCCAATAAACTATCCATGAACATGGTCGAAGGGGTGGCTCAACGTATAAGTATATAATTTTTCCACTTCCTTCTTTATTTGCGATCATTGCGTTATCGCGCCTCGTGTATACCAAATTTGCGGTCTTTTGGCTGATGACGTCACGCTCACTGTGCGAAACTGCTGACGAAGAGGCGTAGTGTAAGGTGACCACTAGGCGAATACATACTTCATCAAGAGGATGTTGGAGTGTCAATCTGGACGATAGTGTGGTGAATTATTAGTAAGCTTAAGTAATTGGCAAACATATGCGCAATCAAAAATAGCGAGTACAATACTAATTATTTTGATAGGGAAAAAAAACGAAAACATTATCCTGCTTGTAAGCTCTACATTTTTCACATAAACATTTCTAGTTGGTGTGAGACTGATGGTAGACCCTTAGTAGAACAATGCCTTCTATAGTCTTTTAATTAATATTTTTAGTAGATGAAAATCATCGATCCGTTCGAAATAAATAATCTTAAAAAATATTATCGTCTAGTATAGATGGCACATATCTTAACATAATTCGTAATATAAATTAGCAAACTTCGTTAATTATTTTACAATAAATTAAATCACTCCATGGCGACATTATTCTCTTTGTGTTGATATCAGCTTGACATAGCTCTTTTAAGCTGACGCCGCAAACCCTCGAAAAACGATCTTTTGTCTCTTATTTTTGTTCGCTCGCCTGACATGCACATCTAATAATAATAGTTTTAATAATATCATATTACACGGCGTTTGCATACGCCATTTTATTTGTTATGACAGTTTCAATTCATGTTGGTGCAACTGTCATCTTTAATTTGCTTTTTTTCCGCGATTGTTGGCGGCGCTGGATGTCACACGTTCAAATAAATCATGTACGTACAAAAATATTGATAAATCATGTCAATAAACACAATTTGATAAACATCACCCATATTAAAAAGATATTCAATATCTAGTTATAAGCTTGTAGTGACGAGGTTGTGAAAGACTAATGTATAGTTTTATGCGGCATCCCTTTTACAGGATGTTGTTACGTGGATTCGCTATAGCAATGTGAACAAGCAGGCCTATACGTAACGTTTTAAAAAATCCCACAAAAAAAACATTAAAAATAAATTGTGTTAAACAGTCCCATTTTTTTTTAAATGACGCGTAAAACATTGAAAGGTCGCCTTGTGTAGAGCTTCTTATTATAAAAAAATGTTATCTCTTTATTATAATTTCAGCGCAGGAAAAAAACGACATGTTTTGCGATTACTTCGTACATATGGCCCCAGAATAAACATGACATCACCGGTGTTATAAAGTAAATAGCTGTTCGACACACAAGTTTTTTTTATAAACATATATTTAAACGTCTACATACTAAAAATAATTTATTCGACGTGTTTGCATAGCCACTGAAATGTATCGGCATTCTTGTTTTGCCAGTGCTTTGTGAAAACACATACAATATTATGTACCCACTCATGTATTTTTTATGTAAAGACAAAAATGTGTTGTTTAGTAATTATGCTTTGAATTCTATGCACAGACGAACCTATTTAAGTGACATGAAAAAAATGGATATCACTATATATAATCGTGTCGGAAACAACAGGGTTAGATCCTTTCTCGATGGCGTTACTCCCGGCCATCATCAGGTCTTCTTGCGTGCAGCTACTCGGACACAGCGCACACTCCAGAAGGTGTGACAGTGTCTACTTCATGTCGCAGTCATATTCAGTATGTCCGCTGTAAAACTGCTAGGCTTTCATTTGTGTCCTCGTCTTGCATACTCCGGTCCGAAAACTGAAGGGACCTCCATATATTCCACCCTTGATTGTGTCCAGGGGCTAGGTCCTGTCACTTAAACATTCTTGTCAATATGATCAAACGTGATTGCTTTTAGACATGCTTCTTGAAAAAAGTAGAGTTTTTAAAAAGATGTTGATCATAGAGACAGAAAAGGATGGCATGCGAGAAATCTTTGTAGTCGTGTTGCTCATGTCTGAGAATCGTGGCACCAATGATCTTGCATAAGTATACGAGTAAAATCTAACATTGAACAAAATTGTACCTGCCAAGGCGAAGTAGTGTAGTTATATTGTAGCTTAATCCACAACTATCTTGTCCGTTGACTCCTTTATATATTCTACATTGTAAGGTTAACGGTTTTGTAGGCACGAACTCAGCCATGTTTAAAAATTCGGATAAAAACGTCTTTACACTCCGGCAGTTGAAATTGGACTAATGTTTGCAGCTTAGGGTTTTAACTTTCAGGAAAAATTTATTTCAGCCCGATCGGATATATACCTGCCGAATTGTGAGTCTCAATACAAAACGCTCATTTTCAATGTATACTTTTTTCTCCATCCTCCTTAATTTTCATCATCATCATTTCCATGTGCGCTCCTCTAACTAAAGCACATGGTCGTCTCTAAGTGCCGTCATAAAGGTCTGTTAGCCGCCATTGTCCTCTCTTATATCTAAAAGTGCAGCGAATAGATATAAACTAGGTCAAGCTTTCAGATGGCAAGTCCATAAATAGGTTACTTGCAAAAATACTTTTTTATGCATTAAACTGCAATTTAATTAAAACGTAAAATAACATTGATTTGTAATCAAACTGACGTGAACATCAATAAATAATTTATTTGAAATAAAATTTTGGATCTTTCCAGATTTGCGTGTAATGGTTTCACGCAGTGCATGTTATAGGGGGTGGCGAAGTGGGTCGGTACCCCAGGGCGACGAATAATGTAGGGGCGCCGAGTCTTGCTTAGATTTTTATTAATGTAAACAATACGGGGTGCCAAAAAAAGTGCCCTATAGCGCCGGTCTAAAGCCGGTACTGGTTTTACGACAAAAAGTAACGACAAGACATTTTGAAAGTAACTGAAGGAGTTGGACATAATAAAGAGACTAAGTATGTACAATGTTGTAGTGTCTGTCGAGTGTTGCCACTGCGCTGCAGGCAGGGTTCCTACCGTACCGTGAGCCTGTGTTAAGGAGATGCGTCGACCTCATAGAACCAGTGCCGATTTTAGGGGGTGGTGAAGTGGGTCAGTGCCCCAAGGCGTCGATTAAGCTAGGGGCGCCGAGGTTAAGATTTTTTTAATCTTGCTTAGATTTTTTTTAATAAAAACAATATATGGCGATAGAAAAAAATGTTCTAGGGCACCGCAGGGTCTAAAGCCGGTACTGCATAGAACAAACCCTCAGCCAACACATTGTGACTTGTTGGGTTTATTTTATTAATTTCAATTACGCACGCTTTTTTTTTTTAATTTTAACGCAGATTTTTAGTGTTTGTGGTGATTTTTCATATAAAAATCCTATTTATATTGTTATTTTTGGTTGAAACGCAACTCAGGACTAAATGGTCCAAATCTCGGGAGCATCGGTCCAATCATCCGATCTGATAAAAGCGTTATAGAAGGGTTGACGGATTTGAAGACAATTCAATGGAATAATATGTAATACTTTTAACCCTTTCGCATCGCTTGTCGGCATATGCCGCCATAAGATTACCAGACCGTTGACATCGGTTGACGTGATATATCGTTTTGCTACTTTATCAGAATAGTTTTTTGTGCGTCATCTGATAGCTAAAGGAAACAAGAACCAATGAGATATATGAAAAATGCTTCAAATACTTGTTTTATAATTGACGGTATAATTTGTATTCAAACCGAGCCGTAATGAAAGGGTTAATATATTCATCGTTTTTTGGTGTGATGCAGGTATGTAATGACAAAATTCCAGCCATATTTTATGCTCTCCAGCGGAGCATTAAATACATACAATTTTCGAATAAAAAATTTAAAAACATTATTTTATAACCATGCTATTTTTACAATACAAATCATTATCGTAATATTGATTTATGTCTTATTAATTAAAATTGTATTATAATCATTCATTCATAAACATTGTTATCATTGAATATTACAATGGTTTTATAATTATGATAAAAATGATTGTATTTTTTGAGGCGTAATAATATGATAAATAAAACAACAATGATGTTTTAAATCGTTGATTTATAATATTAATAATATTTGATTGATATCGGTCAAATTTATGATTTTGAGTGCATCTATATCAAACATATTGTCCTTGGGCACATTATGGGTTAAAATGTTACATTTAAAAATATCAAGGATTTATCGTAAGATAACATTATTTTTATGCAGTACCGGCTTAAGACCCTATGACTACCTAGGGCATTTTTTTTCTGGCGCCCCATGTTTTTTATATTTAAAAAAATCTAAGCAAGAAAGGTTGACCTCGGCGCCCCTAGGTTATTCGACGCCCTTGGGCACCGACCCACTTCGCCACGCCCTAAAATCGGCACTGTTTTTATGTATATAAAGGATTCGTCACATTTCATTACGCGGCCCAATCAAGGGTTGTAATAATCATGTCCAGCGTACGACACATAGATGGTTTACTTGTGAAGAATGCTTTGGTGAGAGAAAGCAGCCTTCCATAGTATTCTACAAAAATGAAAGCCTGGCAGTTATACAGCGGACCGACTGAATGTGACTGCGGCGTGGAGTAGACCCTGTCACACCTTCTGGAGTGTGCGCTGTGTCCGAGTAACTGCATCTGATGATGGTCGGGAGTAACCCCATCGCCGTCGCCCACTTCTGGGCAGACAGGATCTGACCCTGTTGTTTCCGACACGATTATACATACAGTCGGTAAATAGGCGAAGGCCGTAGTAAAGCATTAAATACAGCTAGCTACCTTTCATTCAAGTCTGTGGGTTCATGCTGTACTCGGCTGTAAGTTACGGGAGACTAGAGTTGATACATTTTTTTTATGTAAGCACATACAGGAGAATACCGACAGATGGTGATAGTAATTCTGAAGTCACATCTGTGGAATTCTATGACGCTTACCACGCTGCATATGGCTAATCGCAGCATGTGTTACATGTTTCTTTATGATATTGTGGCTTTTGGGTTTAGCCATGTGTGGCGAATTTCTTCTTACCAATATATCGACCGCCATTGCAGGGGCCTTCTTCAGGATTGATGACTTAGTTAGGCTAAGCTGCCTCTTGACAATAACTCGCAACTGAGTCATCAATCCTGAAGAAGAGCCCTGCAATGGCGGTCGAAATATTGGTAATAAGAAATTCGCCACACGGTTAAGCCCAAAAGCCACAATATCACATCTGGCCGTGAAAACCTAAGAAGTTATTTATGTGTCTTTATATTTTTATTTAATAATTAATGTATTCACTTGCCGCCTCTGGAGCTCGCGGTGATGCAACGAGCCAATTAGCGGCCCCAGAGAGCTCTGTGCTAACGAGCCGCGCCGCCACTGCGCTTATACAATACCGCACCATACCTGTACTTGCTCATACAGGGCCGGCGCGGTAATATGGGCGGTGTGTGAAATGCACGCGGGCGGCAAATTAATTAGGGGCGGCCGTGAGGTTTAACCATTTGACCTGTGCGCTTTTTTGTTGGTTTGTTAATCAGTTTTTTAACTGGTCTTTTTCACGATCTTGTGGAAGGGATGGTTGAGGGAAGAAACTGTAGAGGGCGCCCTAGACGGAAGTTTTTGCGGCAAGTGTTCTAGGACTTAGTTGTGGCTCTTATGCTGAACTGAAGAGGACTGCAGAGGATTGAGAGGAATGGAGATCGAGATGCAAGATTTTGTTGCTGCAAAACAATCCACCGTATTGATACTACGAAGAAGAATGAACAAATATGTCAGTTATTACATCAATATAATACAGTTGTAATATGAGGCTCAAAAATGCATGTATAGCTCATTTGGTGTATGCCATATGGTAATGACTTCAAGGTAAAGCGTTTCCTTGCCAGTCAGAGGTTGTAGGTTTGATTCTCGGCGAAACGTAAAATATATATATAAATAGACTATATTAATACTTCAGTCTGGTGTGAAATTGATCTATCACTAGTGAATTGCATTTTTATTGGCGGTAGACGAAATCATCTAAAAGTCATAGTAGAATTGGAGGCATCCTTCAGAGGCAGACTCAAGACTCACCTTTTCACTTAGTGGGGCAAGGAAGCGCTTTCGGAATAACAATTCATTAAAAAAAATTGATATATAAATGCTGATACAATGATAAAAACCAAGTGGTTTATTAGTAAAACGTGAGTTAAAAACTAAGCTTATACTAAGCAAAAAAAACTGTAAAATTTTTTTTTTGAATTATGAGCTGAAGACTACGAACCAGACAAGAATCATGTCAGTATAACGCTTTATAATATTTTTTTGATGGCATTATATGCCCCAGCCAGGAATCGGATATGGAAGAAGAAATTCATTTTCAACTTCCGAAAAATGTGTCAATCTGCTTACTAAAGAAATAGAATTGCGCGGCCGATATTTTCAGCAAGTAAATAAAAAAGCAAATTACGCTGAAAACACGTTATTTGATTTCTTAATAAAAACTATAGTATATTACATTTATATAAAATACGATCACTATTTTCGACAAATGTACATTTGTACTCAAACCGGCCCTGATTATTCTACACTACACTTACTTGCAAAGTGCTTGCTATTCTTGAGCATAAGTACCATATTTATTTAACAACATTAAGGTTATCAACTGACAATACTTGGTGAAACTGCATAATAATAATTTTAGAATTAATTTTACAATTTATTTTAACGATTACATGTTTCGGCCTTCCTGAAGACCATCTACAATAATGATACGACCATATTTATATCTACCTTCATAATCTAACTATTCTACCGACATTAGGTACTTCAATATAATTCTTTGTATAGCTTATAAGAGAGTCATGACAGACCATCTATTATCGTTGTTCTTCCATCTGGAGGAAGTTGTCGTCACAACAAAGAGGGATAAGAGAAAGACAGAAAAAAAAACAAGTTTCACACTACATATTAACAATTCGAGTGTGAAGCTGATAATTGATAATACACGCTTTTATCTGATTGTTTAAGTAGGTAAATTATTTCAATTTTTCAAAATTTCCTTATCCATAATTGGTTTCCATTACATCGCGTGATAAAACATATGTATAACCATATCATAGCCTACACGTATTTAGTCACACCTTGCATATATCCTATATAATCTTACACATTTACATTGCCTAATTGACTTGATAATGGCTACCTGACGACGCCGAAACATGTCCTCACCCCATTAATATAGTGGAATAAATTATTAAGAAAATCAATCATTTATATTTGATATTATGGAATTTCATCTTTAATTATTAATTTAAAAACCGAAGAAGATACTGAAGAAGAATCAGAGAAGTGGACAATCCAAGAAGAATATCAGGAGAAGGCGAATATGAAAAAAGATCAAGTGGAATAGAGACTCATGTGGAAGATGAAAGTTCTGCAGTGGACAAACACAGGCTGATGATGGTGATGATTATAGCATTTCGACCCTGGTAGTTATTATTAATGTGAACGGTAGGTTGTTAAAATCACTGTTAAGTGCGGCACAAGAAACAGACAGTTGTTAAATGGGATTTAATGTAAATAAAACAAGAAATTCCGGTAATCCATGCAAACGTTCAACTCTACACGCCCATAAATGGTTAAATATCAAACAAGATGTAATCTGCATTTTAATTTATCATTAAAATATAATTCTTTATTTCAATCATATTGTAAAGTGTAAGGATTAGCATTAAGTACAAGACATAAGTGGGTAGTAATAATGTTCAGGATATTCCATTAATACTTTGTCACATGGGCTCCAAGAATGTACAAATACTTTTCTAGAATGGGACGATGCCGAGACAGGTAGGTTGCTCATTAGCTGATAGTTGTCAAATGGACTCCAAGAGTTATTTACCTGTTAAGAGATGTTTAGTCTAATCATTCATGTGATAAATAGACGAAAATGTGAAATCGAAAAATATCTTTAATTTTCTTTTTTTCCCAAATATTGTATGATCAAATCGCAGCATCTCGGTTGAAATTGTCCTTGTCCAATCTTAATAAATCTCTGCATTGTAGGATTCACCTGGGAACATATATCATATACGAGTATGGTTCCCAGCGACCTTCAGAGCAGAATTCCGAGGACTTTGAAGTGTCGGCAACATTTGCCGTGGCAATTTTTGGGTTATATGTCAATCAGAAATTTTATAAAAATGATCAGCTCAACGCTTTTGAGATCTGAAACCTTTGGTCCTAAAGGGCACCTCTTTCATTTAAAAATGTAAAACCCAAGAAAGTGATCAACGTAACTTTCCTATTGACTACGAAACTACCTTTATAAAGTGATTCGTTTTATACCAAGTCATATATTAACTCATTCCAAGTGACTAAAAAAAACATTTTATGATATTTAACATTTCATTTTATGTTTTACTGTAGCAACCATTCCTTACTTAGAGCATACTTATAACCACCTCAATTTGTAAACCATATCAACATCAATCCACGTATCTAAGTGGATGATTAGAAGTCAATCAAAATACGCAATTTTTATTATTACTTTAACTAATACAGATCTCTCTGTATTATACTTGCTCCCAATTTCGAGCATATAAATACAATTCAATCGCTACGTATTCTAAAGGTTCACATAATATGTTATGTAGTGTGAGATCAGAAAATGAGTTTTTTAAGGAGACCGGGTGTTCAACTCGTCGCTTTTAATACATTTTCATGCATTATAATGCCGACAGAGAATCTCTTAACATTGTGTTTTAAGTATAACAACTTATTCTTATTTGGAACCTTAACCGCTTCGAAAGATCTTCTAGTCACGAATACGTGACACGTCTATTAGATAAGTTATACTGATTATGATTTATACATGTGGCAAGGTGATTTGTCAGTAAATTTGAGATATATGGAGTATGTATGCTCTTGAAACATCATACGTAATATAAACGTAATGTTAATAAATAAATAATAATATCGTCCATTAAATTGAAAACAAATACTATAGAATTTCGCCAATGGGTAAAAAATATATATAATTTTTTAATTCAATGACGATTACAATTTTTAAGGATAGCTAAATACAATATATGCAGTATTGAATTGCCATTGTTGAAAGACTGGTAGGGCATTCAAGTAACATCTATTTTTAATAGGCTTTTCGGTTATTTGGTGGTGTTCACTGATCGAGTTTTATATACTTTCATATATTGAATAATTAGTCCTTGGCTTGTATCGCACCACTAAACATAAGACGCAAAGTCATATGCGCCGAAGAAATGCGTAAGACAATCAATCAACCGTCCCACTGCTTGTATAATCAGATATCCCCAACACCCAGACTGAAGTCGTGAAGCAGCTTTCTGAGATCCACACAACCCCTCACATCCAGCCCTGAAAATGAGAGACTCCAGCTCTGGCAACAAGTAGGATCAGAGGATTTCATTACTCCATAGGAAGGTCTCACAACTGGAAAGAACCTTGACTGGCGGACCTGGAAATCCCTGAACAGATTAAGAACCGGAGTTGTGTGTTGAGTGGGGCATGTTTCGGCAGGGAGAGTAACAATTGTTGCGACTGTGGAGACCTGCAGACCGCCTCACACCTAATATCCTGCTCCATGTGCCCAACAAGCTGCACACCTCAGACCAAGACCTAATGTTAGGCAACACACGGGCTATTGATGTTACCAGATACTGGGCAAAAATAATTTGACGTCGCTGACACGAAGATGAAGACTAGACCGTAGCTGTCATTTTTATGGAATGGTATCATTTTTAAACCAACCGGCATATTTGCAGACATTCGTCAAGAATTATTATTGGATATATTTTTATAAGCATTTTTTTTTTAATTTTGCGGGTATCGAACCCGAAATCTCTCACATCAAATACGAACTACTTAATCTCTACTATGGATTTAAAATGTTGCGTGGCTTAACCCAAGGTAGCATTTACTTTAACCACGATACGGAATTTACTTTCATGCTTCATCCAGCGTCCACTAGTCAGAAGTCGGTAGTCAGATGTCAGTGTCCAGTAGTCAGTAGTCAGTGTCCAGTAGTCAGTAGTCAGTGTCCAGTAGTCAGCAGTCAGTGTCCAGTAGTCAGTAGTCAGTGTCCAGTAGTCAGCAGTCAGTGTCCAGTAGTGGGTAGCTATCAGCATTCTCTGCTGATGTTCTGGCGTCGTGTCTTGGGAGTTGAAACAATACGGGCGGCCGCGTGACTGCTGCTGTTTATATGAATCCTCGGCAAAGCCTTCCAGGGCCGCACTAAACCAAACATTTATGCAGACGGATATGACCTCAACTCTGGTGAAAGATGTCGTAGGTTCGATCGCGCATTTTTTTGTGAACCTGATCTTGCATCCTGTCATCCAGTAAATCGACATCAAATTCGGAGAGAAGGATATCACTGTATAACTATAATTGTTATTTAATTTTTAAATATCGTATAAAACCCACGTGTAAGTAGTGAGACATAAATGCAAAAAGTTCGTGCTCAGGTTTGTGCGCGTCCCTTGAGCGACAGCTTCGTTATATCTTTGTCAACGAACACTGTGCTGAACTTTTGTGATGCTGAAAAGAACTCTAAATGGTGTTGGCCGATTCTGTTGAATGTTGATGCTGTAATTCAGTCCCCATGAGATCTTGATGACAGTAGCAGAAGACTAATAATTTTAAACAAGACTTACAAAGAAGACTGATATATCAGAAAAATATATATGGTGTTATTTGAACCCTAATTTCACAGTATTCACTCCTCAATTGACTGACTCTTCAAACGAACCGAAGCGTGCAACAAGTTTAAAGACTTCTAGTAGATTTTCAATCAAAATACGCTATTGAGACAGTGAGTATCGTTGCCAACAGATTGCAGATAGGAATCGTGGCGATTTATTTTATATTTTGTTTTTATCGTATATTTGATGTTATACAGCAGAAAATGTTCATCAAGACCATGTAGCAGCATGTTACTCTTGTGGATGATGCACTCGATCTCAGAATATGTGACTATCTGTCTTTTCTAGTTTATAATATTTGGCTACATATGCTTAATTCCTCCCTGGCCGTTGCTACCGTCTCGTGAGAAGCAAACAGGTCCTACTGCAAGCGCTGGTATGTATCTTACCTGCTGGAGACAGTATCTGCCCACTTGCCAAGTGCATACTAATTCCAGCTGAAAAACAAACGCATTGCCAATGAACGTTTCTTCCCCGAAATCTGATAAATAGCCACAGAAGCGAATTCAATATAATTAATGCATACATCGAGATTACTTTCTTAGAAGTGCCTCCAAGTGGGGCCGTAATAAATAACATTATAATTAAACATTATGTAGCGTGACTTTGTAACCGATTTTTACGCCATTTCACCATCATCTGTCATCAGCCTGTATCCGTCCATTGTTGAATGTAAACCTCCCGCATGTGTCTCCATCCTCTTCGATCCTCCGCCTTCCGCATCCAGGTCACTCCCGCTATTCTTCTTATGTCGTCAGTCCATCTTGCAGTGGGTCGGCCAATGCTTCGTTTGCCAGTTCTTGGGCGCCATTTCAATAATTTTCTTCCCCATCGACCGTCGTCTCTTCGACAGACATGTCCTGCCCATTGCCACTTGAGTATGCCTATTCGTTGGGTAGCATCCACCACTTGAGTTCTTCTGCGTATTTCCTCGTATCGGATTTTATCTTTTAGAGACACTCCGAGCATGGATCTCTCCATGGCATGCTGGGTGACCTTTGTTTTTTGGGTAAGACTTGCTGTTGGATTCCACGTCTCTGCGCCATAAGTTAATACAGGAAGGATGCATTGGTTAAACGCCTTAGTTTTAAGACGTTGCGGAATTTTCGCTTTAAAAATGTACTTTAGTTTTCCAAATAATGCCCATCCCAGTTGTATACGCCTGTAGATTTCTTTCGAGAAGTTACTTCGTCCTAGTTGTATTACTTGTCCCAGATAGGTATAGCTTAAGCCACTAACATGCATGTACTATGTATTGTTTATCGTGATGCCATGTATCGTGATGTTTATTAGGTAAAGTAATTTAAGTGTATTTATTGTTATGTTTTTAGATGATTGTGTATATGACTTGTCCATGTCAATTATCTTCGCTACTTGCACCCATCAACCATCGTTAACTTCTATAGATATTTAATCATTAAGTTGTATAACGATAGCCGGGTTTTTACGTTTAAATGAACTAAACTGCAGCCTAAAAATAAGAGAAAACATCCACACCACTTTCATAAGTAATGACTTTAAATTAACACACATAATGTCTTACCTCCATTACTTAAAACACAGTCGTAAATTTATTTCATTGAATATTTTCAAACCTTATAACTGCCTATATGCCCTATATAAACTCCTCTGAACTCAAAGAAAAAAAAATCTCTTGCACCCATCCACAACCGACAGACTCATCTCGAACTTGCTTAATATCCATACACGGTTAATGTATGTAGAACAAGATCTGGCAGATTCCATAATTCCTTCCTAAATACCAGCAGTTAGCTCAGAAATTATCTGATACTCAGTACATGGCATACATAAAGCGATACTGAAGACACCATCCATCCCTCGACTTAATATAATTTAAATGCGAAAGAACTATAGAGATGATTATATTTTTACGAGTATAACATGGTACCTTGTAAAAACTAAGCAATCTTGCAATTTAAATCGTTAGTATGAATATCTCAGTATAATATGCAATGCTTGCTTAATCATCATGAATAGCACTTTGAAGTGTTGTATATATTATATTATGTATCTATCGCTCACAGGTTTAGTTATTCTATCTAATCTAAAACTTCACGCAATCTAATCGGAACAACCAAATCTTTTTCATATGTCTATATTTCTGATTAGTGTGCCTAGGGGTGTACCCTTAATAGTGGGTCTCAACTTTTTGTGGATCACGAAGCACTTGCGACTATTGAGTCCGCCCACGTAGCAAAAAAACATAATTAATCAAATTTAGTCTATTATGTATAGTCTTTAAGGTTAATATTTTATTCTTTCATTATATATAATCATGTCGGAAACAACAGGGTCAGATCCTGTCTGCCCAGAAGTGGGTCAGACTTCGATGACGTTACTCCCGGCCATCATCAGGTCTTCCTGGGTGAAGCTACTCGGACACAGCGCACACTCCAGAATGTGTGACAGGGTCTGCTCCACGCCTCAGTCACATTCATCGGTCCGCTGTAAAATTGCCAGTCTTTTCTTTGTGTCCTTTTTATGCATACTCCGGTCCGAAGCCTGTTAAGGGACCTCCATATATTCCACACCTGGTCGTGTCCAGGGGCTAGGTCCTCTTTCCTCATATCAACATATAAAAATTAATGCATATCAGTAACTATTCGTCGCACTAAAATCATTTCTTAATATTTCATGCGGTCTTCGATAATATTTGAAAAATAATCCGATTTAGAACCGTTTTTTAGATTCAATATTACATCTGCCAACGGCCGACGACCATTTCGGAATTTCCAATGCTTGCCTCCATTCGAAAAGTTTGTTCAAACCTCTTCTAAAACATTCCTGCGGAACACCAGTGCTCCTCGGTACACCGGTAAAAAACCATCGCTCCATTAACGCGTTCGCCTACCAAGTTTGATACAGCCTAAATACAGTATATATAACCCCTGCTCCGTTCACACATATGTACATCTATAAATACCATAATTAAATTGAAATTTATCTATATATTGATATCCTCCTCTTCCATTTATGGACATCGATTAACTGGATGAAGGATGCAGGATCAGGTTTACAATATAAACACTTGTTTCACATATTATTTGTTTATTGTCACAAACGTCGCCCGCCACAGCGAACGCACAGGACGCGCGCACTGTGACGGGCGCGAGTTAAGCTTCAACTGCCAGCCCACGGCGCGATCTCACATCTCCACGGTACCAACTGCCAATATGACATTCCTACCAACCGGCAATAGGCCAACTGTCATAACAATTATTTTGGCGTATGCAAACACCGCTTAACATTCGATGTAGATGTCACGCAAGCGAACCAAAATAATAGACAAAAGATCGCTTGTTGAGGCTTTACGGCATCGGCCTTAAGCAGCTATATCAAGCTGATATCAATATACATATATTTACTCTATTTACAATATCACATATAGAGACATCCTCCTCTCTTAAGTTAATTATTGAATTGCGTGGTGGCAGGATGAGGAGCAGATAACAACACAAAGGCTTTTTCTGAAGCACATTGACATATATATTTCGATAACTTTACAAACTTCTGGCCCGGACCTACTCACAGCATTCACAGGCCGGGCCAACAACAATGCGATCTCACCGCCGTCGGCACACAGGTGACTGCCCCGGGCGCAGCGCTCGGTGACACCCAGCGCTGCAAGTGGCGATCTATATAACTAACGTCATACCCGTGACCGGACTTGTCCAAAATGCCAATATGGCGACACATACATGTACGACAAGCGGACAGAAATAAGAGACGAAAGATTGTAAATCGAGGTTTTCGGAACCAGTCAGCAAGGGCTATATCATGCTGATGTCAGTATAGAATTATAGATAAATTTTCATACCTATCACACTGACATGTTAGTCGTTGATTAAAAGTGTTTGGTTTTAGATCATTTTGTGCATACTAAAGTAAGCCGTTGAACGTCTAGCTTCAGATCAGATACCAGGGAATGTAGTTAAATATATATATATATATATATTTTATTTAATCAAATATAAAAAGATACATTTTTTACACAGTAATTTACATTCCAATCTTTTTTTTTTTTTTTCTTTTTTTTTTTTTTTTACATTCGCTTACCACACCACTTAAAGATAAGATCTTGTGTGTGGCGTGGGATTCATCTATGTTATTTTACAGTTTTATATAATTATACAGAGTTTTACATATACACATTTATACATTTACATGATTTTGATATAAAACTAACATTATATGATTAAAAATTTAATGCACTATAAGTTGAATTAAATCTAAAGTATATATAAATTAATAATACATTTTTGGTACATTTCATTATTTCAATTTGTTATGCAGTGACGTCGGTTCTGTTCGTAATTCTTTTAAAGTACTGTTTCACCTTTTCAATCAATATTTTAATATCGATGATCGCTTTTATTTCCCATATCAAGTACATTTCTCTTGTATCGAAGTTTAGTATACGAGTACATATAAGCATTTATCTAGCACTTGCAAGATCTCTTCGTTATCTAATCTACGAAAATAACTTTTGCAATATAATATTGCGGAACCCAAGCCGCTTGTAACAATGGTTAAATCGCATGGCCCCTCCCCCCACCTTAATAGTCGCCACGCCACTGGAGCCGCCACTTTCACCAGACGCCAGCCTTTCAGACGGCAAGCAAGACACAGTGGCGTAACCATAAAATATTACTAAGCTAGACGAACAATCAAGTGTTTCACCTCGAAAAAAAAACCTTTTCAGACGGTACTGAAGTTACTACGATATTTTATAAAGATACATTTTTTTTAAAACAATGTCGAAAAAGGACAAAAATATACTAAAAAAACGTTTTACGTATTTTAAAACACGTAAATACCTTACAGGATCAAATTTAAATTTAAAATTTTAATCAGGTAATTAAAAAAAATCAATTTTGAACTTCCTTCTTCACAAATCGAAACTCGTAAGAGAAACGAAGTATATAAGAGCTGATATTGTGGCTTTAGGGTTTAGCCGTGCATGGCAAATTTCTTCTTGCCAATATTTCGACCGCCATTGCAGGGGTCTTCTTTAGGATTGATGACTTAGTTGACAATCCTGAAGAAGACCCCTGCAATGGCGGTCGAAATATTGGTAAAAAGAAATTCGTCACACACGGCTAAACCCATAAGCGACAATATCAAATCTAACCGTGAAAACCTAAGACGTTATTTATATAAAAGCTGATAGAATATAAGAGCAAGTAGGCTCTGGGTAGAACAATGGCAGAAAAGCCTTGAAGGGAATACAAAGGAGAATTCGAGAGAAGCTTTATTTCCCCTCCAATTCCTTCCTTCTCTTTTAGAATGAAAATTGAAAATGTTTTACTCTTTCTCTTTGATACTTATTCATTGTGGCATAACTCTTACGTCGTCATTTCAACTACTAATATATAAACTGTAGTTATTTTATTTAAAAAATCTATAATAAAACATTAGTGAATATCCAAGCATATTATAATTATAAAACCAATCCTATATAGAACCGCTTAAGCATTTTGCAAAACAAGGGAACTATTTACACATCTTATTTTATCTGACTTTGAAGTGTTTACTCTACACAAAGTTCAAATTTGCCCAGTTTTCTAATATATATATATAATCGTGTCGGAAACAACAGGGTCAGATCCTTTCTGTCCAGAAGTGGGTGACGTCGATGGCGTTACTTCTGGCCGTCATCAGGTCTTCCTGGGTGCAGCTATTCGGGCACAGCGCACACTCCAGAAGGTGTGACAGGGTCTGCCCCACGCCGCAGTCACATTCAGTCGGTCCGCTGTAAAACTGCCAGGCTTTTATTTGTGTCCTCGTCTTGCATACTCCGGTCCGAAGTCTGTTAAGGGACCTCCAAATATTCCACCCTTGGTCATGTCCAGGGGCTAGGTCCTCTTTCGGGGCAATCCAAGTATTCCCCTCAGTTGCGCTTCTCCACATGTTCAGCCGCAGGGTGGCCTCAGGTATTACCAGTTCCGTTGTCGACTGTAGGAAACTTCTTCTTGATTTGAGCCGTGTGGTTATCTTTTGATACCCAAACATAGGGTGGAGTGCGTCGTGGGTTGCTTTGGTGAGCTCCTTCTTGGTAGTAACTTCTCGCCGTATGTTTGGTGGGGCAATGCCCGAGAGTTGATATAGCTTTGATATTGTTTTCTAATACATCAGTCACTTTAGGATAGGACTCCTAAATTATCTAGGATTTGATAAATTAAATTGAAGAAGAGTTCAGCTCTAAACAAGGTACTGGCGTCCAACCATTCACTAAGATATTTTTTAAACAATATATTAAAGATCACTGCTCTTCTCAACATTCTCAATTGATACCGTCTGCACATAAAAGTCACATTCTTGGAACCCTTTGCAACCATCATTACAAAATTGATATAAAATCGACTTAACACGAACAGCTTCTCCATTTCACTCTTTAACACCACATGCAGGATTAGAAAAGTTCTCTTAAGATCCGTGTTTCTTCTCATATACTCATACAACCTTATCAAGAACCAGATAAAAAGTTATTTTAATCTACTCAATTCTTACATGCACACAGTCATAACATACTTTACACATAGCATCTAGCAATCCAAATTGAGCATCATAGAGTTCTTGAAAAAATATTTTCTCTGTATATGATGGGTAAAGGCATCAACGTTCAGCACGTCTGGTAATCCGCGGTTCTGCAGCTCCTTCAAAGAAGGTTGCTGGAGTGAAGATGGCGTATCTTCACGCCAAGACTCTTCACCCAGATACATCGGCTGATGACTTGCAGAGCTTCTTGGCAGCGACCGCTGCATTCAATCCCTCTTTGATGACCATCACGAGGATTGTCAGCAAACGGACGCAGTCAACATCTTTCAAAGTCGGGGTCATCGCCACTTCGCTGGAGTCTCTCATGGAGCCTGAAGTGTAGCCTGAAAGGACCATCGTTCAACCCTGGATACGTGTAAGACGAAAGAATGGTAGTGAATAATGGTTGAAACCAACTTGAGTGAAGATATTGACATATTTAGTGTAATATTGCTTCAGATTCAGTGCTGGTGTTGACAGATACGAAATGTTGGACGTTTGATTTTGTAACAATAATGCCGTGTTATTTATGTGTCAACCATGATATACTTATCACTACTATTTGCGTTGAGTATCCCGACACTTGTTCTGAGTGTGAGGTCATTGACACTAAAAGTGTCAATACATTTACATCGCCACACTCATGTTAGTACTTTAATAATGAATTAAAATGTAAAATATTTTGTAATGTTATTGAAGGAAAGAATTTAAAAAATGTGTAAGAAAAATATAAATTTTATGTACATTGTACATACATTGAACTTAGATAATTTTTCACATTAACATTTAAACGCCCGGTTTTCGATCAAATATTTATACCTTTTAACCCGCTATGAAATACCACAGGATATAACTCCTAGTAGATATTCGACTGGGTAGAAGACAAGATAGATACTAGACTAGGTAGACAAAGTACAAGATAGATGGAATACAAGGTGGGTATAGACTAGGTAGGCTCTGGGGAGAACAATGGCGGGAAAGCCGTAACTGTGTGAGCGTCGCGCGGCACAACTTTCAAACGTCATTGTTCGCTAAGTGACTAGATTAATTTCAATTTTATTCAAGTCGCACAGGAACACAGAATAATCTATTGTCGGCTTAATTATTTTTTCATTCTTTATTCAGGTGAATGGGAATGGAGCTGTAAGAGTTTTTGAATAAATATTTATAATAGGTGTAAAATGACTTTCTTTAACTGGTGTAATGATTATAATTATACTTCTAATAATACAGAACTGTGTATTATTGGGATTATTATAAATATTTATTTAATTACCTTGTTTTTACATGGATCACTTAAGATAAGTTATCTATTAGGAGACTGCAGTTTCGACTAAATCGTAACCTTTCTCAATCCATCACTTGTTAAGAGATAACTGAGCTGCAATAATACTTTATAAGTATATATTCAAAGTATGTATATTTTTATTATTATTCTATCAGTATTCATTTATTCACAAGCTTAATATTATTACTTTCCGGCAGTCTATTTATTTTAGTAAGTACCACTTTATAAGTGGTCAAATTTTATGTAGAAGAATGGGATTGACCACTTATAAAGTACTTTCGCAGCTTAGATATCTCTTAACAAGTGATGGATTGAAAAAAGCTACGAATTAGTCGAAACTGCAGTCTCCTAATAGAGAACTTATCTTAATTGATCCATGTTATAACAAGGTAAATAAATAAATAAATATTTATAATTTAAAATGGCTCTCAAAGTTAATGCTGAATACATTGTTTTTTTTTTTAATTAGAATTATAATTGTTCTATCTATACATGTTTATTTTATGTATACATATACACGAAGACGTGGAGCATAGAATAAACACAGGATGGCTGAAATGGAGGTCTCTCTCTGGGGTTTTGTGTGACAGCAAGATTCCAGTTAGGATCAAAGGTAAAATCTACAAAACTGCTGTAAGGTCAGCTATGCTCTACGGATCGGAGTGTTGGACCCCGCTGAAACGAGACTTGGATAGGATTCATGTGGCAGAGATGAAGATGCTGAGGTGGGCGGGCGGTGTGACTAGAGTGGACAGAGTTCGAAATGAGCATATTCGGGGTTCATTTCGGGTGGCCCCCATACCTGAAAAGATAAGGGAAAACCGCCTAAGATGGTATGGGCATGTGACACGGAGAGATGAGGACCACATGGTGAAGAGAGCCCTCAACATACCCACGCTGAGAAGAAGACCTGGAAGACCGCAGGCAACCTGGACTGCAACTGTAAACAAGGATCTGAAAACCCTGGGTTTGACCGAGAATGCAACGCAGGACAGACAGACATGGCGAACGTGCACAAGGAGAGCCGACTCCAGATGATGGGAAATGGCTAGGATAAAGAAGAAGATACATATACACGAAGTTGCAGTCTGAGGAAGAACAGATCCATAGATTTTTGACGATCTTACTATTTTTTATTATTATTATCTAACTGCATGACTTTGGGTTTGAATTTGTGAAGAATGTCGAGTTAAGGTACGAACGCAGAAACACACCCCATTACGACTGTTTTTCTCTCTGCTACGCCTTGAACAACTTAATGCATGATTCGCTAACTGCTTGGAACACCGCATATCAAGAATCAACTTCCGGAGGAATAACCAAGTTTTTCTTTCCATCCATCGAACACTTACTTATTGACGTGGAAAAAGACGAACTCCGTGGACTTTCATCTCACGCAAGCGTTTACCGGACACGGAATTTTCAGATAATTCATAAAAAGATTTGGCCTCTCTTCTTGCGATGCATGTCCATGTGATCCAGGCATACAACAGACAGTTAGTCACTCTCACATGGAGTGCATCATCCATGAGAATAGGAGACGCATTCTGTGTTGTCGCCTGGGAGTCTCTAACATTTCTTGGGAGTATTTTCCTGAATTGCTGCTTAGTTCTGACGGTCCCTTGCTGTTAAACTTCATCAAGGAAATCGTCGGGGCTACACGTGCGGTTAACGAGGCTGAAATGGAATAGGCTCCTACGTTATTCAACTATTTGTCACACATAAAATCTAACCTTGTGTGAAACTTGGAGGCTATATACATATAAGACAAAAAAAAATAAAAAAATAAAAAATTAGTCACAAGAAGAAAGTTTGACCTGTCTAGGAGATGTTTTTTGCATGCCGAAACAGATCATAGACCCAACTTCTTACAGTTCTTAAAACCTGTTAAGAGCGAAACATGGACTGTAACTAAATGGAGAAGCTTCGGGATGCAGAGCTTACTTGAAAAAACTTTACAGCGACGAGTAGAATGAATAATATTTCACGTATATATGCAATCAGGAACATGAAGGTTTACTTTACAATGTAGGATAGTATTTAGTATTATCACCTTACCTTATAATAGTTAAGAAAAAGTAAAAAAAAAACAACGAAAATACTGACTTATAAGGTGATGATATGATATTACTGTTATTTCAAATTCATGCTCCACTCAATCTATTTCATAAAAAAAGAGTAAAATATACGAGTATATTGTATCAAAAATATCTTAAATAAAGTCGGTAAGAATCGCAGTTAAAATGTAAACATACTCATAAATACAAGTATAAGCCCTTTTTTCTTTCTTCTTCGCCCACTCGATACAGTCTTCGCCCCTTGTCGTTGCGCGTTGCACAAGTCTCCGCGGTATTTTACTCGCGAGACTTGTGCGGCTCTGTAACGCTGCGGACTGTGGCAGAGGAAGATTCGTGACTCGGAGGGATCAATAAGGGTCCGGAGCATGCGCACTGGGCCCTCTCCCTCCTCCCCGCCACTAGTAAACCGCGCGTTCAGCCAACAAGCTCGTAGCGCGGGGTTAAGCTGGATTCCTACTGATCAAGGCCCGCCACTTTGACTTGCTGCTATTCATATATCTTGTACATATAATTTTTTTAGATAAGGTCGAGAATTTGTTTGAACTGCCTCAGGACCAAATGGTTCAGGCCGAAAGAGCGTTGAGCTAATCGTCCGATCGCTACTGATTGATCTTCTTCGTAGTATCAATCCGGTGGATTGGTTTGCAGCAACAGAATCTTGCATCTCGATCTACTCTCTTTTCGATCCTCCGCAACCCTCTTCAGCTGAGCATAAGAGCTACAACTCATGTCCTCGAATACTTGCTGCAGATACTCCTTTCTAGGGCGCCCCTTACAGTGTCTACCCTCAATCATCCCCTCCACAATGTCGTGAAGAAGACCATCGTGGTGCATGATGTGACCGATCCATCGAGCTCGCCTCTCTGAGATGGTTCTTACTAGGTGCCTATCTTCCTTGATTATCGTGAGAACCTCATTGTTCGTGACGTGGTCTCTCCAGGAAATTCCGAGAATTCTTCTGTATGTCCACATCTCAAAGGCCTCTAGTCGTTTTTTTTATTGATAAATCACCGAAAATGTTACTACGTTGCAGTCTCATCAAGACCCTAGACAACTCCCCTGCCATGGAGGTCATGGGAATCGTATATGTTCTCAGGCGGACCTTCAAGTGCAGAGATATCTTAAGGCATGGTCAATGGTCAGTTAAGTTTTGTGGTAAACGTAAGCTCCATATAAGGAAAGATAAAAAAGCTTAGACTTTAAAGCTGTCAGCTGTCATGTCACGTGTTCGATTATGTATAATATGACAGAGAAATCTATTTTTTGAAATCATAAGCCCTACTTGTAGAGTGTTCGGACGTGATAGTGTATAAGGCTATAGGCGGGCATTCATTGTTTATGTTTAAAAAGATACACTATGAATGGGTGGTTTTTACGGGACGAATTTCGTCTTGCTACTACCTGAAGGAGTATTATTAATAGTCTATGACAAGCATTTTGCGAGTGACGGATATGTTTCACACCAACCACACTGTAAGTCACGTTGAAAAAGGACAATGCATAGCGGATTAATAGCGTATTTTAACGTCCATTCCGTGCTTGAAATCGTAAAAGAGTCAACACCGATACGGCTATATTATATCAACTGTGCTTACATAAATAAAACGTGTGTAAAATAATATAGAATGGTTTTTGATTTTCTAATACAGCAGTGATATGACCCTGTGGGATACGTAGGCCTCATCTAGAACCGACCATAAAGAATTTTGTTCTCAATACTTGGTACTACTTTCGGCGAAGAAGTAAAAAAATCCAATATTTGAAGACTTTTTTAATTACTTAAAATAAATAAAAAAAATGTTTTGTATTTCTCACAAAAATAGTATTACCCACATAACAAGAGAATTCTCTGTAAAATGTTTTGATAAATGATCCGAAGAAGCAGCAGTACAAGGTGAAAAACCAGTCACAAGAACCAAACACGTAGAAATACGTACATCTAAAATAAATTTCGTATTACACTTTTTTTGTGAACAATTCATAAAATTATATTTTTCGTTATCACCTATTTATGTCAATAAAGCAAGTGTCACCTAGATCCTGGAGCTTTAGTCAGGAAGACTTTTTTTCACAATGATTTTTAGTTATCAAACTCTTTTGTCGGAGAATCTTAATCTTAAGTCTGAATATCATTTGTCGTGGAATCCATTTTGGAAGCAATTAGTTTCCATGACAGTTCGTGCTATTTAAAGGAATGCTGTTTTAAATGTAACTTTGAAAATTGGTTTTTAGAAAAATAACTTATAAGACTTAGAGATATTTTTTTATTATTGGTTTATATTTACATTTATAAATATAACATTTTTAAATTATAGAGTTTATAAATGAAGTCGTACAAGAAGAAACAGTAAATAACATTTCCATAAAGAATCAAATCCTTAAAGAAAAACCAGCGTGTAATAATCATACTAAAAATGTAAAGGGGGAATGTTATAAAACGTACATCATATTCCAGAAAGTCTTTTTCACAGGTATCAAGCCGACAGAGATTTTATACAAAAAATATATCCCCGAATTGTGCTTCATATCCTACGAAGAATAGAATATCTCCTCTTAATCATGAAAAGTTTCCTTGCTTTTAGATAATTGTTCTGGACAAACAAGCCAATCTCAGACTTGATGGCAGGATTCCCAAACATTACACACACTAGTTAAAGAAATATATACATAAGCAGACATTTCATAATGCTTACAAATCAGAATATACCAGCATACCGAGTAAAAAGATGGATGGGTATAGCTACGATAATATCCATACACCCTTATGTAGAGAAACTTCAAAAGTTGCTTATGAACTATCTTTCATTGCGTAGGGCACCAATAGATGTAATAGCTATCGAGTACGCTACGGAACAATGGATTGAACAAAACAACTAATACGTGAATACCCGAGAAACTTCTGGCACTACACAAGGAGTAACGAAACCTTCAGTGTCCTTCCATGTATAGCTTTTAAAAAGTAAACTTAGGTACTCGTACATTACGGATAATACTCGTGTGATGCCAATATCACCCATACACAACCTATGATATACCATCTTATAATTACGAGTATACAATAAAACGTAAGTACATATACAATAAGACGGTATCGCACCACCAAACATAAGACGCAAAGTCATATGTGCCGAAGAAATGCGTAAGGCAATCTACCAACCGTCCCACTGCTTGTATAATCAGATACCCCCAACACCAAGATTGAAGTCGCGAAGCAGCTTTCTGAGATCCACACAACCTCTCACATTCGGCCCTGAAAATGAGAGACTCCAGCTCTGGCGACAAGTCGCATCAGAGGATTTCAGTACTCCAAAAGAAGGCCTCCCAACTGGCAAGAACCTTGACTGGCGGACCTGGAAATCCCTGAACAGATTAAGAACCGGAGTTGGTAGAACAAAGGACAACCTCGAGCGGTGGGGAATGCTTCGGCAGGGAGAGACACTATTGTGCGACTGTGGAGACCTGCAGACCGCCTCACACCTGAGATCCTGCTCCATGTGCCCAACAAGCTGCACATCTCAGGACCTAGTGCTGGGCAACACACGAGCTATCGACGTTGCCAGATACCGGGAAAAAATAATTTGACGTAGCTGACACGAAGAAGAAGAAGAATAAAACGTTGCACTTAGCAACATTGAATATCAGTTTGTTACATGCACCCCAGTAAAATGTTTTATTATTTTTAAAAATTATCTAAATCCGATTGAAGACACCTCTAGTTGTCAAGTAAGACTTTATCGTCAGGTAACAACAAAAACATGGCTTGATTTCTGGGATGGCTTAGTTGTGTGCCTCGCGCTGTTCAATAGTTCTCAAACGTTAAGCTATGTTGTTTTTATGATGACCCAATGCTCCAAAATGATCATTGAAATATGTGTACAAATTTCAGGTATAGTTACAAATTAATACAAAATAAAAATGTGCCGTTGTACAATGTTCTGCGATCATAATTACACTCAATGCGGGGTTAAGCTGGAAGGTTGTATGCATCATGAACGGAATGTCGATTTTCTCGGCACTGTGAAATAAATTCATAATCACAATATTTACTATGGTTTATTAAAGATATGATAACGTCGCAGGTAATAACCTACCTACAGATATTCTGTAGAAATAACTGTGTTTTTTGTTTGAAATGTTTGTTTTTTGTTTCAAGAATCTTGCGTGACAGAATGCAGTTATATCTTGTTATTATGAGCTACTGCGCCTTGCTTTATAGAATAAAATTTTTATAATTTATGGAGTTATGATAACTCAAGACGAAAAAATTTGAAAACAGGTGCAATTAAATGCAAGAACATAATGTAATGGTAAAATAATACGATTCTTGTATGAGAGGAGAAATATGGCAGTTAAAAAAATAATTTTCTAAATTCATGTAGATATATGATATAATTATTCTTCTTCTTCGTGTCAGCGTCGTCAAATTATTTTTGCCCAGTATCTGGCAACTTCGATAGCTCCTGTGTTGCCCAGCATTGGGTCCTGAGATGTGCAGCTTGTTGGGCACATGGGACAGTATCGTAGGTGTGAGGCGGTCTGCAGGTCTCCACAGTCGCACATCAGTGACTCTCCCTTCTAAAGCATTCCCCACCGCTCGAGGTTGTCCTTTGTTCTACCAACTCCGGTTCTTAATCTATTCAGGGATTCCCAGATCCGCCAGTCAAGGTTCTTGCCAGTTGGGAGGCCTTCCATTGGAGTAATGAAATCCTCTGATGCGTCTTGTTGCCAGAGCTGGAGTCTCTCATTTTCAGTGCCAGATGTGAGAGGTTGTGTGGATCTCAGAAAGGATGACCTGGATGATTTAATTTGAAGAATATAGCATGGAAACTATGTAAATACCTAGATATTTGTTTTGAATATTTTCCTCAGTATATTAGCTATCTAAATTTGTATCTAAATATATTTACTGACGAGACTTACTAAAATTAATAATACGCTATAAATTATAACTAATCAAGAAACGCTTGTCCTGAGTTCTCTCAACATTTTAAAGTTCCACCAAATGTTTTGGGTTAATTTGTTTTTCTTTTAGGACGACGAGAGACCCATGTTTTCTTGTGATTTCAATATGTCTAATAAACTACCGATGGGGTTCCGCGTGTTTATATCAGTTGCTGTTGTGTTGTGGTTATACGAATCAAATATTTTAAGAAGGTCGGGTGATTAACCCGTCGGTTGTTATAATGCAACTAGGATCGTAAAGTTCTTAAATAAGTCTTATAAAAATATTAAAAACTATCGTAACAGTCAAGGACTCAAATGCGAAGTAACAGACCGTAACGAAATTCCATAAACATTTTTAGTGCTGCTCATAAAAGAACATAGTTGTACGACCATGTAGGTCGGTTTGTATAACAAAAATATCATCAAGCATTTCTTTGTCAGCCCATTTTTCATAGGTCATGGATCAATGGCTATTGGGCATCGTTAAGTGCATTTTTGGAAAGGATCATACACACGAGTACGCACAAACCGTTACAAACAACAAATCGTTTTTTGTGAGACTAATCTTGACAAATAGTAAGTGCTGTGGACTATTTCAATGTCAATCTTCTTCGTAGTATCAATCCGGTGGATTGATTTGAAGCAACAATATCATGCATCTCGATCTCCACTCTTCTCGATATTCTGCAATCATCTTTAGCTCAGCATAAGAGCTGCAACTCATGTTCTCGAACACTTGCTGCAAATATTCCCGTCTAGGGCACCCTCTGCAGCTTCTACCCTCAACCATCCCTTCCACAATGTCGTGAAAAGTACCATCGTGGCGCATGATGTGACTGATCTATCGAGCTCGTCTCTTTGAAATGATTCTACTATTTGCCTATCTTCCTTGATTAAGCTGAGAACCTCATTGTTCGTGACGTGTCAATATTTGAAACGAAACCATTAATTAATTATTAATACTCTAATGATATATGTGTATCATCACCAGGATTACCCGATATCTCCATTTCGTGATTAAGCCCAAATAGATATTCCTTCTAAGCTTGTATATTTTGCTATAGAATCGTTCGTTTTTATTAATTCTTAATTTAACTCCAATCCATTTATAATCTTTCATAACGAAATCTTTCGTTGACCGGATATATATAATCGTGTCGGAAACAACAGGGTCAGATCCTGTCTGCCCAGAAGTGGTAGAACTGCCAGGCTTTCATTCGTGTCCTCGTCTTGCATACTCCGGTCCGAAGTCTGTTAAGGGACCTCCATATATTCCAATCCTGGTTGTGTCCAGGGGCTAGGTCCTCTTTCGGGGCAATCCAAGTTGACCGGATTAAAACGTTCCATTTAGTAAGTTTAATATGATGTGATGCGTATGTTTCGTAGAAAATGTCCTGTCCAGTTCAGTACAACATCTACGAGTACATGGATTAATATCTATCCATCGTCCATGAGATTGACAACAGATTAAAAGTAATAACAATTACTCGTTATTTCAAATCCTAGATGTCGCATTGGCACTTCTACCCAGACCTCATGTTTGATATAAGAAATAGAACGTCGTATCATTAAAAAAATGTGTGCCTTTCGATGCAATTCGTAAAGTGTCTTATCCATGTGGGGCATGCACATCGTGTAACTACAATAATAATCTGCACCATTACTGGAACTATCTGCTGCTAGGGAATCTCTGGTGGAGAAGATGAACATGTCTCTTGAAAGGGTTTCACGATGGGGCGACCTCAACCTCGTCAGTTTCAACATTTCAAAAATCCAATCATGTACTTTCTCCACCAAGAAGACTGCTATGGATCCTGTATCTTTCAACGGTTGTTCTCTTCCGAAAGCAAGCTCCATCAACATGCTTGGATTATCAATATCGAATAATGTCAAATATTACGAGTCAATTAAGTGTAAAGCCGGTCTCGCTTCCAAAAAACTAGGTGTATTAAATAGATCACGTCGGTATTTCAACGATAAACAACTTCTTCTTCTATATAAAGGACAAATCCGACCTATCCTTGAATACGGCAGTCACCTTTGGATTGGAGCCCCAAAATACCTTCTAAACTTAATTGACTCAGTTCAAAGAAGAGCAATTCGTTTGATAAACAATGACACCCTTACGTCTAATCTACAATCAATGGAACATAGACGTAAGGTTGGTTCTCTTAGTCTTTTCTACCGTTATTACCACGGTCGCTGCTCTTCAGAACTTAAAGAACTAATTCCTCCTGCACCCACTCACTGCCGATAAACTCGTCTTACACTTGCCGAACATCCACACACGGTTAATATATGTCGACTAAGAACTGGCAGCTTCCAAAGTTCCTTCCTTAATGCCACCGGTAAGCTATGGAATGCTCTTCCAGCGTCTGTGTTTCCTCCTTCCTACAATCTGAATCTCCTCAAGAAACAGATAAATATACACTTGCAATCTCCCCAACCCACACACAAACACGAACACAACACACGTTTCCCGCATGCAGCGTCCAGCCTCCCTGACTGAGCGTCATAGAGTGCACTGGTCTTGACCGGTTGTGCTCTCCTGCATGCGTTTACATAAAAAAAAAACTATTTTTGAATTTTAAAGACATTTAAAGGTATATTTTACAAATCTTCGCATACAACTGTCGCATGCCGAGCATTAGCCTTTTTTGAAGTTAGCTCGGCATCCTGGAGATCCACCTTAATACGAGTAAATTGTGAAGTCGACGGTCTTACTGAACAAAACAAGGCAGTTTTCAGTTTATAAATTATGCCTACTTATATAAATATCCTTTTACATCAACATGATTATACAATCTTTCGTCTCTTATTTCTGTTTGCTTGTCATACATTTATGTGTCTGCCATATTGTGACTAGTTATATATACCGTCGCTGTGGCGCCGGTGCGACAGCCCATCACGCTAGTCGTGTCCCGCCCTTCGGCGAGAGCATATTCTATTGTGACTCGGCCGAATGCTGGGTCGAGCCATAAATTTGTAAAGTTTTATCGTAAATATATGTCAATGTGTTTCTGAAAAACTCTGTGTTATAAATCTGCTCCTAATCCTGCCATCACGCGACGGAATAACAACCTTTTTGAGAGAGAGGAGGATGTTACCTTATTGTGATTTATTCGTTATAATTTTATGATAATAAAGGTATGTGGTAAGGTCACAGAATGCGTAACTGATTAGGAGAATATAATTATGACGTTGACTTAAGGTTGGCAGTAGAGGTGCCCAACTTATGTTATCAACGATGAAGCTTTTCTATTGAAGAGTAACTTGTCATCGAGCAAAGCAATAAATGGGATCTCTTGTGAATAGTTGTTTTTTACGTCTCCAACATGTCATCATAAATCACCATCAACCAATAGGATCCTTGCATCTTTTCACAGCACCCTGTATAATAAGAGAGGCAGGGCCACGTATTATGTCCTCAGCTAAGACTGACTCCCGGACAACGTCACTGATTTACAGTTAATAAATTTTAACCGATAGTCATTTTAACCCTTTCAAGACGGCTCGGTTTGAATACAAATTATACTGTCAATTATAAAACTAGTATTTGAAGCATAAATGTACTTATCTGGTCTTTTTTCATAAGATGCATAAAAAACTATTCTAATAAAGTAGCAAAACGATATATCACGTCGACCAATGTCGACCATCGGTCGGGGAATCTTATGACGGCATATGCCGACAACGATTCGAAAGGCTTAAAGGCGAAAAAAAATGTTATGTATGAACAAGAAGATTATTGTTTTATTGTTACAACAGTTCTCTAGGTGTTGTTGATACACAGATGAATACTTTACATGAAACTTTCAAGAATTTTATTTTAATTTACGAGTAACGTAATATACGTATTTAATGGATGTACGATTTTATACATACGATCAAAATGTGATTATAAGAAATCCTAACCTCACCTTACTCTTAGCGAAACATAGTAATTCTCAATTGGAGTAGAAAATACGTGAAGGTAGTCGTCAAAATGACATCTAAACTTCATCAGCAAGACGAATATAAAACTACAATTTATTTATTTATTTATTTATTTATTTATTTATTTATTTATTTATTTATTTATTTATTTATTTATTTATTTATTTATTTATTTATTTATTTATTTATTTATTTATTTATTTAATAATTTATTTATTTATTTATTTATTTATTTACTTATTTATTTATTTATTTATTTATTTATTTATTTAATAGAACCGCAGTTCCAAGGAACAAAGAATAAGAAACATAGAGTATACATAAACATACAAAAGATAAAAAAAAAACATAAAAGAAGAAGAAGATGACACATTTCAAAGATCACAGAGATCTAGGAGAACAATGCCATCGACAAAAGAGGAAAAGGATGTAAGGAAAGCATCGAGGTGTGCTGTTAGGCCATTTAGGAGCGCCATTGCTGTTGTACTAAATTGAGTGCTCGATGTTCCACGAGTATGAACTAGGATGAAAAACAATGAATGGCTACGATCACGGGTGTACTTATCTGGAACGTAGAAGTTCATGTTTGTGACTCCTTGGTCACAGCTTCTACTTCCATTTCGTATTATTATTTCCGTTGTTACCACATTCAACAAAGCTAATTGAATTATGTAGTGGTAGTCCTGCAACAGTTTCAACTTGGTCTGCTCATCTACTAGGAGTTCTTCCTCTGCATCGTCAACCTTCAATGTTGCCAGTTACTACAATTCTCTCCATATTATTTTCGTCACTTCGGAACAAAGGACAACCTCGAGCGGTGGGAAATGCTTTGGCAGTGAAAGTCACTGTTGTGCGACTGTGGAGACCTGCAGACCGCCTAATCACACCTAAGATCCTGCCCCATGTGCCCAACTACCTGCCCATCCCAAGACGATAATACTGGGCAACACATGGGCCAACGATGTTGCCAGATTTTGGGCGGACACAATTTGACGTCGTTGACACGACAAAAAAGAAGATCTTCTCTTCACGACATATAGCCATAGCTCTGCTCAATTTTAAAGATAAATCGTTTACGTTTCCTCACAAATATTTGACCTCCATTATAGTTGGAATGAATAATAGTAAATTTTCTGATGACAAGATACTAAATGTGAGTTAAGGTTAGAAAAGATTATGTTAGGTTAGGTTATTTTTATTATTCAATTAGGTTGTTATACTCAAGGAAATTTAGCATGATCCCTGACTAATTTGCCTTCTTCTTCGTAGTATCAATCCGGTGGACTGGTTTGCAGCAACAAAATCATGCATCCCGATCTCCACTCCTCTCGATCCTCTGCAGTCCTCTCCAGCTCAGCATAAGAGCTACAACTTATGTCCTCGAACACTAACTGCAAATACTCCCCTATATGGCACCCTCAGCAGTTTCTACCCTCAACCATCCCTTCCACAATGTCGTGAAGAAGACCATCGTGGCGCATGATGTGACCGATCCATCGGGCTCGCCTCTCTGAGATGGTTCTTGCCAATCTTCCTTGATTAATTATCTAAATAAATTGTATTAACTAGAATACTGATTATTATAAAAGCTTAACACATTTAAAATAACCAAATTTAGTTACTAGCTATTAGTTATTTGGGTCAATATATTAAACATTAAAAAATGAATAAATAAAATATATTTTCGTCAATACTAAGAGATCCTATGTTTTGTCGAGTATATACATAATTACTTTTAATGACACCTAAAGTATAAAAATTTAATAATAGACCAATTACTTAAGTAGCCTTGAATATTTAGAGTCTCTTTATAAACACGAAATAAATTTTTAATTCACATCCATTGAATTATATACCAATTTAAAAAACTTCGCTGTTCGAATAAAGGTCGCCCCGCCATTGCTCCTATAAATTGGGTAATTGCGCCCGCAATAAATAAATAATTTTCGTATTGAAGAAGAGAGACTCGATGCGATGTTGCCGGATGGTGGAACGCTGCATTCTACGATGCTACCAGCGATCCAGCGGTGTTGCCAAATGGTAACGAGTGAGCGAGAGAGAGCAGATAATGAACCAGAGTCTCTGCCTATAGAAGTACCCACCTATAGAATGCCCGACCGCGGCTAGTGTCGGCGTTTGTTCCCAGGAACGCCTGGCGATCATTTTGTTCGGTCTTTTTCGCTTCGATTCACCATTAGATGCTAAAAATATATTATGTCGTGTACGTAATAAGCAGTGTCATGTTTATGATAATCTACGTAACAATCTTCATCATAATGTAAAAAATATTCTCAGCATTTTATGATTATTTTTAGTCAAAATATTTATAAAAAAATCTCAATTAGTCTTGTTTGTTTGAGCGGCAATCCATTCACTGTTTTGGGAACAATTTTTCTTTTCTTTTTCCTTTACATTATTATTGAAGCGTATG
Source organism: Glossosoma conforme (assembly GCA_022606575.1). NCBI lineage: Eukaryota > Metazoa > Arthropoda > Insecta > Trichoptera > Glossosomatidae > Glossosoma > Glossosoma conforme. Next base: position 524,464 of record JAGTXR010000185.1, on the reverse strand, counting down.
GACGCCACCAATTTCCGGCACACAGTTTTGCCAGCTGCCATTATCCATTTTTTGTCATCTCTACACTCTGAGCACCACATGTTTCCGACAGTTTCAACAAGTGTTTTCTTCTTCTTCCTATATCCTCTCTACACCTAAAACATGTGGATGTCACAATATGCTGTCACACAATTCTCTAATCTGACATAACACATGGCTTGCATCATGTCATCTCTGCACCAGTAGCACTACCTGATAACATATGTATAAGGTGTCCAATGGTTTCCAGAGGAAGAACCACTGCCATGACGAAAAGGCAGCTATAGTATCTGAAATATCTAATCGTGTCGGAAACAATAGGGTCAGATCCTGTCTGCCCAGAAGTGGCAGAGGTCGATGACGTTACTCCTGGTATCGAACGCATCGTATTGTATCCGAAAACAACACCGAAAGAGCGATTTTATCCATTATAAAGTTAGCCAGTCTTTGGGAGTGGGTGTCAACAATATGTCTGCGAAATATACTGCAGTTCTTTGAATCAGTTGTGGTGCAAAGAGAAGGTTATGATTTGCAAAGATTTGCGATAACTAATAGTAAAGGACGATAATGCGGAAAAACACTAAGATAAAAGTGCGACTGGTTCACCACTATATAATCCGCTACATCAAATGCCGCCAACGATGGAAAATAATAGTATCATAAGCATTCATCGAAGTGTTAAGTATTGTGGTCTAGACTCTAGACGAAGAAGAATAAGAAGAATAATGTAATTTTTACACATGATGCTCAAAAAAGTCATGGTTATATTTAAAGAAACGTATCGTAACAAATTACATTTTTTTTTTAAAGAGAACTCACGTCTGGTTGGGGTGACTATATTCACGAGCTACTCATATAAAAATGATATACAATCAACCCTCCTATGACGTTTTCAAAAGATCGAATGATTAGCCCGATGCCCCCGTGGCCTGGACCATTTAGTCTTAAGATCCGGTTCATCCTAAAATAATAACATATATAAGGGACCATTATATGAAGAATCTCTGTTACAAATCAATAAAAATCGTGCCTTATAAGAGGGTTGACTGTAGATGACTATAAAATATAATTATCTATTTTAAGCCCATGCTTAAGGTTACCATAAGATCAACGAATTATTTGGTAGCCTTGTAAAACTTACCGTAAAAGAGTATAAACCAAAGTGAAGCTTCATCTCATTCCTAGTTTTCCAAAAGGACTGTTAATTACGAACTTTTTTCGGAAGAACTTTACAAAGTGAAGTAATCACATACGGGAGAGATTGACTGCGTTAGTTATGCCATCCTAATTAAGAGAGTACAAGACAAAGATAGTTTACGAGGGTTATTCGTAAAATAAAGTTCCCATGGCGCTACAGTCCTGAAAAGCGCTGTTATGGTGGATCCCGCGATTCTGTATGACAAACGAGCTTATCGAAAAAAATTAATGGGGTATTGTCAAATACCCACCCTACAGCTCGTACTTAGCCCCAAGTGACTACCATCTCTTCCCTGACGAAGAAACACCTGGGTGGAACGCATTTCGGCGATAGAGAAGAGCTGGAAGAAGCGGTTCTCAGGTATCTGCGTGGCTTGGCGGCAGATTTTTTTTGACTCGAGCATTCAAAGGCTCGTACCGCATGCAAAAATGCATTGACCTCAGTGGCGATATGTAGAAAAATAGGTAAAAGTCTGAGCACCTCAGAGTACATTCTCTGGGACTGTCAGTTCCTCTCGTTAGAAAGAGGAGTCCTTTTCGATGCAGTTCGAGGGAATCGCCTCGGCCCTATCGGGCATGAGGACTTTATGGCCACTAAAAAAACTTTCTACGCATTTACAATCTTTGCTCGTATTTTCGGTGAGAGAATCTATCTTCCATTTTCATCTCTTTACAACCCATGAATGCGATTCTAATCTCTTTCACGGGTTCTTTCTTTTAGCATATCTGTGCAGTGGCCACAATTGTTCAGAGGGGACTCCCACTGGACTTATCAGTTGCTAACGGATCATAATCTGAATGAGCGCGTCATCAAGGAGACTTAACTGTCCTCCGGTGTGATGCGGGTATGAGGCGGGTAAAGTCCAGGTAAAAGTCTGAACTTTCCAAAAATGTACGCATTCATGGAATTAAACATGTTTTACACTGTGAAAAATCACTGGTAAACTTATTTACGGATAACCCTCGTAGTTTAAATCCATAAAAAAAACATAGATATCCATTTTTCTGGATTAGCTGTGAAAATTCGTATTCCACAGGATTGCATTGATCTACAAGTACAAGCTGCTTTATTTAATTGATTATATTTGACAGATCTTCGATTTCTCAGACTGAAAAAGTAAATGAGTAATGTAATAGACATCTATCTGAAATTACCTATTTTAAACTAAATTAATAAAATCTCCAAGAATTGTCCTGATTTTGAACCAACAACAGGTTGTATGACACTCGAATCTTAATCTCTTGACTATTCGGTACATCGATCATATGTACGAGAAGGTCAATTCATAATTAGCCGACCATTAAAAATATTTTAATTATACACATGTTATTATCAAGCACATATGAGAATGTGGTAAGAAACAAGCCGTGGGATATCATTGACATTAACTAATCATTAGTGGACCAGTTTCTCGAAGGTAATTGCGTAGTTAGTTATCTACTGGTTCATCTCAATGTTCTCTTACTGCAGACCACTCGGACCCGGCTCCACAGATACAATAATTGCCGGATGCTGTACACAGCGTCCGGCTTCAACATCGTCATACTCAAAATCTCAACTCCTCAGATAAACCAGAAATTAAAGGTTACTTTAAGAAATAACAAAAACACTAATTCGAATATTTTTTAACGACTGTATCTTTCAACTGTTGTTCTTTTCCAAAAGCAAGCTCCATCAATATCCTTGGAGTATCAATCTCGAATAATGTCAAATATTACGAATCAATTAAGTGTAAAGCCGGTCTCGCATCCAAAAAACTAGGTGTATTATATATAGATCACGTCGGTAGTTCAACAAAAAATAACTTCTTTTTATATTGTATATAAAGGACAAATCCGACTTATCCTTGAATACGGCAGTCACCTTTGGATTGGATCCCCAAAATACCATCTAAACTTAATTTACTCAGTTCAAAGAAGAGCAATTCGTTTGATAAACAATGACACTCTGACGTCTAACCTGAAATCAATGGAACACAGGCGTAAGATTGATTCACTTAGTCTTTTCTACCGTTATTACCACGGTCGCTGCTCATCGGACTTCGAAATAAGGAATTTGGTTGATAATGAAATCACAGACTGTTTTTCTGGTTTACATCCGCGAATTATAAGTTCTCAAAATGTTACTGTTACAGCTTATAACGGGTCACCAAATAACTTTTTTTTTTTGAAAATGGGGCGCAAAACATCAAGTGTAGCTTCGGCTGTGTGGCACGTAGCGCCGTCCTGTTGAAACCAAATGTTGCCAATATCCTCCTCTTCAATTTTTGTGAACGAAAATTCATTCCCGATAACGATCGCCATTGACTGTAACGGCCACTCCTTGCTCATTTTCGAAGAAAAATGGCCTGATTTTCAAAGTAATGTCGCAATATTTCCCAGCGTTGTTCAAGCATATACACAACTATATTCGTTTAGCGGAAAGATAAAACTAATTATCTGTCAAATCAGACATGAGCTAAGTGTTACCATTCACGAAATAAGCACTAGTTGAAAAAAAAACGTTAGATGGCGGACCCTATACATATAATATAAATGCTATTTAAAAAAATCAAAATCAAAATGATTGTGCATAATGTGCTCGTAAGTAACGTTTATTTTCTCTAGGATAAACTATTTGGATGACCAAACATTGTGAATAAGCAAACATTTATAATGCCTTAGATTCTCGGCAAAAAAATGTATCTTTTAACGTGAATTTATAAATAGTTACAAGAAAAATTCAGCTAAAGATGACGTACAAATACTCGTATGTTTATGTACAAAATGGTGTGTATCTACTTTAATAATCTGTTATAAACGACGTGTTATTCTAAGCTAAGCATATCAAAAATAGTATTCTATTATAGGAATTTGAAGTACTAATAAAAATTTGAAAGAAATAATTTATATAAATATTGTGGTTTAAATACGAGTATCTCCAAAAATACAAAATTCTGCATTAAAATATAATATTTGATAGTTATAGATTCTGTCCCAATGATGTTTTTTTGTCAAAATATCAAAATAAAGTAGTGTTAGAAAGTCGTATTTTGCTACAAAACAATCCTAAGGATGACTTTTTCTGCCTCAATTCCACATCACACCTTAGAGCAGTGCTCCGCAAGCAGTGTGCCGCAGCACACTAGTGTGCCGTAAGCCGATACAGGTGTGCCGCCATCAAATAAGGCAATATTATAAATAAATAATTGTACAACGGTCCTCAACTCCCAGCGCCTATCGCCTATTTATGTAGACATACAACGAGGTACTTGCTATATTAAGTTCTAAATGAACTTAAAAATAAGTGAAATTGATCAAATTAATATCAAATTTTGGCTTTTGGTGTGCCGCGGTATTCAAGGTGAGAACTTTTGTGTGCCATAGAATCCAAAGAAGTACTTTGGTGTGCCGTAGATAAGAAAAGGTTGCGGAGCTCTGCCTTGGAACAATGAAATCCTTCATGATGCGATCATTCAGATAATTTGTAGTTAAAGTCCGGAAAGTCTAGCGGCGTTGATATCTAAACAATTATTGCAACTGCACACAAGTGGTGAACAAAAATATATCTTGAAATATATTAGGATCGTAGTCACGGGTTAAAAGAAAGATTACGAAGAATCTCTCAAAGTAAATACGAGCATATATTAGTAGGAATGTCCAAAGGTTTTTTCATTTATGAGTATCGCTGAGATTAAGTACAATGACACTGATCCTAGACACACGAAGATGGTACAAAGCCGCACGTCGCTGCAATTCAAAGTTCAGAGTGGCAAACTTCAATAGAAACGGTTTATGCCTAACATGTCCTATAGTTATATGCTAGTCAGTATTGATACTATGAAGTAAAGAGTACCTTATATTATACCTAGAGCTTTCGTTACTAAGCTCAAGATATAGCTCCAATATCAGTCATGCAGCAGATACCAAAATATCTCCATTGACTTCATCATCACTGGTGGCAGTTTCCCAGAAGCCATTTTCTTTATGAATTCTTCCGCGAGCTTCACAAACCTACACACTAGGTGGCGCTATGCCAAAAATCTCGAGCTTTCATGCTTTTGTCGTACATATTTCTAATGGCGTAAATACCAGCCAGCGGTATTTAGCGCTAGGGCTGTCAACCGTGCGAATAAATTGCTTTTTTAAACTTAATTTTTGTAATTTTGATTTGTTATTTTATCATTCCACGATTGTGCTATTAACTTCGCAGCCTTAGACTGAGGTCTACTTGACATCTAACTGATGCACCTAGAATCACGGGAATGTCTTCAGCGACTCTCTAACAAGTAGCTTATTGCGTGCGTCTAGTAACGGGTCATCTAGGTCTCCAAAAACAGGACGGGTCATGGAGAGTTTTCACCAAGCGATTGAGATTTATAAGTATAAAAGTTTCTTTCTTCCTCTTTATTGGTAAGTACTTTTAAAGAGTTAGCTTATAAGAAGAAATTTCTATCCAAATACTTATATAAGCATTTTATTAGTAAGCATTATATAGCTCTAGAAGAGTAAGTATATTTAAAAAAACACAATAATATTGCACTTACATATGTACACTATTGTAACAGATTTCACGACAAAATGTCCCAAATTGATAAAACAATTGGACAAAAGATCCATAACACTGCAAAATATTCGCTATTAATTTTTAATTTCATACAAAGAAATACATGTTTGTAAAAAACACTTTTCTTACATTCAGTATTTAAAACTATACCACGCAAAAAAACTATTAGATGCTATGTATATTCGTTCAGTTACTTAAAATCGAATAAATATATATGTTAAATTGACAAAGTATTAAATATTTAATTTTCCATTAGTATATTAATATTGTAAATATTATTAAGTACGAAAAATTCAATCATTATAGGATATAAATATTATCTGAAATTACAATATATCATTGTAATTTCAGCCACAAATAACGATGGTAAATTTTATTATAGGTCCTATTTATAATTTCAGTTCTCTTTTCGATTGCTTTCGTTGACGTGTTAAATAACTTCTTCGTATTTATTGATTGTTTAAAGAAAAATACACGTTATCCAGCTGCGCATTTCGAGTGGGTCCAAACCCTGGCATTATTTATAAACACCCTGTAAACGAAAAACTTGAAACCTAACCAGCAAAAACTGCTTCAAGATATTTACGAAGCTGCTTGTTTTGCGGGAGCTCTGTTCCAGAAATAGCCCACTTGCCCCGCGTGCCCGGCTGTGAGAGACTGAAATCCATCGTGAAATACAGAAGATATAATTCGAACCTGCAGGGCCCAAAAGTCCGATTCGAATTATTCAAAAAATGGAATACAAGTAACTTAAATGGCCACCTACGAGGACTTCGCAAAACAGGCCGAATAAATTAATGAATACATTATTGAATAAAATAAATAGATCTGTCAAACTTTCAAAGTGACTACATCGTTTTGATAAAAAATACTTATTATTATTAACACGTTTAACGTCAACGTTATATTTTTAATGCATTTGACTCAGAGGCGCCATATAGGTCACATTCAATGTTAAAATTCCATTGAAATGCAACCGCTGGCGTACAGGGACTGTTTGTTCGAAAAAAAACGTGGTCACCGGTAACCTACAGGGCGGCTTTTTCAACAACAGCTTAGGTCACCGGTGACCTACGTGTCGTGGATCGTGTTAATACATCAAAGTGAAAAGAATATTTCACGTACGTATGTAAAATTCTCAGAAAATCAAGTAGGCAACTATTTTCGTGGATTTTTATCAAAAAAAAACTTTTTTGGTAAGATTCTGTTGCTGCAAATCAATCCACCGGATTGATACTACGAAGAAGAATGTAAAATTCTGAAAAAAGTGCACATTTTTTGTTTTTAACAAAAAAATTTTTTGGCATAAAGTAGATAAATAGGTTCCTAATATTTTACGTCATTTATTCCAAGTTTACTCAGAGTTCCTAAAATAGCCAACTCACCGCCGAAACTTGATCTTCTTCGTAGTATCAATCCGGTGGATTGGTTTGCAGCAACAGAATCTTGCATCTCGATCTCCATTCCTCTCGGTCCTCCGCAAACCCTTTTCAGCTCAGCATAAGCACTACAATTCATGTCCTCGAATACTTGCTGCAAAAACTCCCGTCTAGGGGGCCCTCTACAGTTTCTACCCTCAACCATCCCCTTCACAATATCGTGAAGAAGACCATCGTGGCGCATGATGTGACCAATCAATCCATCGGGCTCGCCTCTCTGAGATGGTTTTTATTAGGTGCCTATCTTCCTTGATTATCCTGAGAACCTCATTGTTCGTGACTTGGTCTCTCCAGGAAATTCCGAGAATTCTTCTGTACGACCACATCTCAAAGACCTCTAGTCTTTTTTATCACTTTCAGATAAGCACCATGTCTCACAGCCGTACATTAAGATGCTCCAAACAAGTGTTTTGGCAAGTTGCTCTGCGGAGCCCTACAGTAATATTCTTTGACTCAAGAATTTTTGCTTTTTTATTAAAAGCTAACCTTGCTTGGTGTATGCGACTGTTGACTTCTCTTTTTGTTCTGCCATCCCAGGTGATCGTACTTCCAAGGTATACAAATTCTTTCGCATCTTTTAGGGGTACTCCTAGCAGTGATATGTTAATTTTCTGCTGCTCATTGCGGCTTACTCTCATGACTTTGGTTTTTGTGCTGTTTATCTTCATATTGCTCGATATAACATACAAAAATATGTTTATCATACAAATATGTATATTTATATAATCGTGTCGGAAACAACAGGGTCAGATCCTGTCTGCCCAGATGTGGGCGACGTCGATGGCATTACTCCCGGCCTTCATCAGGTCTTCCTGAGTGCAGCTACTCGAACACAGCGCACACTCTACAAGGTGTGACAGGGTCTGCTCCACGCCGCAGTGACATTCAGTCCGCTGTAAAACTGCCAGGCTTTCATTTGTGTCTTCGTCTTGCATACTCCGGTCCGAAGTCTGTTAAGGGACCTCCTTATATTCCACCCCTGGTCATGTCCAGGGCGTGGCACTCTTTCGGGGCAATCCAAATTTTTACAAATAATTGTTTTAGATTGAAATTAACAATGTTTTGTAGTGCATTCTCTTAGAGAGCTTAAGAGTCTTGCTTCATCCTAAGTTATGTATGCCTACAGAAAGCTTCGTCGGGTACTTTTATTCTATGTTAATACATATAGTTCCTGACACCTTTCCAGAATGTGAGGACGGTTTGATAGAAGACACTGTAGAATCCGAAGCGTAGGTATTTAACTGTTTCACAGTGAATATTTTTAATGAGATCGTCTGATGAACCTAATGGACCCAAAGCCTGTAATATTTTACTTAAATGACGGCGTAACTGAATTCTTTTTTACGATAATTTTATATAATTCTACACTGAGTATCACATACATTGTAGGTGTTATTACCTATTATTATTATCGGATTTGTTAATCGATAACTATAAATATAATCTATAATACTTAAATTTGGAAGTAAACAAAAAAGTCATTGTTTATCTATAGTCAGTGCCGGTTTTAGGGGGTGGCGCAGTGGGTCGGCTGCCTAGGGCGCCTAATGAACTAAGGGCGCTATGGATCGCCTTAGCTCCTACAGAGGGTTTTTTCTGAAGATTTCCTCTCCCACCCAAAAAAACCAGGAGGCGCCCGAGTTTTTTTTGCCCAGGGCGCCGCAAGGTTCAAAGCCGGCACTGTCTATAGTTTTTGACTATAGATTATTTGTATTATTATATTATTATAGAGTAAATGTTTATTCAGTAAGGTTGTATCTGGAGAATTTAGTTTTACCATGCCAAACCTGCGGCATTTACACCAAATTCGTAATAAATTTGTAGCGAATTTAGATAGAACAAAGTTAGAATACTAATTTACTGTTTACATCAAGCAAATTCAATGAGTGGAGATACAAATTGCGAATGCTCATTTATTTATGTAAACACATACAAGAGAATACCGACAGACGGTGATAGTAATTCTGAAGTCTCATCTGTGAAATTCCATGACGCTTAACCATGGTGTATATTATTATAGCTAAGCGCTGCATGTGGAGTGTTGATCTGCCAACTTCATAGACTACAGCCTGACGTTTACGCATCATCCTTATTTTTACAGAAATTCACTATGAATGGGTTGTCTTAACGGGACGACTTTTGTTTGCAGTCAATTTTATTAATAGGCTATGACTGGCATTTTACGGGTGAGGGATCAAATTCACACTAACCAGGATATTTTAGAGCTCAAATCGATTGAAAACCCTTTTTTAATCACCGTCGGGATCGAACCAACGACCTTTGACTTGCAAACCAAACGCTTTGACCATTGAGCTATACCCGCCGGCAGATGAAGATACAAATTGCGAATGCTCGTTTGATCTTAATGAACACATAGGAGTACATTCAGCTTAATTTAAAACATTACATTAATATTATATTTACAAATAGGTAGCTGTAATATGACGCCAAAAAACGCAGTTATTTTTTTACATAATTCACGGTGAAGAGAAAATTTAAATTAATATTCTTCAATTTTTTAAATATTTTTTGTGTGCGACGCGTTCGTCGGTCTCTTTTTCTAGTTCCGACAAGATTTTCGACAATACAAAACAGTAACGATTATGAATCGTGAATCGTTGATATTTTTAATTGGAATATTTATTTTGAATTTGAAAGTTTCTCAAAGTGTCGAACCCTCGCAAGATGCTCCAACATTGGTGGCTTGTTCCCGCGTCCCTCCACTCAGCGCCCGGCGCGCCGCGCAGCCGGCCTGTGATTGGTCGCCGGCCTGACCAGCGCAACCCGGCCTCGCGGTTGAAAGCTTAACCCACAAACTTCACACAAAGAGCTTTGATACGAAAAAGTTCACGTAATATTACAATACCTTAAAAAAATCATTCAAATTAATTTATTAAACTATTTATATAAAATAGTATTTTTGTATTATTTGTATTTTTTCGTCTTTCGTTGGTTTTACACATTGTAAACACCACTCACGCTGGAGGCCGACTGTTATTTTAAAGAATTGCAAAAAAAAATATCGTCATGTGTTCAAATAAAATTAAATATGACCCTCACTGAAAAGGTTTGAGATCTTTGAATTATGATCGAAAGTAAGAACAACACATATGTTGTGTGATCGGCCACTAACGTTTGAAAAAACATAACACAAGCTGTGTATAGTCTTATAAGTCTTGGCGGAACGATCACACACATGTTTTGTGACCCGCGCCTTTAACGGCCCGGCGATTACACACACATTGTGTAATCGGACTGGATAGTCTTAAACATGGATCAAAACTTTAACAAGTTACCGCTTATTGCTTAACACGTTGTGACGTTGTTTGGATAAAACCGTTTTTTAGGAACCAATGATCTTTTTAAAAAATCGTTTACAAATATGATTTGGATGCAAAGAAGGACCCTACGCGTGGTGCCCCCTGGAAACGGTTATTTACAATGCCAACCAATCCTTCTACGGATCCTTCAAGGCACCCAGGAAGACCTGATGATGGCCGGGAGTAACACCATCGACGTCGCCCACTTCTGGGCAGACAGGATCCGACCCTGTTGTTTTTGACACGATTACATATAAACAGGCATATATTTATATATTTGGATATTGTCATTGGGAAATATATATGTTTCTAAGCGGATAAGCATTGTGTGCAGAGATGCCTTGAGACATGCATAGACAATGGCAGCTGATAGAACTGAGTGCCAGTAATTTATAGTGAGAATAGGTTGTATAGAAAAACATGTTGTAGATATCACGCACGATTCATGCTAGAGCAATTACACAAAGTGATTTTAAACATGAAATATTTCATAATTCCGAACCTCAAAAAAGTGTATAATATTTATTTATTTTTTATGGAAAGCCTTTTAGATATTAAACGTTTTTAAACATTTTTATTAAAGTTATGTTAGGTAACATAGTTTCAATGTCTCGATATACAAGTACGTTAGCGATTAAATGCCTACCTAGTCTGTACAACAAGTTATATCTATATATCTATACGTATGTATAGCCTGTATCGCGAATTTGTCCATTTTTTTGCTTGTATGATACGATTTATATATCTGCTCCATACGAAACGTTTACAAACTCTCTTTGGCATATAATTACTAAAAATATGCTAAACCTTTGTTATTTACGCCCTCCTTGGTTTTTGTCTCATCCCATGTCAACTCTGCCTCCTGTAGCTCTGCCGAGTACATTCTATATATACTTGTAGTTCCCGATGGCCTTCCATGTCAACGAGAGCTTGGAGACTAGAAGTACAACACATTTATTATTTACGCGCGTTTTTTTTGTAAAATATCAACGAAAATACGAAATAAGCTTACTTAAAAATAAAATATAATAACGTAATGAATTTTTCTTTAGGTAGACGTAGTCAAGTAGAATCGCGGATGTATCTGGAAACATCGATGACCAATCTGGTGGTTAAATATAAGATGAGCAGGTAGTGTGGCAGATAGTGAAAATTGTTAGATGTGATGTAGTTAGTGTCGTGTTTTGTTGACCCGTCTCTTGGAACAAAACGGTCCAGATCTCGGGAGAGAAGTGCCAATAATCCGATTTCCTTAAAAAATCCGATCAACAAGTCGCCCAAAAATATGCTTCGGATACAACACTAACCCCTCTGCAAGAACTAGGAGTCCTGCTCTAGAGGTTGTTGGGAATCGCATATCTATCTTCCCAAGTTCGGGTGTAGATATGTCCTACAACGCGAAATGGACATTGACAACTGACAGAACTAAGTGGTGACAATTTGTGGTGACCAATATGTTCCAGATATGGAACAGATATGGAAAGAAGATGATATTGTTTTGACGTATTTTGATTTCTATAAAATCTAAAGTGTTCAATTATAATAATAATCGAAATGTAAAAAACGTAAACAATGACTGAAACATTATGCGTAATCGACCAATATTACATTCCAGACTGTTTTCTTCTCCGTCTGCATTCTCCTTGTTGTGTTTGCATGCCATAGCATAGCTGACTCCCTCAGTTCGTGAGGCGATCAATACTCTGCGCCTCACTTCAGCCCGCGCCTCCGCAACTCGTACCAGAGTGGTTTGAACAGCACCTGTATTATCACCACAGACACTTATATCTATCACACATATAGACCATTTGTCGAAACCTGGCACTTAAATTGTACTAATAATGTCTTTTTTTAATTTAGATTTTTAAGACAGTAATTAGGTTAACATCAAAATTATCATAAATAGCATACTAGTCTCTCTAGCACGCGTATATAGTCGTACATTGTAACCATATACTATAAGATGTGTACATTCATAAAGTCGGAAGAAGTTAAGAAATTTGTGTCCACATAATGTTCTAGCAATGAAGAAATAGAAATATGGTTGTTGTGGTGGGGTTAAAATCATTTTTCGTGTTTAACACTACCCAGTCCGCGCGTTACGCGATCAAACTTACGCTGGAGGCCGACTGTTATCAATCGTCATGTGTTAAAATAAAATTAAATATGACCCTCACTGAAAAGGTTTGAGGTCTGTGAATTATCGTCGAAAGTAAAAACAACACATATGTTGTGTGATCGGCCAGTAACGTTTGAAAAAACCTCACAAGCTGTGTATAGTCGGCCACTAAGCGTTGGCGGAACGATCACACAAATGTTGTGTGACCCGGCTTTAACCTTCGGCCTGGTGATTGCACACATATTGTGTAATCGGACTGGATAGTGTTAAAAGTAAGCCCCTATAATCAATGATTCTCCGAGTTTATGAACCAGTTTGAAATGTTGGATTATGTTCAACCGGTTACACTTATATGCTCCAAGTATGGAGCGGTTGTCGAAGGAAAATACAAAGTATAGTTTATTGATGAATATATTCCCATCTCTCGTCATCCTGAAAAACCTTCGTCTGCAGAACGTTTTCGACGGTTCTTTGTGTGAGAAGTGGACTTGATATATATTAAACTGCACACAAAGGTTCTTGTAAAGAGTTTATGATGTCTATATGTTCCAAAATATGAGCAAATAAGACAAATATTAAGGTATAATAGATGTTTTAACGCCCATACACCAGTCACTGTCTGTTGGACAACCAATTAAAGTTGTTTGCTAAATTATGCTTGTCTGACTATTTTTTAATGGCTTATGTATTATTACTATTGTGGTTGTACAGAAGAATTCTCGGAATTTCCTGGAGAGACCACGTCACGAACAATGAGGTTCTCAGGATAATCAAGGAAGATAGGCACCTAATAAGAACCATCTCAGAGAGGCGAGCCCGATGGATTGGTCACATCATGCCCCACGATGGTCTCCTTCACGATATTGTGGAGGGGATGGTTGAGGGTAGAAACTGTAGAGGACGCCCTAGTCGGGAGTATTTGCAGCAAGTATTCGAGGACATGGATTGTAGCGCTTATGCTGAGCTGAAAAGGGTTGCGGAGAACCGAGAGGAATGGAGATCGTGATGCAAGATTCTGTTGCTGCAAACCAATCCACCGGACTGATACTACGAAGAAGATGTATTATTTACCTATTAAATAAGACTTATGTAAATTGTGCTTCAATATTTTATATATGTACCTATAACACACTGTAAAAGACACTAATAAGTAAGTACTTTTGCTAGACTAAAGTATCTAGGTCATAGTTAATAAAAACTACTGTTGATTATGCATACGTAGAGCAAAATGGGAGTCTTTACGTGAAAAAATCTTAAAATATTTATATTGACCTGTTAAATTACTATAATCTCCTATAGTTGTTAGAAATATTGAGTTAAAAATATACCTCTCGATCTGCCTAACCTTAAAGAATAATATCGCATTACAATTATCATTTCTCTATCACGATAATGAGATCGCGCAAACCTTCACATGTATACATTATACTTCTACATATTATCAATTGAACTCTAAACTGATCAAACCAAAAGATAAGTACCTATAGCAGAGTTGAAGAAGTAGACTATCATGCTAAAGATCGCGTGTTCGATAACCGGTGAAGTTTAAAAGTCGTGATTTGATCACAAATATCCGCAAATGCTGCCTCCTAGAACCTAGTATATAATAAGTGGTAGGCAAAATTCATTCAGTGAACATAATCCATTACGTACCTACCTTTAAAAATGGAGGATGGGTCAATGTGGGGGTTTAGTCGTATGACTTTGGCAAATAAGCACATATTTCTTATGATATCAGTACATTGGTTTGAATATAAAAAAAAATATGATCAGTTTACACTGCATACTGCACAATATATGCGACAGGAAGAAAAATAAATTGATACATTTATATTCTATTTTATCCTAGTTGACCGTAGGTCCTGATGGTGTAGTTCAACAGCAAGGGACCGTAAGACATATAGAAGTTAAGAAAGGTCTTCTCAAATGACAGGCGTCATCTCAAGAGAGGCTCTAAATATTCCATGTTCAGTAAAACAATGTGTAAGACAGAAACCCTTCTTCACTTACATATATAGTTTACCTTACATACTTAGTCTTTGTTAAAACAGTTAAGGTCATATAATTTCTCAGTAATTGACGGGCGGTATTCTCCTGTATGTATTCACATAAATAATCATTTTATTGAGTTCGATATTGATCATGATATCGTGGGCATAACCGGTTGCGGGATAGTTCGCTGTGTATTTGTGTCTAGCCGGAGTTTGATTTATGAACACATCGAACACCGCCTCGATTCCAGCCGACCAGTGGGTGGAACTACACAACAGGCTCTATGGACCAGAGAGCAAAACCAGCAAGACAGATCGACAACATTTTCTTATTACATATACGCTACTTAGCTACAACAAATTATCATGGAAAATATTGACATCAGGACGATAAAGCCCTTTCTGACTGGTACCGAAAATCTCGTATTTAAAGCAAGAATAATTTCGTGTCTTTTATTTCTGTTCAACAGTGTCATTTGGTAATGTAAATAACATTGAAGTTGCCGTATTGGAATTTTAGACTAGTTACATAGATCGCCGCTTAGGACGATGGGCGACAGCCTCAGCGCCGACGAGCGCGACCAGTCGTGTGCCGTCCTTCGGCGAGATCGCATTTTTAAGTCCCGATCGATCGCGGCAAAAGTAACGCCATATTACGATCGATCGGGGAAACCAAGTTATATGTTAATGTGCTTCAGAAAAAGTCTTTGTTTTGCTAACCTGCTCCTCATCATGCCCTCGCGCGACTGAATAACGACTTTTTGAAAGAGAGAAGGATTTTAATAAATATAAAGTTATTCAGGTTGGATTATACTCTCGTAAAAATAAATTTTATTTACACATTGAAGACTTCTGACGCCATTCAGTATAATATAGTATGGATACTTGTCATTTGCCAGGTCCATTCCTGTTCCTCGCTATGCCTCAAAAAGATAAACTAAGATACCTATACTTATTAGTCTAACAATTATATGCTTAAATGATAAGGCAAAAGCCCAAGGACTTGAAGATACGACAGCTGTAGTATGAGAGTAATATTTGTTAATTTATTATAGATTTGTTAATCACATGACTTAATATCGGATATAATTAACCCGATGCTCCCGAGGCCTTGAAGCGTCAGTTTGGTCTTAAGGAGCGGCTCAACGCCTATACACTTTCTTTCATACACCAGGTTGAAAATTGCTGCAGAAAATAAGAGGAAAGACTAGAGATGTCAATTCAATAAATATATAATTATTGATACATTTTTCATGGAAACTTTAAGAGTAAGAGCTGACATAATGGCTGGATACGCTTAAGACTAAAGAATCGCAGTGAACAGTGGTTGAAACCATCGTGAGTGAAGATATTGACATATTTAGTGTAATATTGCTTCAGATTCAGTGCTGGTGTGGACGGATACGAAATGTTGGACGTTTAATTTTGTGACAATAATGCCGTGCTATTTGTGTGTCAACCATGATATACTTGTGGCATGGTTTTTGTTGTCACAAATCCTAACTATTCGCGTTGCGTATACCGACACTTGTTCTGAGCGTGAGGTCATTGACACTAAATGTGTCAATACATTTACAACATCACACCTACGTTAGTACTTCAAAAACGAATTTAAATTGTATATTTTGCAATGTCATTGAAGGAAAAGAAATAATATAACGGGTCCGCCAAATAACTTTTTTTTTTTTTTTTGAAAATGGGGCGCAAAACATCGAGTGTAGCTTCGGCTGTGTGGCACGTAGCGCCGTCCTGTTGAAACCAAATGTTGCCAATATCCTCCGCTTCAATTTTTGTGAACAAAAATGGCCCGATAACGATCGCAATTGACTGAAAAATGGCCTGATTTTCAAAGTAATGTCGCAATATTTCTTAGAGTTGTTCAAGCGTATACGCAACCGTATTCGTTTAGCGGAAGGATAAAACTAATTATCTGTCAAATCAGACATGAGCTAAATGTTACCATTCACGAAATAAGCACTAGTTGAAAAAAAAAAAGTTAGATGGCGGACCCTATAAATATATATATATATATATATAAATACAATTGAGTCCACTTTAAAAAAAAATACTTTCAGTACGACCTAATATCTTTGAGATGTCAATGTAGAAAATAATGTCTGATGTGTTGATAGTATATCGTATTTAATGGTTTTGTACACCTGTCCTGGTGAGATTTTCATAATATCGCCATTTAAAACACGGCCCAGCTCTGTATGGCTCTCGACCACTTCCTGGCGAAGGTGAACTGCTTCATGTTTGTATTAAACTGAACCGAGGGCCTTAATGTGTTAAAGGCATTTAAAAAAACATAATATTGGTCAACAATGGCGAAGCGACTGCCATGACAAATGTAATTAAGTAAATTAAATTAAAATAAAAAATAAATGTTTTTTTTTAAATATTTCAATTTCAATTTATTTTTCTTTTAGAAGCATTACAAATAACTTTAATATTTAATTCATTTCTAAAACAGGATACAGGATAAATAACAATTTATAAATAACACAATAATAATACAATCATTTAAAAAGTCCCGGAGCCCGCTAAACAGAAGACTCCACGAAATTACTTTGATAAATAAATTCGTGGAGCTCATGTCGAAACTGGGCTTCTCTCAAGTGGAATATATCAATATTCGAGGCGATATCGTTGAACAGTCTGATCACTCTCCCAAGAGGAATAGTCCCTGGCAGGTTAGTATTACCTCTAGGAAGAACAAACAATCTGTGCCTCCTTATCCTTAAATAATTGTCAAGGGACAAACAAACCAATTTCAAACAAAATATCAGGATTTCTGAACACGCCGCGCACTAGGCGAAAGAAATGCATACTCAAGCACACATCTCTTCTAGTTCTCAACTCATTGTATCCCAACATACCCCGCTTAAAGTTAGATGGGTACAGCCACGGATAATATCCATACATCCTCATGTAAAGAAACCTCAAAAATTTCTTCTGAACTCTCTTTAACATGAGGCCATATTTATACTCGTGGGGAGCCCAAATAATAGACCCGCTCTCAAGTATGCTACGAACCAATGAATTGTACAGTACGACCAGTACGTTAGTGCTCGAGAAAGTCCTGGCACTACGCAGAACAAATCCTAACATCTTTATGCCAACACGCACGAGGTACTGTCGATACCAGGGTGTTGATCTTTCTATGATACTTACAAGAGTTGGCTGACATGTGTTATATGTCTATTTTTGTGGTTACATGTGGTAAGGATGCGCAGTGGGTATAGCTCAATGGTCAAAACGTCTGCTTTGCAAGTCAAAGGTCGCGGGTTCGATCCCCGACGAAGATTTAAAAAAGGCTTTTTAATCGATTTATGAGCTCTGAATACTCCGATTGGTGTGAATTTGATCCCGTAGCCGTAAAATGCCGAACATAGCCTATTAATTAAAATTGGTGGTAAAATAAAGTCGTCCCGTGAAGACCATTCATTCATAGTAAATAATAAGGATGATGCGTGAATCTCGGGCTGTAGTCTATGACGTTGGCGGATCAACACTCCACATACAGAGCTTAGCTATATGCACCATGGTAAGCTTCATCAAATTCCACAGATGAGACTTCAGAATCACTATCTATCTGAAGCCAAATCAGATGCAGTAATAGTATTCCAAAGTCTGTTTTTGGTGTTAAAGAAGATGTGTGTGAAGTGTCGATGTATGTCGGATGTCCGAAAGGGTTTAATGGGTTGAAAATTCATGCATATATACGGGCATAAAAACTTATTAAGAATGGTGTTTCACGTGATTATTGAAGGCAAAATAGAGGGTCGGAGAAGTGTTGATAGAAAGCAAATGTCTTGGATCCGTAACATACGTTACTGGTATGTGAGGAGCTCTAAAAAACTGTCTAAACGAGTTGTAAACAATAACGAAATTTAGTATCGAATGATAACAGTCGTTGAGAGGATTTAACATGGCACCGAAAGAAGAAAGATAAATAATTTTACATAGTTCCTACTTTCTATGTACTCAGAGGACTATAATTGCAGACACGACTTGAGAAGAAGCAAGAATAAAAGCGGCTGATACTATTTATTTAGCGGCAATTTGTGCAAATTATGGCGACATTATGGTCCACCTATGGATCGTGTATGAAAAGAATAAGAAGATATATATGGAAATATAAGAGGTTTTTGATTTCAAGTTATTTATTGACACGTTGGGTAAATTACTCAGTGTCCTTAAAATACTCGTATATTAATTCCTAAACATAACAGCCTCGTTTCAACTACGGAAGATTTCTGTAGGAGACCATAAGCCAATGCTTCTTTTTCATCAAGATTCAAGATCTAGTCACCTCGGAGAAGTGATAACTATAGACTCCAGCAGCTTTTCTGTAATGTTTTATTTACTTCTAAGTCATTTTATATATTTTTTAATCTTGGTGTATTATTAGTCTGGCGTTTCTTTCCACACCATCCTTTGCTGAAAATATTTTGAATTATAATTCCACGATTTCAATCTTTATGATAAATAAAAACATTTAAACTTCAAGATTGCCGGCGAGTGTAGCTCAATGGTCAAAGCGTTTGCTTTGTAAGCCAAAAGTCGTGGGTTCGATCCACGACGGAAATTAAAAAAAAATAAACGATTTCTGAGCTCTAAAATACCCTCAGTTAGTGTGAATTTCATCCCTCAACAATATATGGAAGACATAGCCTATTAATCAAAATTGGTGGTAGACAAAAGTCGTCCCGTAAAGACCACCCATTCATAATAAATTCATGTAATAATAAAGGATGATGCGTGAATCTCGTGTTGTATTCAATAACGTTGTCGGATCAACACTCCACATGCAGCGCTTACCCATACCCAGCATGGTAAGCGTCATACAATTCCACAGATGAGACTTCAGAATTACTATCAGCATTTGTCGATATTCTCCTATACGTGCTTACATAAAAAAGATCGCTGGAATGCGTTCTATGATGTTTATTTGAATTTAAGCCACACTTAACTATGTAACTATCATGACGTCTATAAATACAATAAGTATTTAAAGAAACTCTGAAAAAATCTGTGCTCATCGTGATCCATGTTTAAACTAAAAAATGTATTCACCTATTTAACATTTACGCAATTTGAATAAGAGCTATCAATGATCTATTTCTTTTGATGACGACATCCCCCATCAGGCTATCTGCTCATCCATCTGATGCAGTATGAGACTTTTCATAGTGATTGCCACTCCCATTAATCGGTGCAATAAATCAGCTTCAGCCTCCAATCAGTCCCAGCCGCGCCGCAGCTATTCTGGTCTTCATAGTCGACACACTCCAATGTCCAGCACGAACAAGATCCTTGCTGTGAGCTGTGACCTGAAGCAGCGTGATGGACGAGACGAAGCGTCTTGCAATACGAAACATAGACGTCTCGTGAAGATCTAACTTCACGTGAAATTTAAATGAATATTTTTATGGTAAATAATTTTCATACTTTTCCAAATTTTAATGTATATCAATTTGTTATTTTGTGCAACATTTTGCCACTGTTTTATTGTCAATATATACGGATTGGATCACCATCTGTCGGTATTCTCCTGTATGTGTTTACATAAATAAAAAAAGTCATTGAAACGTTGACAGATGATTATTTTACATGCATTACAATATAATGTATATTTTAATTTCAAATAAAAGAACTGGTTGTTGAAAATATTTTTTAAAAATATTTATTTTGTAAGCTGATAATTTTTGGTGAACGAAACGCTTCATTGCTCAAACGGCTCGCGGCTGGACGCTGGATGCGGAAAGGACGTGTGTATGTAATAAAGAAACGAGCCGCCTTTGGATAGATGGGTTATAAATAATAGAGTTAGCCTCGGTAATCTGACAGCGCGCCGTGCTGGTGTGATGGGAACAGATCAGAGGGAAGGTGGAGGAGTTGAGGAGGTGGAGGAGAGGACCACCGCGGCCGTGATAGGGGCCGGACTAGATGGAGGAGCAGGCCAGAGCTGCATCAGGTAATCTCTGAGAACTCTGTAAAACAAACATATTATGCGTTGACATCAGCATGATGTAGCCCTTGCTGACTGATACCGAAAACCTCGATATACAATCTATCGTCTATTATTTATGTTTGTCTGTCGTACATGAATGTGTCCGCCATATTGGCAGTTGGCACTAGATATATAGACCGCCGCTTAGGGCGCCGGTGGGACAGCGCCGACGAGTGCGATCAGTCGCCCACCGCCCGTCGGCGAGAGCATATTGTATTGTGGCTCGACCTAATGCTTTGAATAGGTCGAGCCCTAAATTTGTAATGTTTTATCGTAAATATATGTCAATGTGCTTCTGAAAAAGTCTTCGTTTTGCTGACCTGCTCCTCATCATGCCCTCACGCGACGGAATAACACCTTTTTGAAAGAGAAGAGGATGTTAGCGTATACCTTGTGCTTATAAGATTCAGATTTCGGTATGAGGACAGCAACGGAGATTACTAGTTTTCATCGGAATGTGATGATTGTAATGAGAACTAATAGGTTGTGGAAGATGGAAGCTTGAGAAGATGAACAGGAGGAGACTAAAGTACAATGAGTAGCTACTTAGGACAGAGAATGTCGTATATAAGAGCCGTATAAGAGATATTTAAACTATCAATTGGTCAGATAACGACATGAATGGAATTCAATTACAAATTGAAAACAATCTAAGAAAGTGAAAAAAACTTCACTATAGTCCAGTGTAATTAACTAAATAGATAAGCCCTGATCACTGGTCTACCCGACTAATGAATGGGCACAGCTTTTTTAATGACAGATTATACTAATTTAATTTAGTTTCAAACCCTAGTTGCCCCTGCGGCGCCCCCTTCCACACCTCAGAGCACATTCTCTGGGACTGTCAGTTCCTCTTGTTAGAAAGAGGAGTGCTTTTCGATGCAGTTCGAGGGAATCGCCTCGGCCCTTTCGAGCATGCAGACTTTGTGGCCGCTCAAAAAAATTCCACGCATTTACAATCTTTGTTTGTAAATTCGGTGAGAGAATTCTTCCATCTCCATCTCTTTCACGGGTTCTTTCTTTTAGCACTTCTGTGCAGTGGCCAAAATTGTTCCGAGGGGACTCCCACTGGATCAGTTGCTAACTGATCATAATCTGAATGAGCGCATCGTCAAGGAGACTTAACTGTCCTCCACTGCGATGCAGGTGTGAGGCGGGTAAAGTCCAGTCCAGTGTGATTCAGATTTATAGTAGTAAAGTTTCAATCTAAGTACAACATTGATATTTTTCCTATTATATATGCAACACACGGTTATCACTAATTGTCGCCATTAAGTTTTGTCAATTGCTATTTTGATCATATCCCAAGACAGCATCGCCGAAGGTCCACCTGGGAACATATGTAGTTCCCGACGGCTGCAACGGCAGGAGCCCGGGAACTTGAAGAGACATCATCAGTTGTATCCGAAGCATATTTTGAGTGATTTATTTATTACATTTTTTTAAGATGATCTGATAATTAGTCTGACCCTCCTGAAGACCAATTGGCCTTAAAGGTTGGCTCAATCCAAAAGTAATATATGTTTGTGTGATAAAAAATTATCTTTTTACAAGTACTCTCTTTCCCACTCTCACTAATCACTCAAAATTATGATTATATGGCCTGCATTTATGTTTTAACACCTCGTAGCACTGTCAATAGATTCATATTTCTAAAACATCATTGCTTGAAGTTGTTGAGCGTAGTTATATGATTAAGAGCTCAAAACAACAAATATAAATTTAAAAGGTTATAATGACAAACAAGAACCATCTCAGAGAGGCAAGCCCGATGGATCGGTCACATCATGCGCCACGATGGTCTTCTTCATGACATTGTGGAAAGGATGATTGAAAATAGAAACTGCTGTGGGAGCCTTAGACGGGAGTATTTGCAGTAAGTGTTTGAGGACATGAGTTGTAGCTCTTCTTCTTCGTAGTATCAATCCGGTGGATTGGTTTGCAGCAACAAATCTTGCATCTCGATCTCGATCTCGATGTAGCTCTTATGCTGACCTAAAGAGGATTGCAGATGACCGAGAAGAGTGGACATCGAGATGCAAGATTTGGTTGCTGCAAACCAATCCACCGGATTGACACTACGAAGAAGAATGACAATTTTTTTAACCGAAAATGCTTTATTTTATGCTGGTTATGTGTTCTAAAATAAATATATCAAAAATGTATTTGACGAAATTGAATATTCTAATATGTAGTTTGTTCACAATTAATTATTCTGATTTTAAGAAATATTATGAATTCAAATCTGAACTTATTTGAGGACATGACATTTCGCTTTAATCTGATTACGTAAGGCAGTGGTATAATAATTACCTCCCGACGAAAATAATGAATTGCTGAATTAATGCTTTTGTTTGATTATCGGGAAATTGCGGTACATTTTGCAACGTTGGCTAATTGGCAATTCATTCAGTGGCGCATTTTTGCAATTAATGACATTTAAATTATCATTTCACAATGCCATTACAAATATTCCAATTAATTTATTACGTCGGTTAATGAACCTTAACCCTTTCATTACGGCTCGGTTTGAATACAAATTATACTGTCCATTATAAAACTAGTATTTGAAGCATAAATGTACTTATCTGGTCTATTTTCATACCTGTATATCACATTGGGTTTGTATCCTTTAGCTATCAGGTGATGCATAAAAAACCATTCTAAGAAAGTGGCAAAACGATATAATACGTAAACCGATGTCAACGGTCGGGGAATCTTATGACGGCATATGCCGACAACCAATGCGAAAGGGTTAAATACGACTATGAATTATTAAATAATTAAGCACTGATATCAGCTTGATATAGCTCCTTAAGGCCGATGCCGTAAAGCCTCAACAAGCGATATTTTGTCTATTATTTTGGTTCGCTTGCGTGACATCTACATCGAATGTTAAACGGTGTTTGCATACGCCAAAAATAATTGTTATAACAGTTGGCCGATTGTCAGTTGGTAGAACTGTCATCTTGGCGGTTGGTACCACCGAAATGTGAGAGCGGGCGAGCATTCGCAACTGGTACGTCCTCGCGGTAAACGGGCGACGTTTGTGACAATAAACATGTATCGTGAAACAGAAACAAGTGTTTATATTGTAAACCTGATCCTTCATCCAGTAAACCGATGTCATAAATGGAAGAGGAGGATATCAGCACAAATAATCATGGATCGGTGTGAGCTTAATGCCTTATCCGTTAATATAACTTCAATTAAAATTAGCATTGGTCGAAAGTCGCATTATGAAGACCAACCATTCACAGTGAGGTCTTATTGCCGTCATTTGAGATAATGCGTGAAATTAACAATTACAAGCATAAACTCCACTTACAACGCTTCTCTATCGAACACTAGCTTACAAAAGGGAGCATTTAGCTGTTAGAAACTTCTTAAAGATATGTACCACGAAACACATACGAGTGTTCGAATCTCTGCTGGCCTGAGTAAACTATTTCAAGTGAGGACCGGTGTTCACCAGGGCTCAGCCATGAGTATATTGCTTTTTAGTCTCCCCATGGACTATGTCACCAGAGATATTCAAAAAACCAGTCCCTTGGAATATTTTATACGCTGACGATTTTGCTCTAATCAGTGAAAATGCCCAAAAGTATTCTGGAAATGCTGGAGGAATGGAGACTGGCTCTGGAGAGTAGTGGAATGCGAATGAGTAGAAGTAAAATCGAGTCGAGGAGTGCCGACCCCAGATGATGGGAAATGGCGAGGCTAAAGAAGATAGCTGTTAGAAACTGCACCCAAACAATCTTTGTAAGCATCACTTCGTAGTAAGTCTGGTTTGATTCCTAATCTAAATATATAGACAACGATCCTTGTTTCTCTGGCTACATGTGGTGATCTCCAGATGAATAAAAATGACAATCATGTTATTAAGAACCTATTAACATCCTCCACTCTCTCAAAAAGGTGTTACTCCGTCGCGTGATGGCAGGATTGGGTGTAGATTGATAACACAGACTTTTCAGAAGCACATTGACATATATTTACGATAAGTTTTACGAGCTTCCGGCCAGGCGGAATGACATTTTTTTTTTTTTTTTGGGGCCTTAGGCCCCGATGTCGCCTTGTACCTGCGCTCCTTGGGAGCACTTACCAAGGCATGTTTTCAGAGTACATTCTCGTTATACAAGTAACTGGTTTTGGTGAGCAACACCACATGGGTGTAAAGTTAGTAGTTCAGACGTTAAAATTTGGACTTTAGACTTCTTCGCCGAAGGTCGCCGCGAATACAGAAAATGCATGGTATTTGGGCTCCGTAGATATGAGATCGATATATCCAACCGGTCCAGACTTCTGTTGGATTACGCTAAGGAGCCTTTGCCTCGCTAAATCTAATATTGGACAATGCCACAGAACGTGTTCAGCGTCCTGCAATGGGCAGTCTGGACTATCAACGAGGCTAAGCTTGAAGAGTTTAGCCTTAAAATTGCCGTGCCCAGTCATGAATTGACTAGTCCAGTGGTTTGGAATAAGCCACGGCATCTCCATTCTATCGAGGACAGAAGGAAAGAAGGAATATGTGTGTCTACCCTTGAGCGAGGTCGACCATCTGCTCTGCCATGCTGCGAGCGCCGCCAGTCTTACTTCATTTTCGGTTTCTTTCGTGATTTTACCCTGCGGAGGATTGAGACAAGTGCCCCGACCTCCGCAGAGAAGCCACGTCTAAGCAACGACATAGCGGCGCTCACCTGCACTTGCAGATCCAACGGCAGCACTCCCGCAAGGATAATCAATGACTCGGTGGCAGAGGATCGATAGGCTGAAGTAAGTGGGAGAAGTGGGGTTCTTTGACCGCTCAAGAGAATGCGTCTAATGAAAAGTAGTCGAGTGCGCTCAACCCAGCACCGCGCCGCATATGTCACGGTGCTGAGAAAGATCGCATCATACACTGTTTTAAGGGCTCGAAATTTGAGTCCCCATGAATTCCCCGTAAGGCGAGAAATACAGAAGAAAGCCTTCCGCGCCTTATCTACAACATGGCGAGCGTGAGCGGCGAAACTTCTTTTACCATCCATGATTACGCCAAGGTATGTAACTTCTGTAGAAATTTTTACTTTAGCACCTTGGAAGTAAATAGCTGGTGGACGTAGTGGAGATAATTTTCCCTTTAAAAGAATAGCTTCTGTTTTATGTGGCGCAAAACATAGTTTGTTTCGTTGGCCCCAGGATGAGATTTGGTTTAGAGCTTCTGTGGTTGAGCGCTCCAGTGAAGATCGACTATTAGCTTCAACTGTTAGGAGTGCATCGTCAGCGTATGCTACAACACCACATCCGGGAGGCAGCGGTAAGCTGAGGAT
The DNA here is from genome assembly GCA_022606575.1 of Glossosoma conforme. Taxonomy (NCBI): domain Eukaryota; kingdom Metazoa; phylum Arthropoda; class Insecta; order Trichoptera; family Glossosomatidae; genus Glossosoma; species Glossosoma conforme. Next base: position 498,509 of record JAGTXR010000185.1, on the reverse strand, counting down.
GTCATCGAAAAGAATGTTCCAAAGCATTGGGCCAAGAATGGAACCCTGAGGACACCCTCTAGAGACGTTACGTAATATACGAACGCTTCCAGCGTCAGCGAAAATTTTACGGTTGTGGAAATAGCTCTGTAACAATGCGTATAGGTTACCGGGAATCTGTCGAAGGCGAAGCTTAGCCAAGACCATTGGCCACCATGCGTTGTCGAAAGCACCTGAGATGTCCAGAAGAACACCCAGAACGTAAGTGCACTTGGAGTTAGTTGTTGTCTTGATTGTCGTGAGAATAGCATCTTCCGTTGAGACTCCCGGTCGGAAGCCAAACTGTCTCTTGGAGATTGGCATATTTGAAGTGGCTAGATGTGATTCTAGTTTACTTACGACAATACGCTCCAGGATTTTGCCGAGGACTGGCAGAAGAGTGATTGGACGATATGCTTTAGGGTCGGTGCGGGGTTTGTCTCCGGATTTCGGAATGACTGTCAGAAGGCCCACCTTCCAACAGTCGGGGAAGGTTCCTGTTTGGATGCATAAAGAAAGAAGGTTTGTGATCTCTGGCTTGGCCATGAGCCAGACCATTTTGACAATACGATTATCAATACGATCTGGTCCTGGTGCTTTGCCAGGGTCAAGGGATGACGGAATGACATGCCACCGGCCGTAACACATAAATGATCTCCGCGCTCGGTATGGGCTATCGCCCGCGCCACGAGCGGTGGTGCTTCCAACTAACACAACCGTTATCGGACCCGTCCAAAATGACAACATGGCGCACATAAATGCACGACAAGCGACCAGAAATAAGAGACGAAAGATTGTGTATCGAGGTTTTCGGTACCAGTCAGCATGGACTACATCATGCTGATGTCACTATCTTTGTACTCTGACGAGCATATCTGGCGCACCCTGCTCTTGTAAGGATATAATCAATATGTATTTTTAAGGAGTCTGGTTAATCAACTCGAGGCTTCAGTGCTTAGCCATCCTCGAATTAGCAAGCGACATCAAATCAACAGAGCTGAAGCGTACCGTTTTCTGTTGATTCCATTCCGGTGAGGTCAATAATGGAATGCGCTATGTACATCAAGTATAATTATTACTTGTAGGTATACAGTATATAAGTGTAGATATTTTAGGTATCTACCTGTCATTGTTATGTCACTCATTGTGGCAACATTCCTCTTACAATAACCTCAAATGCAGACGAAATACAATACAAGTGGCTATTAATTTTTGTGGTCAACCGCAAGTTGCAGAGAGACCTCAGCTGAGGCGACGGACCTCAGAAAATGTGTCTGTAAAGTGGACGGGTACAAGAACAAAAACAAGAAAACACAAGAATTTTGGAATCTGAGACACACGAAGAACAGTGAATGTTGGTATATACTATATTTAAAAGATATATATTAACCCTTTCGTTACGGCTCGGTGGAATAAAATTTATCCTGTCAATACTGCGTGAATTTTTCAAAAAATTTTTGCTTAAAACTAGTATTTGAAGCATAAATGTACTTATCTGACCTATTTTCATATATCACATTGGTTCTTGTATCCTTTAGCTTTCAGATGATGCATAAAAAACTATTTTATTTAACAAACGTTCATTATATAACCCCATACATGATGGCGGCATTGACACATGTGGCTTACAGAAAAATCGCTCCTCTGTCGAAACCTAACGATATTTATTTAGATGCCTTACAGGTTCCTATAAAAGTATAAAAATACATGTAGGTTGATAAAGGGAATGACTGCAGTTCCAAGTTCCTACCGTAGATGTAACAATGAGTACTGAAAGCAGCTAAACGATATATCACGGCTCCCAATGTAGGTAGGGGAATCTTGGACGGCATGTATCGACAACCGATGCGAAAGGGCTAAGAGTGATGTAAATGGTGCATAGTTTATCACAATATTACTCTTATAACATACAAACAAAACTTTCATTGAAATGTTTTTTTGGATTGACTCTTATTGTTAAAAAACATCTATATTTTTACAATTATTTAACCTCTGCTGTTAGTAAGGTTATCCCCGGGTACCCCACGTTATTATATTTAACATCTTTAGTTTTTAATTAATTTATAAAGACATCTATTAAAGATGAACTATTTTTTTGTAACAATATTTTGAAGCCAATCTATCGGACTTTTTTAATAACGCTTTACTTAAAAAAAGACAATTATTACCAGGGGCCGCAATCATGATTGGTTCACTATTTTTAAGGATGCCAGGTGATTAATCCAACACTTCGTATTAAAAACCTACTTAAAATTTAAATGGACATAAGTACAATTTCACAAGGTAAATGTTTCATTTAATAGTCTCGTAATTCGTTCTTCATTAAAATTCGTGCTGGTTTTTATGAACGAACTGGCAATATAATAATAGATGAGCATTCCCAGCCGGTACTAGCATCAGCATTTATTCCAGGGGATATAAAACATCATACAGAAAACAATAACTTAGACGCCTTAAGCCCACATACAAAAACATTCAGCGTAATGTGAGCCCATACAAAAAATAAGGCACTATTTACGTACTTCACCACGAATAAAGTATAACAACTCATGTTGGATAAGATTCTCAGATTCAAGAATGGTATTTAGTTTTGGAAAAAATAATTTTGACTAATATTCAGGGGTCGTACTCATTTTTCACACTAGAAATTGTAAGCAGCAGTGAGGTCCAAATTAGGTTTTTGGAAAATGATAATATTATATAATTTCGGGTGGCCCCCATATCTGAACAGATAAGGGAAAACCTCCTAAGATGGTATGGGCATGTGACACGGAGAGATGAGGACCACATGGTGAAGAAAGCCCTCAACATACACATGCTGAGAATAAGACCTGGGAGACCACAGGCAACCGGGATTGCAACTGTAGACAAGGATCTGAAAACTCTGGGCTGTACCGAAAATGCAACGCAGGACAGACAGACATTGCGAATGTGCACAAGGAGAGCTGACCCCAGATGATGGGAAACGGCAAAGCTAAAGACAAAGGAAAATTATGTAAAATATAATTGAATGTTAGCCCATTTTATCACATTTTCCAATGAAAAATGGAATCGTGTGGCTATTGTGTCTAATTACTCAAATAAATTCAAGCCATCGTAATCTTGTTATTCTATGCAAGCATCTATTTCCAAAATCCGGTTCTTTGCTTTGATCAAATACATTCCCGAATATGCGAATGGAACTGAAAAGGGCTCTAATGTTTCAAAATTGGGAAGCTTACTCTCTCTCTGAAGTTCACATATCTTAAAGACTTTAAAGTACCAAGAAACTTCCGGCAAACTTTAACGAAAGAAAATTACATTCAACTGATAATAAAGCAGTGTCATATAATTTTTATTGATATTTTTCTTGGTTTCAAATCGAAATAAACCATATAAAATAATATAATCAGTTTTTGTTACATGTATGTATTGCGATGCACTGCAAATAAAGTAGTGATTCGTATTGAATGTGTACCGCATTTTTATCGCTCGTATACAGCAACAAGATAACCAAAGCAACTGCCTGCTTCACTAAAGCATTCGAGATAGATTTTTACCAAAAATATGGTTGATGGGCTATGACTGCAGTTTTCAAGCTCGAGGCAGCCGCCTTGAGATGGCCTGACGACGGACCACGAGTAGGTGATCTTCATAAATAAATAACGCATACCAAGTACCGGGCTATTTACAAAGCAGGCGGGCGAGGCAGCCTGGTGCTTGGTTAAGGCTGGTTAAAGACCAAAGTCGCTTGGGGCGGGGGCCATACAGCCAGACTGATAAATGGTTCCCCCTACAAACGTCCAAAGAGAATAACACAACGTATATTATGATCTTAGTTTTTTTTTTTTTAGTTTTTTTTTAAACCTATTACTAAATATATAATTAACATGAACGTTACTACCCAAAGCTAAAAAATGACTTTAAAAATTTAATAATTAATTAATCAATTTTTCAATTTTTATTACAATCAATTTTGATTGTTTTTTTCTTTATATTCTGTTATTTATTGTTCCGTGAAATATAAAGCCATTGATATTTTGGCTTTTAGGCTTAGCCATGTGTGGCGAATTTCTTCTAGCCAATATATTGACCGCCATTGCAGGGGTCTTCTTCAGGCTTGATGACTTTGAAAGTCACAACTAAGTCATCAACCCTGAAGAAGACCCCTGCAATGGCGGTCAAAATATTGGAAAGAAGTAATTCGCCACACACGGCTAAACCCAAAAGCCACAATGTCAAATCTGGCCGAGAAAACCTAAGGAGTTATTTATCTAAGAAGTTGTTTAATAAAAGGTTAGTTTGTTTTGTGAGCTGGCCGTGGAGCCTTTACCCTTCGTCTCTTCTTCCTCTCTTGTCGACCGATAGCATCTCTCGCGCTGAGACAGAGACGAGAAAAGGACTCGGGAATTCCTTTGAGTGCTGATTTAAGCCGCACCCTTTTTCGGGTTGCGCCCAGCGGCGGAACTGCCTTTTGTCCGTTTTAAAGGACTTTTTATATTTATGCTTGTATCTTTTCAAATTATTTCGAACTTTGATAAAAATAACAACAACCTTCCATTATTTTTCATCAAAGTATGTGGTAGAGATACCGAATATTTAATAGCAAATGTTTAAAAGAATACTATTGATTATACAATGAACTATTCATATAATAGCAAAGGATTAAAACCTCTACAAACTCTTAATTATAATGAAATAAGTTATTTATTATTTATTACACATTAAAATCTTTAGCAATACAGTTATTTACTCGTATGGTAAAATAAACTGTAGAGGGCGCCTAGACGGGAACATTTGCAGCAAGTGTTCGAGGACATGAATTGTAGCTCTTATGCTGACCTGAAGAGGGATGCGGAGGACCGAGAGGAATGGAGATTGAGATTCAAGGTTCTGTTGCTGCAAACCAATCCACCGGATTGATACTACGAAGAAGAATGGCAAAATATAAATACAATCGTCATAATTTAAAAAAATAAGTAAATCGGTAGAAAAATAGTTTTTAACCCAGAAAAATATCTAGAAATACAAATATATGCATACAACAACACAAAGTCAACTAAAATAACTTCTTAGGTTTTCACGGCCAGATTTGATGTTGTGGCTTTTGGGTTGACTCAAAACTAAATAAATTATTAATCCTGAAGAAGACCCCTGCAATGGCGGTCGAAATATTGGTTGAAAAAAGCTCACCACACACGGCTCAACCCAAAAGCCACAACATAAAGTTAACTAAAATTTAAAAAAATATTTAGAATTTATTATATTGTCGATGAGTAAAATATTATAAATATAAAAATAATAATGTGAAAAAATGTATTTTAAATATCTATACGAATCAGATCAACCTGAGCCTATTTATATGGGTCTAAGGTCAATTGAGAAGCACTGGGATAAAATACTCTACAAATCACTATTTTGAAGACTCTACAAACTTATACTACTACATATATTGTTAAGACTTTGAGAAACAACGATAACGCATATTGGGAACGAACCTTTTCTCTATTGATACAACTGAATTACGTAATAGCTGTATATTTTTCATTTAAAACAATATACAGTGAGTTAAAGTCAATAATAGAACATACAAAAACTAAAATATATACTGCACCCTGTCAATACGACTACCTTGCACGTTACTTATAATAAAATTTAAAAAATACCACCAATTACACATGATTTAAAACACCCAAAATACAAGCAGTGCCGGTTTTAGGGGGTGGCGAAGTGAGTCGGTGCCCACAGGGCGCCGAATAAGCTAGAGGCGTCGAGGGCAACTAACCTCGCTAATTTTTTTTAAATATAAGCAACATGGGGCGCCAGAAAATAAATGCCCTAGGGCGCCGTAGGGTCTAGTGTCGGTACTGAATACAAGTAGTTCACCTTACATATATAAGCATTTGCTAAGAATGCAACCCATTTTAAACTGTAAATAGTACCTCTTTAACATTAACGTATTTGAGGGCAGCGATCTTTAATGATTGGCTATTAACGGTCCATGTTTTACAACGAATCACCAGAAAGACAGCTGCAACCAGATCGCTTTCTGTGTTTATATGTGGGTACTCGTTATTTTATTATTCGTTCTAAGCTACGCCAATGGCCCATCAAAATTAACTCTTCATTTATAAGTTGATCCTTTCCAGTTGCTTTTTTTATGCATTACCATAAACGACTACAAAGAAGTGAACTGCATCAACGTCAGGGCATCACGTCACCAACAGGAGTGCTTACCTGGACATATCAACTATAGAATAATTATGTTTCCATAGTGACAAAAATTATTAAGGTGTCTGACAATATCTCAGATACAACATGCAACGAAAAAAAAAACTACCATACTATTTTTGTTACATCTAATATTTTTGGGAGATCATATTGTTTTTTCTTTTTCACATGTTGTACCCTGCAAGTTATACACAAGGTTAGAATATACGTCTGAGAAATTGTTGAAGAACGTAGGAGCCTATTCCATGTCAGCCTCGTTAACTGCTCTTGTAGCCCCGACGATTTCCCTAATGAAGTTTAACTGCAAGGGACCGTCAGAACTAAGCAGCAATTCAGGAAAATCCTCCCAAGAAATGGTAGAGACTCCCAGGCGACAACACAGAATACGTCTTCTGTTCTCATGGATGAACTCAACGAGAGAGTGTCTCACCGTCTGTTTCATGCCTGGATCACATGGACATGCGTCGCAAGAAGAGAGGCCAAATCTTTTTAGGAATTCTCTGAAAATTCCGTGTTCGGTAAACGCTTGCATGAGATGAAATTCCACGGAGTACGTCTTTTCCCACGTCAATAACTGTTCGATGGATGGAAAGAAAGTCTTGGTTATTCCTCCCGAGGTTGATTCTTGATATGCTATAAATCATAGTGTTGAGAGAGCATCTATGGCTATCGACGTGGCCTAAAAACAATTTATTTGGTGACAAAAAGGATAGCTACACAAAGAAGTAAGCTACAAACGATGCACTTTCGATTGAATCTGAAGTGCGCATTATTCAAATAACGGATTTGCCAAGCGGCAGAAAACGAACCAAAAAGCTATAGGTGTTTCAAAATACAGTAATATTTTTTTTTTTTTTAATCAAATATAAAAAGATACATTTTTTACACAGTAATTTACATTCCAATTTTTTTTTTTTTTTTTTTTAATTCGCTTACCACACCACTTAAAGATAAGATCTTGTGTGTGGCGTGGGATTCATCAAATATTGAGTAATTTTCTTACAAATAAGGATATTTTATTATAATAGATAACCTAATAAAGATTGTCTACTTGCATTCTTGTAAATGTAAAACTGCAATAATATAATTTGAAATTCACACGTAACAAACTTTTTTCGTCCATATTTGAGCTAATATCTGGAGATATCATACACATGTCGACTACATTTTCCACCACAAAGCTACTAATCTATCAATTGCCATCGTCCACGCTTTATTTCAAGATACGTCTGGATCCAACAGGAACACACATATAGTTCCCGACGACTTCCAGTGCAGAAGCCTGTGGACTTAAAGGGACGGTTTCTGTAGTATTCGAAGAATAATTTGGGAGATTTATGAATCAGATTTCGTCCCAAGAGAAGGCTCATCAAGCTAATCAACGCTACTCCAGACAATCATGGTATTCATGCAATGTTGCTTAACTAACTGGTAACCATCCATCATTAGCCTGTATCCGTCCACTGTTAAACGTAAGCCTCCCGCATGAGTCTCCATCCTCTTTGATCCTCTGCCTTCCGCATCCAGGTCACTCCCGCTATTATTTTTATGTCGTCAGTCCATCTTGCAGGGATCTTGTGCTTGTTGAGCGCCATTTTAATACTGTTCTTCCCCATCGACCGTCGTCTCTTCGACAGATATGTCCTGCCCATTGCCACTTGAGTGTGCCTATTCGTTGGGTAGCCTCCACTACTTGAGTTTTTCTGCGTATTTCCTCGTTTTGGATTCGAGGATGGATCTCTCCGTAACACGCTGGGTGACCTTTATTTTATGGGTAAGACTGCTGTCAGATTCCACGTCTCTGCGCCATAAGTTAATACAGGGAGGATGCATTGGTTAAGCGACTTAGTTTTAATACATTGCGGCATTTTCGCTTTAAAAATGTACTATTAACCATTGGTAACCATCGTTTAATGCTAAATTTATCGAAAAAGTCTCAGATTATCCTGCTCCTTGTCTATTACAAAAGTATGTTTATCAATATTATTTTTATTAATAATTAATATCATTTAATGTTTTTTAAAGTTTAATACTTCTGATGTAATTGCACAAGCATGGTTTATCATTGGCATTAAGTAGCAGGTACCAGGTACCAGGCGAGCATGCGATTGCGAAGGTGTTTGTTTGTTCGGTCGGTCAGAGGGGGCGGGGCGGGGCGCGTCAATCAAGCTGATACTAAGTGCGATGGAGCAATGGCCATAGCGCTGTTCATTGTCTCGAAGTATGAATACCGACACAACACTCATGTGCGCCTGATACTTTCGCGTAAAAAAAATAACTGTTGTTTTTGTCTGCCTAGTTACCTGTTGCGTTACATAATATGGATACATGGGTTACATGTAGCATTACGTCTAAATTTTATCTAAAATTCAACACGTTCCGAAAAGGTGATTTTTTTGAAACCTCTTTTTAAACATTATTTTAAATATAACTGGATATGTAATATTACTCAGGAATGGCGCCCAAGAACTGGCAAACGTAGCATTGGCCGGCCCCTACAAGATGGACTGACGATATAAAAAGAATAGCGGGAGTGACATGGATGCGGAAGGCGGAGGATCGAAGAGGATGGAGACTCATGCGGGAGGCCTACGTTCAACAGTGGACGGACCAGGCTAATGATGATAATGATCTTACTCAGGTTATGTGACGGAAATATTAAATGTAATTTAAGAACCATGAACATTGAACTATCAAGGAAGATAGACAACTAGTAAGAACCATCTCAGAAAGGCGAGCCCGATGGATATGTAACATCATGCGCCACGATGGTCTTCTACACGACATTGTGGAAGGGATGGTTAAGGGTAGAAACTGTAGAGGGCGCCCTAGACGGGAGTATTTGTAGAAAGTGTTCGAGGACATGAGTTGTAGTTCTTATGCTGAGCTGAAGAGGATTGCAGAGGATCGAGAGGAGTGCATATCGAGATGCAAGATTTTGTTTCTGTAAACCAATCTACCGTATTGATACTACGAAGAAGAAGAACCATGGATAGTCAGGACCGATCAGCAGTTCAGGTGGGGCTATCCCAGTGATGGAACAGAGTTCTTATAAAAAACAAAGTATGATGCACTATAACAGAGATGGACACATGGACAAACGTCATCAGAAAAGAGGCTAAATAGCTTTGAAACTATTTTAATATATATTATCCCAGGGAAAATCTCAGTTCTATGGGAATCGAATTACTTCACTTCCTTTTATTTCATGATAAATTTGCATACTCGTACATATCTAGCACAATATATTCTGAATTGCTAAGATATAGCTTAATAAGATTAATTCCAATGTCTTCGGGTTTATGTTTGAAATGTATAATACGAGTACTGGGTTTGAAATATTATTAAATGATACTATGTAATAAACGTCTCTAAATAATTTTATCATCATTATCATTCTCTTGTATACACTATTGGAGAACTTAGACCTCCAGCATACATTTTTGGCGGAATACTTGATGTGATTTTGTTCTACCAACTTCGTTTTGCCTGTAATTTTCGTACTTCTTACATATTTTCATAAGATACATATTCTTCTTCGTAGTATCAATCCAGAGGATTGGTTTGCAGCAACAGAATCTTGCATCTCGATCTCCATTCCTCTTGGTCCTCAGCAACCCTTCTCAGCTCAGCATAAGCGCTACAGTTCATGTCCTCGAATACTTGCTGCAAATACTCCCGTCTAGGGCGCCGTTCTGCAGTGATGTTCGAACATTCCAGGTGGCATATCTTGTTGGCTGAAGGTTTTTCTTATTTGTCTTGGTTGTTTTGTCTCGAGCAGTCCCCACCCGGAGATCCGATTGGGGGACTATTTTATGTCCGGAAAATTTTACTTGAGATGCAATCATTTTTTTGCTGATACGTGGGATGTCTTTAAGACCTTTAATGTGGTATTTTCCCCTTTATTTCCACATCCTAATGCCGTTGACCATAAAGGTTCATCCGCCTTAGGAGGGCATTTACTACCTCCAGGACAATAGAGTGCCCTAACCAGCTTGACCTGATGAGGTTAGCTGGGTGTTAGCTTATTCCGGCCAACATTCGGTCCAATATAGATACATATAGATTCTACGAAATACGAAATACGTCGACACGACGACGAAATATATCGTCAAAAATAAAATTGTGGAACTTATTTAAAAAAAAAAAAAACACTTAAAACAGTTAAAATTTCTATACGGAATGCATAATATCGCAATTGGTTTGACAAGTTTAGTTAGGTACAACTTACTAGTAGCTAAAATTGGTTTCTAAGATTTGTCATATTCCATTGACTAATATGTCAATGAATTCCATGCAAGTGATGCCTAGTAAGGCAGGTGTTTATGTATTTCTGTTAAGTTATGTACATAATATATACAAAACCTTCCTTCACTTTTTGCAATAATTTACACAATGACAAATGATCGTTGAGGAAAATCATGTAGCCATCGCTATTTAATTCGTCCATTCATCATCATCATCCTGCGTCTGTCTACTACTGAATGTAGACGTATCTTATAATACTTAATCCCTGTAAATCGTCAGCCTTCTCTAACCAATGGATATTTATTATTATCCTTTTCCTAAAAATTAACGTTCATTTTTCATCACTGAAACTGTAAGCCAAAAATATGAATTTAACTTATAAAAATTTTGGATGGAAGAAAGAAGGTTTGTTTTTTTTTCATTAAAATTTTGGTTACGAAATAAGACAGTCGTTTGTTGTTTATGCAGTGTATTTGTGGAAGGAAAGAAAGACGTAAAATTTTTGCTAAAGAAAAAAAAAGAATGACCGGAATTTGCTCATAAAACTATTGGAAAGAAAAATTTGCGCTCTTTTTTTGCTGTGGGAGAAACGGAATTTATAATTGTATCTGGAGCATATGATCATCATAAAATATTGCCACATAGTCTGTCTGCTGTCATAATCATATCTTTTGTTCCAAACAAATAATTATTTTAATAGTTATATTGAATTTTTTCGTCCCAAATCATCTCTGTTCCCATTCTCGACAGTCTCCAGTTCCAGAGCCCGTTCACTAACATTTTCATTTTTATTTCAAATGATAATTGTCGGTAGAATTGCATTACACGAACGATGCAAATTTAAAGAGTTTCTTATAATAAATTCCACTGGTTTACAAAACTGTCATTTTTTAGAATAAAATCCACATTTATGCTAACGCCTTTCATCTTTAAAAAGACGACAAAAAGTCGTGGAGGAAAGATGCGGGAGCAGATCGCAAATCAAAGAACTTGCTTAGAAGCACAATTCGCGTTTATTTTCATTATACGACTTCGGTTTTCACGCCCGACCGTAACACGTTGTATCGTGGGCTTCGCTCGGACGGGAACTGCGGACACGGGCTGACAGACTGGTAACAGTAACAGTCAGCGCCTCAAAGATCATCGCGGCTAAATAATAAACTAAAGTTGACACTTGAACCAACACGATTTGGAGCAACTGTCAAAACTAATGAAACGACGTATGCAAACGCCGTGTATTTTCATACAAAATTAAGACTCACATTATTAGATGTGCATATCAGGCTAGCGAACAAAAATAAGAGACAAAAGATCGTTTATCGAGGCTTTTTGGCATCAGCCTAAAAGAGCTATATTAAGCTGATATCAATTAACATCAGCACGATGTATCCCTTTGCCGACTGGTACCGAAAACCTCGATATACAATATTTCATCTTTTATTTTCTGTTCGCTCACGGGTGTGTTAATGTTGGACACCGCCAGGGGCGCGGGATCACGAACAAATCAGTTATGTGTTGACGATCGAGAAGGTCACATTACGGCTAGCGGGACATATGTTATCCCGCATGGCCGGAAGCTTGTAAAGTTCTAAGTAAATATAATCAATGTGCTTCAAAAAGAAAGTCTTTGTTTGCTGACCTGTTCCTGCCCTCACGCGACGGAATAACACCTTTTTGAGACAGAATAGTATGTTAAAATGCATTATCTTGACTGTGCACAAATTGCACGGAATACTTTGACACATTTTAGTTTTTCTGTTCACTAGCACACTTGTGTTCAATGCACAGCGCCTTGCGAATGTGTGCATTAGCATATTTTGTAATTTATTGTCGAATTCGAAGCGTTTCTAATGAATATTAATGTCTAGTCATTTGAAATATGTGCAAGACAGATTGTACTACAGACTACTGACGGACATTTGCTTTACAGAAGATCTTAACAGTTGTTTCTGTAGCACAATTCTAAACACTTGTTTACATAAGAGCCGAGTTTACACGACCAGTGAATCATATTAACCTTTAAGCGCCCAGTGGTCCCATACGGGACCGCAAATTTACGTCGTTTAATGCCCTAGCAGGCCAATGTTTGTAATATTTCGTCGCACAATAGATTCTTCCATGAACTTACTTTATTACTATTATTACAAATTAATGTAATCCGATTGTGAAATGAGCCATAAGCACTTCCTGTATGGGACCGTAGAGCATTGAACGACGCAAATCTGCGTTCCCATAAGAAAACCACTAGGCGTTTAAAGGTTAATAGACGTCATTAAAATAACAACACACAGGTAAGTCAATTGGTCATATGGAATTCATTGACATATTAGTCAATGGTATATGACAAATCTAAGAAACCAATTTTAGATACTAGTAAGTACCTACTAAAGCCATGTTAAAGAAGAAAGTTCTATATCAGCCCGTCCACTGTTGAACGTAATCCTCCCGCATGAGTCTCAATCCTCTTTGATCCTCCGCCTTCCGCATCACTCCGACACTCCGACCATGGATCTCTCCATAGCATGCTAAGGTGTCCTTTATTTTATGGGTAAGACTTGCTGTTAGATTCCACGTCTCTGCGCCATAAGTTAATACAGTGAGAATGCATTGGTTAAGCGCCTTAGTTTTAAAAAAATTGCGGAATTTTCGCTTTAAATATGTAGTTTAGCTTTCCAAATCCTGCCCGACCCCCTGCAAGATGGACTGACGACATAGCGGTTAGCAAAAGGGAACACAAATATGGAATATATGGAACGGAAATTGGAAGAAATTATTACCGGCGGGTATAGCTCAATGGTCAAATCGTTTGCTTTGCAAGCCAAAGGTCGTGGGTTCGATCCCCGACCGAGATTTAAAAAAAATGATTTTTAATCGATTTCGGAGTTCTAAAATACCCCCGGTTGGTGTGAATTTGATCCCTCGCCCGTAAATGCCAGTCATAGCCTATTAATTAAAATTGGTAATTACAGGCCACCCATTCATAGTAAATTCCTGTAAATAATAAGGATGATGCGTGAATCTCGGGCTGTGGTCTATGACGTTGGCGGATCAACACTCCACATGCAGCGCTTAGCCTTACGCACTATGGAAAGCGTCATAGAATTACACAGATGAGACTTCATAATTACTATCACCATCTGTCGGTATTCTACTGTATGTGCTTACATAAAAAAATACATTATTGAAAATGCGCTGTACATGTGATTGCAACTTCAGAACAATGGATATATGGAGCATTGATTAGTAAATAAGGTCTTAATATGATAGTATTAGTTGCAAGTACGTAGTTTCACCCAACAATTGACAGTTGACAATCTTTAATACGAGTGAATAAAATTAAATTATTTAAAAAATAAATATGTATATTATTTTTTGTCATTTTTAATAGCGCTGTCTATGTGATAGCTCCTTCCGAACAATGGATGGATAGATAGATGGAGCAGCGAGCAAGTGCGCAGTGTGTTGTGCGCAGTCTATTGACATAGTTGCACTCTTGGCTCGGTGTGCGTCACGCATTGTTCTGTAAATATTCAACCTTATTTGAATGTGTCGTGTCCTTGTCCGTGCCTCGTACGAAGCTGTGCAGCCAATAAATAATTATAATGCGACTACGTATCCATTTAAGAACACACATTGCTAAGACAGACTAACTACTTATACGTGTTGATATCCTACTCTGAAAGTTATATATCGAAGACTGGGTGAAGGATCAGGATCAGGTTCACAATACAAACACTTGTTTCTGTTTCACATATTACGCGTTTATCCGTCAATAACGTCGCCCGTTATAGGGACGTCCTTAGGCGCTCCCACAACGATGGCGGGCGCGTTCCGACTGACAGCCGCGCTCTGACATCTCGGCGCTGCCAACCGCCAAGATGACAGTCATACCAACAGGATGTGGGCCAACTGTCATTACAAATATTTTTGGCGTATGCAAACACCGCTTAACATTATACAATTAATATTAATTAATACAATTAACATTAGACGTGCATGTCAGGCGAGCGAACAAAATAAGAGACAAAAGATCGTTTTTCGAGGCTTTACGGCATCAGCCTAAAGGAGTTATATCAAGCTGATATCAGTGTATAAAAAATATGTTATATTTGAAATAAGTTTTAATTTTGTTCTGATGAAGGAGGGTAGACTCCGAAACGGATCTTATTAAAAACGGACCCACAATTGTACTAAAATAATGATCATATGCGAAAAAGAAGCTAACGTATACGAGTATAATGATATTAAATATAGGGTCCGCCATCTAACTTTTTTTTTTCAACTAGTGCTTATTTCGTGAATGGTAACACTTAGCTCATGTATGATTTGACAGATAATTAGTTTTATCCTTCCGCTAAACGAATATGGTTGTGTTTACGCTTGAACAACGCTGGAAAATATTGCGACATTACTTTGAAAATCATGGTAATGTTGCAGAATGTGTGCGAAAATTGCGTACGGATTTCGGAAGAAGAGAATCACCGTCAGCTCCGTATGTTCGTTATCTTGTGAAAAGAGTGAAGGAAACTGGCATCCTCATCGATAATTCATAGCGTGAAAAGCCAAAAAGAGTGCGTACACCCGAGAATATTGCTGCTGTGGCAGAAAGTGTGCGTGAAGCGCCATCAATGGCGCTTCCGTGCGGCGCGGCCATTTTGAACGAATTTTCGTTCACAAAAATTGAAGAGGAGGATATTGGCAACATTTGGTTTCAACAAGACGGCTCTACGTGCTACACAGCCGAAGCTACACTCGATGTTTTGCGCCCTGTTTTAAAAAAAAAAGTTATTTGGCGGACCCTTTACATAGTTACATTTGAAAAAACTGTAACCTAAGCGGTGTTGCATGCGAACTGACGATATGTGTATATTTATAGCACAAATCAGATAAATGCAGGTACAGAAAATGCGGTACTAAAATATTGATGTTACGGATTATATACGCTCTTGGATCGAATGGAATATTATTATTATTATATTCGTATCGAATGGAATATTAATATTGCTCACATACCAAATACGGATATCGCATTTAATGGGGTTTTTTTTAGTGATAATCAACCACATGCCTTAAGTACTTAATTGCTCAGAGGTTTATACATTTGAGCAGTCAAGTTATCGATTAATTAATCTTTACCATATCATATCCGCTCATAAAATAGAGCAAAAGGCTACCACATTTTACAGGTTATTATAACGGGTCCGCCAAATAACTTTTTTTTTTTTGAAAATGGGGCGCAAAACATCGAGTGTAGCTTCGGCTGTGCGGCACGTAGCGCCGTCTTGTTGAAACCAAATGTTGCCAATATCCTCTTATTTAATTTTTATGAACAAAAATGGCCCGATAACGATCGCCATTGACTGTAACGGCCACTCCTTGCTCATTTTTGAAGAAAAATGGCCTGATTTTCAAAGTAATATCGCAATATTTTCCAGCGTTGTTCAAGCGTAAACACAACCATATTCGTTTAGCGGAAGAATAAAACTAATTATCTGTCAAATCAGACATGAGCTAAGTGTTACCATTCACGAAATAAGCACTAGTTGAAAAAGAAACGTTAGATGGCGGACAATAGCATGATTTTCAAAGTAATGTCGCAATATTTCCCAGCGTTGTTCAAGCGTATACACAACCATATTCGCTTAGCGGAAAGATAAAACTAATTATCTGTCAAATCAGACATGAGCTAAATGTTACCATTCACGAAATAAGCACTAGTTGAAAAAAAAAACGTTAGATTGCGGACCCTTTTTTTTCGTATTACCGTAATTTAGTTTAAATTATGGAAATATGGATCAATTTTCCCTGCATTGCAAATCCTAGTCTAGACCAAATAAATACATTTCTTTAGGGATGCCGGTCTATTATATTATGAGCTCGAGACTCAAAAACCAGGTAAAATGATATTTAAAAAAATACCTGTTTGCTGTTTCTAAATCGTGTGTCATTCAAGTCATTTTAAATTAGTATGCATCAGTTCTAATGACAGTTTTAAGTGACTTGTTGGAAATCCCAGATAAACGACCCAGTTATTTAAATACCTTGGTAGCTCATTAACTTGTACCTATTTAAGTAATAATAGGTGTAAAACAATGAACTCATTCAAGTAAGCACCTACTGATTTCACATATGTACGAAGATTTATTTCCGAGGGTATGGTTGAGAGTTAAAACGGTCGACTATATTATTGTATGCGAGATTTTTAACAACTTGATGTGCACATACAAATCTACAGCAAATAACATATTCAATGTCATTTTTCTCGTCAATCTCGGAGAAAAAGAAACGGCAGACTCTCTATGTAATATATTATATATATACCTCAAGGTCAGTAGGAACCATACATGTTCTTAGGTGGCCCTTCGGATGCAGAGATGTCTTGGGACAAGACGTTGATGATGGCAACTGACAGAACTGATTGACGGCATTTTTTTTCAGGTGTGTATGTTTTCACATGACAGATGATAGACAGAAGCACGAAGATGTAAGCTGAAAATGCTTCAGGATTTACTGGGCATTACAATTTTTAACTTTTATACTGTAACTTGGAGAGAAAATTATACAGCTGATAAATAAAGAGGACACATTAAAATATATAGCATGTATGGAATTTTGTTTTGAAAAATTGAGTACTCGTAAGTGTAGTATATATTAGTAGTGTATATTTATACACTTAAATACTGACTGAAAAAGAATTATTTTGTGTAAATAGTTAAGAACTGATAAATTCGTCATAAGTTTACCGTACGAGTATTATCATGAAATATGTAAATGGTTTTTATATTCTGTTTTAATGTTATTTATATTGACATCAGCATGATGTAGCCCTTGCTGACTGGTATCAAAAACCTCGATACACAATCTTTCGTCTCTTATTTCTGTTCGCTTGTCATACATTTATGTGTCCGCCATATTGGGACTAATTATATAGACCGCCGCTTTGGGCGCCGGTGCGACAGCCCATCACGCCAGTTGTGTCCCGCCCGTCGGCGAGAGCGTATTGTATTGTGGCTCGGCCTAATGTTGTGACTAGGTCGAGCCCTAAATTTGTAAAGTTTTATAGTAAATATATAAATAATGTGCTTCTGAAAAAGTCTGTGTTATAAATCTGCTCCTAATCCTACCATCAGGCTACTGAATAACACCTGTTTGAGAGAGAGGAGGATGTTGATACGAAGAAGTATTTTAAATAGAGTGCTTATTTTGCGCTTACGGCAATATACAATAAAATCCTTGCCGTTGATCTAATCTTTGTCAAAATGAATTACCTACACAAAATAATTTTAAGACAATCAAAGATACATAAGACAATACGTTTCAGTCTTTTCATGAGTGCTTAAAAAAAATTCAATACATTAAACAAACACATTAAAGCAGTCAATGACGTCAATCCGCCATTTTCAAGATATTTGACTTACAAATAAATTCATGTGATAAGTGGCTTAACGTTGTTGGCATGTAAACGATCTTTATAGTAGTAATTAAAAACGCACATACAATCATACATCAAATTTTATACGCATCAATTCATTCAGAAAAAATATCGGCAGACGCGGAATTCGAACCACGAGCCTTGCAGCCTTTGCTCTATTCTTTTACACCGCGCAGTCCACACGACTCTCTGCTTGGGTTGATACGTGTAAGTTGATGTATTTATATCATTGTTACCGTCGTATAACGATAGATGTCTCTATAGTATATATTCAGAGTATGTATATTATCATTTTTTATTATTCAATCAGTCTACATTTATTCACAAGCTTTTTATATTATTAGTTTCCGACAGTCTATTTATTTAGTAAGTACCACTCGGGTCTCATGAGAAACAACTTCTTGTAAGTCCTTCATAGTCACTTGAAGATCGTCCAGTTTTATCCAAAATTAAATGTTGTATTATAGCTGATCAAGTAATTCCAAAAATCATTGACAAATTTACAAATACTTAATCTGACTTCTGTTGCATTGGCAAATTTCCTGCGATTGACGTATTGTGACAGGAAAAATATCTCTTGCGCAAAACGACATTTCCTGTGTTCTTTTTATTTCGCCACCAAAAATAAATGTTTTTTTAATCGCACTGCGTATATGATATTCCAGAGACTAAAGTGAAAGATGTCTTGTATCGTTTATGTGCAAAAACATGACCTGAAAGTGTTCTCTGTTATCAGCTTATTTGTAGCACGATAAGGCATGCTGCTACCGTTGGAGGTGACCATTGATAAGGCATACAATGAATATGTCATATCTAGTATTCACAACGGCGCTAGCTACTAGGCGATACGGTAGATCCAAGTCAAAATAAATAAATTCAGCTATAGAATTAGTGTAATCCTTCAAAGATACTTAAAGCAGTAAGTATACAATACCTGAACTTTATGTTATACATATCCCATTCAGGTAACTACTTGATATACTGTAGGATGGAAAACAACTGTATTTATTCACTAGTCTCGCCATTCCTCACTAAGTCAAAACAGGGAACCTCATATATTCAACACAAGCAAGTATTCTTGAGAACATTTAGCTTTATATGACTATCCATGAGAGAAGTATCTCTAAAAGATAGAATCTGATATTCGATATACTACAAAAGTGGAAATGGGAAACATATCTGCCAAAGATTCGACGGCCGAAGGGAAAAAACAGGGTTGAAAAAATAAGTGCTTAGATTTCTATCGATGTGGCAAATAGAATGTTGGGTGAAACTCTGCGAGATGTTCTGACGACATCAGAAGAGTAACAGGAGGAAGCTGGGAAACGCATAAAGAAGGCCTATGTTTAAATATTGCTTGGACATCTGGTGATGATGATAAAGCGAATTTGAAGGGGTAGAGATATAATTATAAATCTTCGCATGACACATACAGTATAACTGCATTTCTTCTAGTCCCCGAGCTTTTGCTGTTCTGAAAGCCATCGGGAACTATATGGCTTATGGCGACTATTCATGACGACTATATGCTCAAGTTATGGAGCGGACATGGAAATGATGTTGGTATATTAGTAATCAACCCTGAAGAAGACCCCTGCAATGGCGGTCGAAATATCGGATAGAAGAAATTCGCCACACACGGCTAAGCCCAAAAGCCACAATATCAAATCTGGCCGTGAAAACCCATGAACTGATTCTCCCTTTCTTTGATTTTGGGAACAATTTTTTGGTTAGCGATCTGATGTATTTCCTTTAACCCTTTAATTACGGCACGGTTTGAATACAAATTATACTGTCAGTTATAAAATTAGTATTTGAAGCATAAATGTACTAATCTGGTCTATTTTAATTTATCACATTGGTTCTTGTTTCCTCTAGCTATCAGATGATGCATAAAAAACTTCTATTATCTTATTCTAATATCTAACTATTCTTAGAAAGTAGCAAAACGATATATCAGGTCAACCGATGTCAACGGTCGCGAAATCTTATGACGGCATACGCCGACAACCGATGCGAGAGAGCTAATAATGGGTATAAAATAATAGTGACACAAAGATGTAAGTGTTGACATCAGAACGATGTAGACCTTGCTAACTGGTACCGTAAACCTCGATAGACAATCTTTCGTCTCGTATTTTTGTCGCTTGCCATAACTTTATGTATGGCAACATTGGGACTGGTTACATAGTTTTGCCACCGGCGGCGCTGGTGACCGAACACGGTCCGCGGAAGTGCCGACGGCCGGCAGTTGGTCCCCACCCTTTGGCAAGGCAAGGTGCGCGTTGCGGCCGCGCGGCATGTCATACCACGTGGTCACAAACTTGTAATGTTTTTAACGTAAATATAATCTGTGCATCTAAAAGAAAGTTTGTCTGCTGACCTGCTCCTCATCCTGCCCTCAACGCGACGTAATAACGCCCCCTTTTTGAGAGAGGAGGATGTTAGTGTTTATTACGAATAAATAATGTGAAATAAATATAACATCTCATCGTGTTGTTCGTAAAAATATGTCAGTTAATAGTCTTTCAAAGTGATTATTAATCTACTGTTACTTTTGTATCGTACTGTAGCTCGTTATAGCCGGTTGCAGTGATGCGTTAAGTCGGTGGTATGCAATGTTTACAGTTTCCAAGTCTGTGCTGTCATTCCCGCATCAGCCAGCGTCACGGAGTGCGGATAATGACAGCTACCGGTGACAAATGTCTGCCAGTCAGCATTTATGACTACAGACATTCTGCGTACTGAACAGAAAAGTTTTATTTTGTGACTGGACTGGACTTCACCTGCCGCATCACACAATTAAATATCTTTGGTGACGCGCTAATTCATATTATGATCCAGTATTTCTTTTGCGACTAAAAACAGATTTCATACTGATATCCTCCTCTCTTATTTGGATATCTTTTACTGGATGAAGGATGCTGGATCAGGTTCACAATATAAAGAACTTGTTTTTGTTTCACTATACGCGTTTATTTGTCAAAAACGTCGCCCGTTAAAGCGAACACCCTAGGCGCGCGCGCTATGACGGTCACGGACATTTCGTTCAAAGACAATTCGTTCAACGATTCATCGGTATTGACGTGGGGCGCACTGGACGTCTGGTGCACGGGACATTTAGCGCACGGGATAACTGGTGCACTGGATGTCTCGCTAACCTAGCATAACATTTATTTAGTTAACGAAACCCATGGATCTCTGGACTCTACGATCACTGGACAAATCTTTAGGTAAGGTTAGGTTAGGTTGATAATTAGAAAAAATAAAGAGTGTAGTGCATAAAGTAAAATAAATTCATAAATATGTTACAAATTTATGTACAGGCAATGTTCTGTATTAACATTTCTTATTGTCAGATTTTCCATTTTTCTAATAAAAATGTATTTTTTTTTCATATTTTTATGACCTGTTAAATGCCGTTTAAAATGTGGTATTTTCAATGTAAAATGAGTACTTTAAGTTGTGTTATGTTAGGCCGAATGTTTAATTAA
Source organism: Glossosoma conforme (assembly GCA_022606575.1). NCBI lineage: Eukaryota > Metazoa > Arthropoda > Insecta > Trichoptera > Glossosomatidae > Glossosoma > Glossosoma conforme. The sequence goes on along the minus strand of JAGTXR010000185.1, from coordinate 477,107 downwards.
TCCAACACGGCGAGTTTTCACAAAATTTCGTTATAACTTTTTATCAATTTGTATCGTCACTGCTAAAAATGGCAGGTAAAGTGTGAAAAATTTCATTTTTATTCGCGATATAATAAATCTTACACTGATTAAGGAAATCTATTACAATGTTTTGATACATCATAAAAGATTTTATTGTTTAAAGCACGTACAAGTATGTATTGGTTTTATAAAACCGCGTAATTTGTAAAGCTTGATATACCTGTATTAAAGTGTTACTAAAAATTTGAACGTGCAATAATATATTATTTTTCAATTATTATTATTAAGACATAAGACATGTGCATTAGTGACGTATTTTTGTGTTAACTTACTATTTTTGACATTAACCCTTTATTTTCTGAATTACGAAATAATGTATTTACTTTACTGATTCTTTTTATACGAATAAGTGTTGTATGATACAGAGAAAAATTAAAAAAAAACATATGTTTTTTCTTAAATAGGCATTTATTTAATAGTTTTATAAATCCGACTTATAAGTCCCATCAGGTCACAACTGCAGCAAAATGCACGATCAATGTTGGATTTTGTGGTATGGGACTTATAAGTCCCGTTTAATAAAGGTTTAAATAATATTACGTATTTTAGATATTTTTAATGCACCTAATTATTTATAATTAATTCCATAGTTTTATTTGTGACATGTTTTAGAACCTCATACGTGAACTAAAACATCAAATCCACCAATACTACTTCTTGAGCCAGCAAGGTAAGCCTTCCAGAGACGACAACCAGAGCCTTCAGCAAGATAAATCCCCAAAGTGGAAAAACGTTTTAAAATTCGTAATAATTAAATTTTCATTCTTTATGTGTGTTTGTTGCCTAAAAAAATTACACATATATACCGCCGCAATTCTTTTATACCATGATGGTCAAACTTTTTGAATGACGAGACTCGTTAGAAATAACACAGTAAGAAAACCCCATTGAAAAACGCTTCGAACATCAAAACTGACGACCGAAATAAATGTAGCACATATTTTTTTTCTTTGAGAAAATTCAAAAATTCGTGGGCCTTACAAAAGAGGCTCACGAGCCGCATTCGGTCTGCGGACTGCAGTTTGACCAGGTCTGCATTAGCATGTAATTTGCTGCTTAGCGTCGCGTGAGTTGGGGACAATGAGCCGTTTGCTGGGACATTATTATTACGAGCGAACTATGCGTACTGCAGGGGTTACCAAACTACGACGTAGTGATAGGGACCGGCCCATCAAGGATGTTTATCCGTCTATAACTGTTGTGGCACCAATGATCTCACGTGAATATACGAGTCTCGCGTATCATCGGTGTTCTCTAAGAAAAATAGTGTGGATTTTAACTTTTAAAAGTGCTGGAGAAAGATGCTAAGAATTTCTAATACTTAAAAGCGCATGAATAGATCAACTACTGAAGAAATCGAAAAAGCATGTTAACGATGTCTTCAACGTGATCTGCAGTTCTTCGGCCTAACAGTGAGAAGAAAGCATACTTATATGAAGATGCTTGTGATAACTACCGACATTGAAGGTCAACGATATAGCGGAAGATCGCCTAACAGATGAATGAACCAAGTTAAACATGTCACATGACTACGTGGCTTAATGGTTAAGTCTGCTCTTCTGAATATGTACGATGAGAAACAATACTAAAAAATGCACAACAGGATCTGTCATCAAGTGGTAACATCAGCATTGATGTCTCATCGAAGAAGATGATTTTATTTTTATTTTATACTATGAAAGTTGAAAAGAATGCGAGTTTATGAATAATTACATTTATTTTAATCAGACAATAATGTATACAAACAGTGCCTGTTTTAGGGGGTGGCGCAGTGGGTCGGCTGCCCAGGTCGCCAAGTGAACTAAGGGCGCTAAAGTTGGCCTTAGCTTCTACAGGGAGTATTTTGTAGAGATTTCTCCTCCCACCCAAAAAAACCATGGGGCGCCAGATTTTTTTTATTGCCCTGGGCGCCACAAGGTCTAAAGTCGGCACTGCATACAAATAATTTGAGCCTTCAAACATTTTCCTCCCACGATTTTGGAAAATTTGATTCTCTGATAGTTTGATAACCCCTGACGTAGTGGTAAAACATTGAGGTAACGATAGAAGTCCCGGTTCAAATAACTTATTTTCTTCTTTTATTTATGAAGTGTATCTTTTATGATATTTAAATACACAGAACATCCCATTTATACGGCTTTTAACAGGTATAAACAATATTAACGGTAATTATAGAACATATAGTGAACAACAGAAATGTGTTTGTATAGTGAAATCAATTATGCTACCAAAACGTAGAGCGATAGGTCTTCACCTCGAGCACGAAATAAAAGGGCATCATGGTCTGCAGAAACAGGCGAGCGATGGGATGCAATATATGAAACAAATCGAGTACGCACTGCTCAAACCCGTTCATCTGAAACAGATAAGCAAAGGGAAGCAAGATTGGAAACATATCGAGTACGCTGAAAACCGATAAACACACTGTCGAATTTAGGTAAGACAAACATAACCTAAGCTTATCCCTGTTGATTGGCTTCGACTTCGCCTAGATCCGACTTATCCAATCAATAGGCGACAGGCTCCCGACGAGGCGCTTCCATAAACTCGCGGTTTCTTTTTTTGAGTGGCATTGCAACGCATACCGGGTACACGCTAGTATATAATGAATAAACGATGCATTGTGAATGATTGCTTCTGATATTCCTTTAAAATTCAGGAATCTATGGTGTGGGTGTCCAAAGAAATTGGGGAATGCGCCTCGAGCGGTAAAAATAAAGGTAAAATATGTGGTTATTTTATATTAATGTATCCCAAGAGTTTTAAAAAAAATAATTTACAATGTGAATAAAACAATTATGCACAACACTTCTGATATTGTGGCTTTTGGGTTTAGCCGTGTGTGGCGAACTTCCTTCGAAATATTGGTTGAATAAAGTTCGCCACACACGGCTAAACCCAAAAGCCAAAATATCAAATCTGGCCGTGAAAACCTAAGAAGTTACACAACACTCCTGTTTGAATAAGTTTGAAAATATATTACACAAAAGTAAATAAGTTGAATAAATTCACGTATCTCGTATAGACGATGTTTATTGCCCATTATTACAGCAGTTTTTCATACCCATTACCTAGGATTTTTAATGTAATTTGGTTTATTAATCTTAGAAGTTTTTGCAACATTATTTCAAGTCATTTAAGATAATCGTTTATGAAACAATTTAAAGTGGCTTACTACTAGAGCTAAAGTCGTGATTATTAGTGATATTGTGTTGTTCTCCATTGCTCTTAAAATATTCAAACAAATAGCAGCAGCCAACAAAAATCATGAAATCTTCTCGATCAGGTCGCAAAAAATTCTGTTTTTCTGTGCTTTCTTTATAGTTCTCTAGTGACGCTGCTTTTCGCAGGTTCGATCTCAAAATGTAGGAAAAAATTGTTATAAAATAGTCATACATATTCTTTTGAAAACAAATTCAGTATCCAAAAATAATGAAACAATTTAGAAAATTAGAGTACTCGTGTACGGTATAAATTAGGTTTGCCAATTCTATAGTGTAATAGATTATATCTAGCTTAGTATACATATTGTCGAAGTCTCCACTATGCTGTTGGAGGTTATGTGTGAAGTATTGTGAGTCTCTTGCTTGGAATAAGTATTTGACTGGGAACAAAGACATTAGCATTGCTAATTATAATTTTAAATTAATTAGGGGTCACCTCAGGATATTAGTCAATAATTCGAAACAATATTTGGATTGGATGCAGGTATAAGGATTTTATATCAAGCTAACATGACACGTCGTAGTCAAGGCCGAACCTTCCATGAGTACTTTTTGTTTGATGAACGCTGGCAGCCACTTCTATAAGCGTCTTTTGGAATCTAAATATGAAATTATGGGCGGCATTATCATATTTACTTACATCTTGCACCGGCCATTGTGGATTGACAGCAGTCAAAAATATTTCGTCAATAAAGAAACTGGATGAAATGCTTTATTAGCTTATATATTTTTATTATCATTTACCGTCGGGTATAGTACAATGGTCAAAGCGTTTGCTTTGCAAGCCGAAGGTCGTAGGTTCGATCCCCAATGGAGATTAAAAAAATGATTTTTAATCGATTTTCGAGCTCTAAAATACCCCCGGTTGGTGTGAATTTGATCCCTCACCCGTAAAATGTCAGATATAGCCTATGAATTCGTCCTATAAAGTCGTCCCGCGAAGACCACCCATTAATAGTAATTTCCTGTAATAATAAGGATAATGCGTGAATCTCTCTATGACGTTGGCGGATCAACACTCCACATGCAGCGCTTAGCCATATGCACCATGGTAAGCGTCAATTCCACAGACGAGACTTTAGAATTACCATCACCATCACCAGCTGTCGGTATTCTTCTGTATGTGCTTACATAATGTATATATATTTGAATTAATGACGTCAGAGAAGATGCAATCATAACAGAAGATTGTTCAAAAAAGTCCACTTCATCATCATCATCATCATCAGCCTGTGTCCGTCCACTGTTGAACGTAGTCCTCCCGCATGAGTGAGTCTCCATCCTCTTCGATCCTCTGCCTTCCGTATCCAGGTCACTCCCGCTATTCTTCTTATAGGATACTTAAGGTCCACTTATCAAAACAGTAATTAAATCACGTCGTATATTAAGATCGTTGTTATCATGTCGTATCTTGACAAAGTTTGTAAAAGACGTGATAAACAGTTCAGCAGTTTAAAAGATAATCGCCGGTTGTTTCCCAGATTTCTGGTCCCGGGCTTCGGGCCATAAATTGGTCCTCCTACGCGAGGCTGGAGGTGGGCTGAGAGGTCTGCGGAGTCGGGGTCCAGGTGTGGGCGAGTAATTAATAAGAGACGCTGGGCGGGTCCTGCCCTCAATCTACCGGCAAAGAAAAAATACCCAATTATTGGGCTTTGAAAATGCGCACCGATTAAATGTATTAGAAATGTTATTTATAATTATTTTTTGAAGGCGTTGTGTTGTTTTTGATGGCGTTCCATACATAATTATTTCATTTGAAAATCGTAATACATACCAATAAATAAGAAACCTCTCCTCCCCGGTGATGTCTATCGACTACACATTGCTTGTAATAACTTAAATATCTCTGTAAATATAATACACACAGGGTTCAGATTTTAGGTATTCCTCCTTAATACATTTACGTATTGAAAAAAAATATTTATAATAATAGGCACTCATCGGGAGCAGGAAATATTTTTCTAAAATCCGGAATAAATTCACCACTACACTCAAGACGCGTCAACTGTCATGTATTCATTCGACCTGTCGGAAGCGTGTGCAAAAATAAAATTAAAAAATAACCAGATCCGTCGGCATCTCTACTACTCACTCTCGCTGACGTACTAATATGAGTGAGCGAGACGGGAAACCTCAGTTGGTCGGCTAGTTCGAAATGATATCGATGCGCGTCGGCTCATCGATATGTCGACAGGCTAAGTAGTGTTAGTAGCTCTCGGAAGTTCACGCGCCAAGGTGCGTCTGGCCGTTTGAGGTCTTCGTCTGATGTTTTTCATGTTTTTAGCTATTAAATGTCAATTATTACTGCTTATTGACATCAACTATTATAAAATTAAGCGATATCTTTGAATATTTTCATTTTTTCGAATTTCTACTCATTTTATTCACTTTAAATCAGAATGTGTAACGAGTACACACCATCGGAACGCGCGGAAGTTTTTAACATAGTAAGGCGAGGGTTAACATATCAAAAATAAACTGATACCATTGTGTTTTTACTACTTTATCCTTTAAGCGCCCAGTGGTCCCTTAATATATTCCAATTCCTCTTCTCATACAAAGAACCGCCGAAAACGTTCAGCAGTCGTAAGTACTGCAGGATGACGAGAGATGGGAATATATTCATATAAATGAACTATACCTTGTATCTTCCTTCGACAACCGCTCCACACTTGGAGCATATAAGTGTAATTGGTTGAACATATCCAACATTTCAAACTGGTTGATAACCTCGGAGAATCATTGATTATCCTTTATACGCCCAGTGATCCCTTACGGGACCGCAAATTTGCGTCGTTCAATGCCCAAGCAGGCCAATGTTTGTAATGTTTCGTCGCACAATAGATTCTTCCATGAACTTACTTTAATACTATTATTACAAATTAATTTAATACCATTGTGAAATGAACCATAAGCACTCCTGTATGGGACCGTAGGGCATTGAACGACGCAAATCTGCCGTCCCATAAGGAAACCACTAGGCGTTTAAAGGTTAAGAGTAAATAGGCTCTTTTTTTCTTTGTTAATATTATTTTGATGATAATCTTGAAAAACATTCAACTTGGTTGTTTTAAATGAAGCCCAAAAACAAATAATGTTATTACAATATTTCACTTTTAAACCAAGCAATTACAAAATCTTAAATGATCCTATCATCACTTATATAATACGCTAAGCACACAACGGGTTTTCTAGTGTTAAACCATAATAAATAACTAAAATAATTTATTTCAGTACATATTTTTGTGTCAATATAGGTTATATTAACGAGTATATTCAATAATTCAAAAGAATTTATTAATTATTGCATATATATATAATCGTGTCGGAAACAACAGGGTCAGATCCTGTCTGCCCAGAAGTGGGCGACGTCGATGGCGTTACTTCTGGCCATCATCAGGTCTTCCTGGGTGCAGCCACTCGGGCACAGCGCACACTCCAGAAGGTGTGACAGGGTCTGCTCCACGCCGCAGTCACATTCAGTCGGTCCGCTGTAAAACTGCCAGGCCCTCATTTGTGTCCTCGTCTTGCATACTCCGGTCCGAAGTCTGTTAAGGGACCATTATATTATATATTGCATATTATAATAATACAATATTTTCATATTTCAATCAGTCTTTATTTTCAATTTTAAATACACATACTTTTATGTTTAATTTTCTGACGCCTGGTAACACAGCTTTATCAAGTTAACTAGTACAATAGATAGTACTTACAAAAGTATATAGAAATCTAAAATATACAATTTAGTGATTACTCGTATCTTGTCTTATGTACCTGAATATCTACTCGCAAAGCTTGTAACCATTCACGCGATGTTGTTAGCGGAAGAAGAAATGCTTCAGTTAACGAGCGTTTTGCTTTACGAGCAACATTCAGTCACGTATGCCGTATTTCCGCAATGAAACTCGGCTATAAATTGCGATCAAAGGCGCGCGGTCATTGTCGATGGCGCCGGCGAAATAACGCAGAAACTCGGTACGACTCCTATATTTAAGTCCTGGCCTTGCGCCAAGTAGAAGAGTCTCTTCGTCTCTATATTTGTGCTGCTGATCTTAGTATTAACCAGTCATCGCCACCGTTTCAGCGACTCAGATGCAACTCTTTGGTGATATCTTTGATGTTGATGTGCAGTACGCGCATGCCCTCCGTTGACGTCAGTCATAAGAAAAAAATATCATTTCCCTTTTTTTCAAGTCTTTAATTCCTAAATAAATAAATGAAGATAGGCACCTAGTAAGAACCATCTCAAAGAGGCGAGCCCGATGGATCGGTCACATCTTGCGCCACGATGGTCTTATTCGCGACATTTTGGAGGGGTTGGTTGAGGATGGAAACTGTAAAGGGCGCCCTAGATGAGAGTATTTGCAGAAAGGACATGATTTGCAGCTCTTATGCTGAGCTCAAGAGGGTTGCGGAGGGCCGAGAGGAATGAAGATCGAGGTGCAAGATTCTGTTGCTGCAAACCAATCCACCGGATTGATACTACTACGAAGAAGAAGAATTCCTCAAAGGCTTTGACAATAAATATGTCTACGATTTGTAAAATAACACATTTGTTTGATCACTACAAACCAAATGCCGAATCTAGTTTTGGGTGAATTTATAAGAAAAATAAAACTTACTCTTATTATGCGTTTTTAATTATTTTATTTTTAAGGGTTTACTCTGTTTTGTACTCTTGACATTAAAATTTTGACTCTTAGGACTACCGAATTTGCTTCGGGTAAGATATCTTTCAAGACTTTCATTACCGAATTACACAAAATATACCTCGGATTTTGCACAAAAGAGACGCCGAGAAAGAAGTACTCAAACAGCCTACTTTTTATGTAGGTAAGATTCAACGACGCCCGCCATTTTGAGGATGGCTGATAGCGACATGTGGAGTGATGATGTTCATCCCTCTCGATTGTCTGAATTCCGAAGCTATTCATCATCATCATCAACCTGTACCTTTACACTGTTAGATGTAAGCCTCCCGCACGAGTCTATATTCATTATATTGATTCTTCCGCATTCAAGCTACTTCCGCTAATTTTTTGATATCGTCAGTCCATCTTGAAGAGGTTGGTTAACAATCACTTTGCCAGTTCTTGGGCGCTTTTGCAATATTTTTTTTCATCATCGTCGTTTAAGCTCTTGTCACGCTTTAAAATTGACGATAAAATCCACAAATGGGATGGATTTGCACTGTACAGGCGTTGTATAGGCGGCGTTTTGTTCTGACCCGTGAAGGGAGGCGGCGCCTCCACCACACCAGAGGGAGGGGAGTCTCCCTGGGAAGCTTTCCCTCCCCTTTCCTCTCCCATTTATGGGGGCGCGCGCCCCCGGGCAAAGGGGCGCTGCTGTCGACGATATCTACGAAGCGAGGCATTTTATAATATTCACATTCAAAATGAAGAATGTTTTTAGGGGAGACTATCCGTTAGTCTTCCAGGACGATCGACAAATTAAAATACATATATACGAGTATATACGATAGAAAATTGAGATGCGCAACTGAAGATACTACATTTTTTTTAAGTGATACAAGTATGGTCAAACACCCACCGTACAGCCCGGAATTCATGCCCCAATTGACTACCATGTCTTCCTTGACATGAAGAAACACCTGGGTGGAACGCATTTCGGCGACAGAGAAGAGCTGGATGAAGCGGTTCTCAGGTATCTGCGTGGCTTTTTTGACTCGGGCATTCAAAAGGTCGTATACCGCTTGCAAAAATGCATTGACCTCAGTGGCGACTATGCAGAAAAATAGGTAAAAGTCTGAACTTTCCAAAAATGTACGCATTTATGGAATTTAACATGTTTTACACAGTGAAAAGTCACTGGGAAACTTATTTTACGGATTACCCTCCTAGTTTAGACTTTAGGACCATTTTCTTGAAAACCGGTGCAGATAGAGAGCTCTCTTATGCAATGAACAAATACATTATAATCTCCTTTTATGTCGCATTCCTGCTAAATTCAGAGTATACTGACCGGTATCAAAAGTAAAGGGCTTGCTTACAGTGAGTTTGGTCCCCTACAAAGCTTATAATTAAATTATTTTTGATGCGATTTTTAAGCTGTATTATCTATATATAACTCCGCTTGGTGTACAATTGATCACCCATGTCGAAAAATACAAATTCATAATCAAAAAGTCACAATCAAAGAATGTCAACCAGTGAAAACCATAATTTCACAGTGATTTCATGAATAAATGGACGATGCATAAAGACTGGGCTGTAGTTTAATGATCTTGACGGATCAACACTCCGCCTACACCGCGTGGCCATCTTTAAATTGACTTGAAAATCACCGAATGGCGTTCATCCTATAAATGCTTTCATTTATAAAAGACTGAGAACCATAACTAACCACCTAAAACGACAGCTGACATAACTATATTGTAGTCGCGAGAAATCATCTATTTTTACATTCACTATCATCATCAGCCTGTATCCGTCCACCGTTGATCCTCTTCGATCCTCCGCCTTCCGCATCCAGGTCACTCCCGCTATTCTTCTTATATCGTCAGTCTATTTTACAGGGGGTCGGCCAATGCTTCGTTTGCCAGTTTTTGGGCGCCATTCCAATACTTTTCTTCCCCATCGACCGTCGTCTCTTCGACAGATATGTCCTACCACTTGAGTGTGTCTATTCGTTGAGTAGCATCCACTACTTGAATTCTTCTGCGTATTTCCTCGTTTCAGATTCTATCTTTTAGCAACAGTCCGAGCATCTCTCCATAGCACGCTGAGTGACCTTTATTTTATGGGTAAGACTCGCTGTTAGATTCCACGTCTCTGCGTCATAAGTTAATACAGGGAGGATGCATTGGTTAAGCGCCTTAGTTTTAAGACATTGCAGAATTTTCGCTCTAAAAATGTTCTTTAGTTTTCTAAATGCTGCCCATCCCAGTTGTATACGCCTGTCAATTTCTTTTGAGAAGTTAATTAACATTCACTATATTTACGCGTAATTATTTATGTTGGTTTTCATTTCAACACTAGACATTATTAGCACGTCTATTAATCATTACTGTGGAACGAGGGATTTAGCACAGCGAAGGTGAAGGAAAAATTATATTTTACGTTAGCAAAAGCGAAGAAATTTGATAATATATTTTGTTAAAAAGCAACAAAAAAAATATTCTGACAAATTCATCGTAATTGATATAAAGGTATTTTGCCACATGCTCTACATATATACTGTAAAGCTCCCAGCGCAAGGAAAAAATAGGCAGGCAAGGTTTTGGAAATGTAATGAAATGAAAGGCAAAATCCTCTCAAAGGCCGCCAGCTTTTCCCGCTGCTTCGATCGCCGCCCGAGGGTGCGACCTCCCCAGTGCCGGGCCTAACTACCTCCCTCTCCTCACCCTCGATGGTTCAACATCCCTCCCTGTACACCACCAGGCTGCGAGGGAAGGGAGAAGGTAGGCGATGTTTTGTTTGTATTTCCGCATTCAATAAACTAGGCGGTAGACTAAAGTTACGAGCCGTGAATGGGTCACGGCGAGAATGGTCATGGATGATGCGTGAATACCGAAATGTGGTCTATGACGTTAGTGGATCCACACGCCGTGTGCAACGCAAAGATTTTATTAAAAGAAATACTATCAAATCTCAATAATATGATATCATCCACAGTATTCGTCTAGTCAACTCTGTGTTTAAAAGTTCCTAATGCATAACATCTAGGAATGATTTTCATTTGGATATGGAAATAAAGTATCGGTCAAATATGCATTACAGAAATGTATGAAGCAGTGTCGGTTTTAGGGGTGGTGTAGTGAGTCGGTGCCCCAGGGCGCTGTATAAACTAGGGGCGCCGAGAGCAGCCAATATTTCTTATATATCTTTAAATATAAACAGTATGGGGCTCTAGAAAAAAAATTGCCCTGGGCGCCGCAGAGTCTAAAGCCAGTACTGTGTATATCACGTTGTATTACGTTAAATTTGTAATTTGTAATATCTTACACCTAAGCACTTACTCAAATAAGAGAATGTATTTTGATTCATATCTGTATCACGATGCACTGAAGTTTAAATAAAATAATACGTACATTTACCAGCCAGTAAAGTAAAAAGATAAATCGACGCTGCGAGATATGTGGCGAAGGCCGCCCGGTGGTTTTTTCTGCCGCTTCCATTAGCGGCCCATAGACAGCGCCTCTCGGGCTCTACTTCTCAGTCTCTTTCAAAACCTACTACAGTTCGCCACCAGATCACCCGTCTCGCTCGCAAATAGAAATTCGCCATCGGTCTGTCACTCTCTAATACAATATGACCGAGTAATATCACGTTATAGCGGCCTCGAACGTGATTTTTTTTTTAAACTTAACGTTGTCTAGCGTTATCTGACGATAAAAAATATCAATATTAAAAACGCACAAAAAAATATTTCTTTTCTTCACATTCAAATTTCTTTGGGAGTGCAAATAGTATTTTTATATATATATTGAAAAAAAAAATACTTTTGCTTGAAGAAATAGAAATTCCTAATAATAAATAATCCTTGATAAATTAACCCCAATTTTTACTAAATATGTTTTGTCGATAGATATGAAATGTCTGAGGCGCTAGAATTTTTTTAAATTTTACAAAAAGTAAAAGCTATGATACGGATAAGGTAATGTTACCGGTGACCACACCTTATTTATATCAGTAATACCTTAATATGTGTATTTTTTATGTTATTTTCATTAGTGTCTCTGTAGTCATTTCTTCTCCTCATATTTTACCTACGCCAGTGCAATACAACTATTCCTCACCTGTATCATTTTCAATTCGATATTTTTCATCACTATACCTTACTATATTCTCACACCTTCTTGAAGCCATTAAATATTGTTTCATTACACTTTAACCTAAGTACTTATTGTACTATCATCATCATTCCTTAAACCATCACCGTTTAAAAGTGCTTTCATTAGCTCCTTTGTATCTCATTCCGATATTTCCTTACAATCAGGTCGTATCACATCCCTTCACAATAGTATAATCTTGCCACATGTGCCTTACTAACTGCAAATTCTAAGATTTAATCCCAAGCAACAAACGGGCCATCAATATTGCAAAAAGAAGATAACAGTATACATATTCTTCAATAACCGTTACCAATCTGGAATTATGATCGTCACAAATTACTCCATTAAAACTACATTCCAAGCCCTTCTTGCTTCGCTGGCTTCAATTTATCTTTCCGGCGGTCCTTTAGTACGAAGTTCTGGGAGATTTAATAAAAATCATCTATAACAAACATAATTGGGCGTTTTCAATAAGCTTTTTTAAGAAGATCGCGTGATTAGAATGATCCTTACGGGCGGTTCAACCTAATAAAATAAATACGCCTCTGAACACGTATCAATTGCACTTCTGAGAATTTTACCGTCAATTCAGCATTTTCCGTAGCGATTACAAAATGTACAACTATTCCCCACCGGAGCGTTCGTCTCGTTCGTAAATCGATATCTGCCCTCGGTCTGTCTCGCTCTGTCGCCAGTCAACCACGCCTTCTTTTATTCCCTCTGCGACCCTTTCGTATTAAATTATGCAAATTAAACTCTGCACGAACGTCGATGGCAGATTGTAAAAAATATATGTGGGTATCTTATTGAGTTTCTTTGTATTATCATTCCATAAATCACGCTATATTCAAAAGTAAGTATTTCTTTTAACCCATTTACCTGACAGCCTTTTTTTTTAAGCATAACCTTTCTTGACTAGCGTATTTTTTTTTTAATCTCGAAAATACGTAAAAAAACTTAATTAATAATCCATTTTTTTTATATCATCTTGGTGTGGTTATGTTTTAAATAGTATAATTAAGATCATGCAATCACTCTAACTAACGAGAAAAATATATTTTATTATTTTTATGTTTTTTTTAATGTTGTCGAAGATGATTAAAAATGATATAAAAAAGTGTACCTTTTGATTACTGGAAAATACTAGCTACTTCCCTGTTAATGATTTTTTTTAAATACTATAAAATAATAAACATATTAGTATTTTCTTTAATTTTTATTGTGAGCGAGTACTAGACCCAAGTAAACGTATTCGTTCACTTAGTTAATATATTTGTTATCAACTATTGTGTGGTCTACATGTATTAGTTTATTTACGCATTATCTTTATAAAGTGTGTAGTAGATTATAAGACCAAAATAAGTGAGAAAGCATAGATGTCTTAGACGTAATTAGATTACTTTGGAATTAGAGAGAGAAATCTCTGTTAAGTTAAAGAACGTATTTTCGATATGCCAATAGCTAAAGGTACTTTTATACAAATATTTTATTTGGTCAAATTACACTGGGTTAAGCTCCCTCTTATGATCAAAGGGTCAAAGCCACGAAAACATCGAGCTAAAAATCTAATCATTAACAAATCACTCTAAAAATATGCTTCGAATACTACTGCGAACGTCTTTTCAAGTCCCCGGTCCCCTGGCCTGGAGTTCGATGGGAACCATATTTTTTTCCACGTGTACGTAACTCCAGGAGAAGATAAATCAAGGTATATACAATGGTAACTGATAGATCTGATTGATAGCAATTTGTAGTAATAATATGCTCTAGAAATGGAATGGGTATGAGAATAATAGAACTGCATTATATTTTTTTATTTATGCCACACATACTTAGATAACTCTACCTGTTTTCTAAGCTGAATAGACCTTATATAGAGGTATTATGAAAATAAATTATTTATCGACTCTACAAATAAATAAATAAAACATCAGCAAATTTGCCGCGTCACCCGAAACTAAGCGACTAACGTCCATTCGGAGAACGTGCGAAAAAACATTCGAGTATTTTTGTCCAATAAAAAGAGTCGCCGAGATGTCGAGAACCTGCCTTTATGCTGAGACCATAAATCATGTCACCCATTCAGCCATTTTAAAATACGTTTGTAGTATAAAAAAAATACTGCGAGTCCCTTGGACCGCAAGACTCAGCAACGGTTTTGTCTTGCAATATTAGAAGACGAACGAAACGTTGCCAAAAATTTCAAAAAGATTCCTTGCATATTGTGTGAGCTATCATTACAACTTTCGTTATCATAGCTCTTCTCTATGACCATCTTCTACTCTTTTTCCATAAAACTGTGGTGACTGCCAATTTTAAATCTTTATAACCTTCAAAGTACAGTAAAGAATGCTTATATATGTATTATTAAAAGAACTGTAAAAGTAATATATATTACATATTACAATAATACTAATAACAGTGTTTTGGAATTATATTTCCATAATTTATAATTAAAGTTACCTATAGATAGGCACATACTATAAGTAAGAACTACGTGTAAAGTGCTAAAATGTTTGCAATACTACTTCTACAATACGAGTATACACTCCCTAGCAGGAGATTTTGATATTTTTTATGTAAACACATACAGGAGAATACCGACAGATAGTAATTCTGAAATCTCATCTGTGAAATTCGACTACAGCCCGAGATTCACGCATCATCCTTATTATTTACAGGAATTTACTATGAATGGGTGGTCTTCACGGGACGACTTTCGTCTACCACTAATTTTAATTAATAGGCTATGACAGGCATTTTACAGGTGAGGGATCAAATTCACACCGACCGGAGTATTTTAGAGCTCAGAAATCGATTAAAAATCCATTTTTTATCTCCGTCGACGATCGAAACCACGATCTTTGGCTTGCATAGCAAACGCTTTGACTATTGAGCTATATCCACCGGCAAATGGTGGCGGAATGGTCATCACAATTGAAGAAAATATGTTCACCTAGTTGCCATGATCCGGTGGCACTGCCTTCTACATACGATGTATAGTTTCAAACGATTCTCCAAACCAAAGTCAGGAGACTTGACGAAAAGGTACAAGTTGTACCTTAATTATGTTGTAGAATCCAAAACGTATTTGGGCGCTGTAAGAGTGAAGAGATCGGAAGATTAGCCCTTCGGTTGTTTGTATAAAGCGGCTGAAGCCTTGATGATGTTCACATTTAAAGTTGCTTAACTTCAGTGATCACATGAGCCCTTGTGTTTCAAAATGTTATCGTCTAAGTTGCATATTATGTGTAGGAACTGACAGTATTATTAAGAAAAGCGCTTGAATGCTGACAAACAAACTCTTCCATTTAAGATTGAAAATGATAATTTTTTCAGTTTTGCTGAAGTCACAGATCTCATAGGTATGATATGAAAACTATTTTAGTTCATTGAAGATTGTTGCTTAAGAACTTGTTTTTTTAATGAAAGCGCTTATTCTAATTGATCAAGCCAAGAAGCATATTTCTCATTGTAAGAAACAGTCCGGACTGTCTTGAGAAAATTATAGTCCACGTGACATGAGTGAGGTTAGGTTGTTTTAGGCCACACGTAATGACATGTGTTCATTGATATTTTTGTTGTATGTTGTATTATTATCATTATTTTACCCTTTATCTAGGTGTTAACGGGATTGAAAGTGTTACTAAATCTGTATCGTTTTGACATTCAATCGTACGTCGAAAGAAATACATAAACTGAAAAAGCATTTCTGAGCCTGTCTGAGGTGTTAAAAATGAAACTGAAGTAACTGCTCGTTGTGAGGCGACATATGTCTTTCAACTGCGTAGGCATGACAAGAAAGGGTTACATGATATCTATGGACGACATGTTAAATGTTGGCGGGTTCAATATAATAAGTTCATTCAGAAAACATGTTTAATGAATCGACTAAACGTCTATATATTATTGAAGATTAAATTTAAGGCTGCATTGTTTATCTAAAAAAATAATTTTTTTCAGATTAAATCGATCTAGTGTACGTAGTTTAGAGGCAGCGAAAAAAACATTTGTTTTAAAACAGTATGCCCAGTTTTATAGACACCAATTTTTCTGTATTTTTTTTACTACAAGAATGCCATATTTAGGTGTTTATAAATAACACTCCAAGGAGGATTTAATTAGGTATCAATTAAATTTTATAAATTAAAAAAAATGTAAAAGAAACGTTCATATTCGAATTAGCCCCGCCGCACGGTACGAATTAATCCGTCCTCGCCAAGCATCCGTTTTGCGATAGCAGACTCGAACTCAATGTAGCGTCTCCCTCTAGTGTGCCTGTCTTTACTGAAAAACTCCAATGGTAAGTAAGAGATGGCCTCAGTTCACAAGACCTCATTTATTTTATCGACGACACACTAAGAGAATGAAAAATAATGAAGAAAAGAAATATATTTATTTTTATACCCATTTTTGCGATTAATTTTATTATTTATGGGGTATTTAAAGTTTTGCGTCGTATGGGAAAAAAATATTAACATAAACTTAAGAGTTAGTAGGTATATCAAAGGGTTATCAACTGTCATGCGAACCCCGGCAAAATTTTATTAAAAAAACATAAAAAATGTACCTATATCTAATCCCTAAATATTTCGCAAATATGCTGCAATAAAGGTCCATACCATTGAATGGTATTTGAGTGTTGGAACCGAATTACATTATAGGCTATTTTCAGCGATTGTTTACTGATATAATTGCATACCTATGTCAATAACATTTTATTTATATGTTTTCCGGGCTATGTTCTGATATCCGTGCTATGGAGCTATTATTAACTACTCAGTTAACATCCTGTTAGTTACTAATACAAAAGAACTCCTTACCACGGAAAATAGCCCGGAAATACGTATAAATAAGATTCCCGGCTGTGAAAACCTTAAAACCCTACCAAGTCGATCACGTTCATCAAACGCATAAATTAGAGACTCGTATATATATTCTTTAATTAAACTCATTAAAACAAACGATCATCGTCCCCTACGATTAGTCTAAGTATGTACGTATTTGAATTGATGAATTGGATAACTAAGGCGACTAAAATCCACAGACGACGTGGATATTTTAAAGTAGTGTTTGATCGAGATATAAAATGGTTTTAATGATACAGAAACCATCCCAAATGCGCAATTAACGTTCTCATATTTACAAAATTTCATCGTGATTGGTTAAGCAGTAAAGGGATAAGTGTTTTACATACATACTCGTAAATACATACCTTAATTTTTATTTACATAGATAAAATAGCAGTTATATTCATGCTGTGAATATAATCTAATCATTACGCGAATACTTAGGAAAATGACGTAATTTTTTATGAAGAATTCCAAATTTCATATTCTATGTTACATTTTTAGATGATAACGTTTCATATTTAAGTGACATAATCTGGATGTATATAAATATACTTTTTAATGTAATGCAACTTATGAAATATAATAAACCGGATCGCATAAGAAAATAATGTATTATCCACTTATTCATAATGAAATCTCCACTGTGTGGTCTTACCTTGCTGGACTCTGTGTCATGATACTCGTATTCTGCGGACCAAGGACGTTAGATGCCTGGAGTCAATGTTGTAGTTGTATTTAGTGTTTAAAAACACTTATTTCGTTCGCTTACACACTTTGAAACTATGTAATTACACAAAAAATGTAATCGTTAGAAAAAACAACTGTCACAATAATGAAGTTCACACAGAAACTATCACTAATTCACACGTTTCACATTCAATCCATTATTATTAAAATCAAATGATTATAACTCTTTAAGTTAATCTATGAATTATCAGGTGTTATTTTATCAGTAGACTATATTAAAATAACATTGTTTTTATTATCAACAGTTCCTTTTTTAAATAATATACCTAACCAAATAAATGGTTGACAATAATAAGTTCTTATTTATTATGATTAATTAATAAACGTTCACCACAATATCACATGTTGTCTGACATTGTGTTATATTGTATGCTTATTTATTTATAAATTAATATTTTAATTTGAATAATTATAGTTTAGTATTATTACGAGTATATTTATTAGATTATCATGAAACACACTTTTTCAAACTGAATTTTTTCATACACAATATTTTCCTTTTAAATGTAAAATAATATTATTTTAACCTGTTCGCATCAGTACCCGATATATGACGTGTAATTTGTATGTGTATTCCACCGAGCCGTAATGAAAGGGTTAAGCTGAATTACCTTAAGCACACCTTTGAACACGACAAACATATACTGAATGCAAAACCATATTAAATTAGTAGTAATATTTTTAGAAAAAATATGACGCATTTCCTATAAAAACGTAGCAATAATTTTATTTATAATATTATAATATTTTATATGTTACCCGACTTACTCGTAGAATATCACAGGTAATGGCACTTCGAAAGATTCAAATCAATAATGTATTTAGATTACTTTTGATTTACGGCTTTGAATCTAGAATTTTATTTTTTACGTGTTATTTTATTACTAGACCACATTAAAATAACATTGCTTGTAAATAAATAATTTATAATATGTTTTTATTTATTATATTTATTATTTACTTTATATGCTTATTGTTTTATTCATTATTATTTTCATTTCATTATTTCGAGTATATTTTAAATATTTTTATAAATCCCATTTTGTAAGCTTTTTATTCACAATTTTTGTATATACATTTGAGGGGAATACTTGAATTGCCCCGAAAGAGGACCTAATCCCTGGACACAACCAGGGGTGGAATATATGGAGATAATAAGAATATTAATAATAATATTATAAGAAGCAGATAACCCACATCTAGATACTTCTGACTGCATTTCAATTGATTCCATGTTCATGTTTTCTTCTGCTTTTACAAAGTCAATGTTGAATAGTGCCGAGAATAATAAATATAGTTCATCTAAATATGATAAACCACCAAATCCATTTTGAAATTTTCCAACACAGTAAATCCAGGTGACTCGTATTTATAAAGAGTAAGTTGTTTGCAGTTTACAGCAAAATTGACCAAATTTTCACGTGTCAGCTATCTTCCACAAGCTTAGTTTTGTAATGAAGCATTTGATAGCATCGTACATTGCCCCTTAATTTGAAATTAAAATCACTTAAATAAACAGAAATGTCCACAGTAAATGCTAGATCATAGATCTAACTGTCGCCCCTTATTTCATTCGTATTGCCTTAATTTTCCAAAAATAATTTGATTTATTGTCTTCACAGATAAAATATTCTCCACACTTTATGACACGATAACCATGTATAGAATGGAATATCTCTGAAGTAATTATCCGTTTCTTCTAACAGCTGACTGAATTGTCGATATTTGAAAACCATTCATAAAGTTCTTTGATTTTTTAGCCAACAACCCTGCACGCGGTGAAATTTTAATATTTTGGAACACAAAATTTATTTTGCAGCAACAGAATCTTGCATCTCGATCTCCATTCCTCTTCCTCCTCCGCAACCCTCTTCAACTCAGCATAATAGCTACAATTAGTGTCCTCAAACACTTGCTGCAAATACTCCCGTCTAGTCCGCCTTCTACAGTTTCTACCCTCAACCATCCCCTCCACAATGTCGTGAAGAAGACCATCGTGGCGCATGATGTGACCGATCCATCGAGCTCGCCTCTCTGAGATGTTTCTTATTAGGTGCCTATCTTCCTTGATTATCCTGTGAACCTCATTGTTCGTGACGTGTTATTTAATAATATTCGAACATGCTCAGGTTCAACAAACATTTATATGCCTTAATACCGCCAATCCTAAAAAGTTGCTTCCGCCTGTCGACGAATTTGTATGGATTGGTTATTTTAATAGCAGGCGGTAATAAAATTTAATCTCCTACCTACCTGGCAACGTTATTGCGTTACATAATAGCTTTGCATACTATACCGCACCTATACCGCATTAAAATACTGTAAAAGGTCAATATTGAATTGCTTAAATATTATAGAATTGGATGAGTAAAAAATGGCATTAGTATTTATCTATTTTCTTATAGAAACTTAATCTCTTAATTGAAATGATTGCAGATTTTCACATTAAGATAAAAAAAAAATTAAACTTTTTTTTAAGCCAATCATCCTGCATATAGTTTATCAGTTGTGTTTTATTACATACTCAAGCAGAAGAGTAGTTACACCACAAAGTACTTAAAGCCTTTATTGTACCCACGTACTTCATGTCGTTCTGCCGTGTCTATTAGATGCTGTGTGTGGAAAAGATATGTTAATGTCCTTAGTAAAGACATTGTAACTTGTAAGTATTGACATCAGCGTGATATAGCCCTTGCTGACTGGTACCGAAAACCTCGATATACAATCATTCGTCTCTTATTTCGCTTGACGTACATGTATGTGTCGCAATGTTGGCATTTTGGACAAGTCTGGTCACGGGTGTGACGTTAGTTATATAGATTGCCACTAGTGACCGAACACGGCGCCGCACGGAGCAGTCGGGTGCCGACGTCGACGAGATCATATTGTATTGTGGCCCGGCCTGAATGCTGTGACTAGGTCGAGCCATAAGTTTGTAAAATTATCGTAGTATATATGTCACTGTGCTTCGGAAAAAGTCTGTGTGTTATTAATCTGCTCCCCATCCTGCCACCACGCGACTGAATAACAACCTTTTAAAGAGAGGAGAATGTTAGTATATATATACGAGTTCTTACAAGAGAAATTAAATGGGTTGTAGACTTTATTACGCCCTTATTAACGATATTTCAAAAAGAATGTGAGTATTCTGGATATTGATATATTAAGTGGCCCTAATGGGCGACCCAATATTTTTTTAATATGTATATTAAAATTACGCGGTAAATAAAACAATTGCTGCTCACATTTTAACTACCTACGGAACATCAAGCTAATCGTCTGGCTGCTTTGTAACAATTATGTGTCCATCACAACAGCTTTATATACCTCAGATCTTGATGTGCACTTACTTCACTGTCTTGTCATCCTGGAGGATAGTTGATTACACAGTCGAGTGTTATCAGCGAGACTTCACCAAGTGAAAAAGGTTTGCGGGAAAACAAATATCCTTGGCAAACGCTTGTGGTGGTTTTATATTACGAGTGTATGATTGATATTGGGAACGAGTTTGGCATAAATATAATCGCGGCGCCGGTTTTAGGAGGTGGCGAAGTGGGTCGGTGCCCCAGGACGTCGAATAAGCTAGGGGCACCGAGGGCAACCAATCTTTCTTATATTTTTTAAAATATAAGCAATCTGGGGCGCTGGAAAAAAAATAACCCGGGGCGCCGCAGAGTTTAAAACCGGTACTGTATAATCGTACCAATGAAGGTAATCGTATCGCTGTCTGTTACTTCTGCTCCTAATGGGGAGCATAAGTCCACCACAGCCTGTGACTAAACGACTATTTCTAAATATATTTTTCATTTTATCCAAGGCTCTTCATTGAAAAGGTCCGGTCAATACGTTATTTTAATCATATTTATCATTCTGCAGAGCAGGGCCGGCTCGAGGGAGCTGGCCGCGTGTGAACATGATAATAGGGTGGATATCATGTCATGAGTATGCAAGACTAGGACACAATTGAAAGCCTGGCAGTTTTACAGCGGACCGACTGAATGTGACTGCGCTGCGACCGAGCAGCTGCACCCAGGAAGACCTGATGATGGCCGAAATAACGCCATCGACGTCACCCACTTCTGGGCAGACAGGATCTGACCCTGTTGTTTCCGACACGATTATATATACATATATATAAATATATGTCAGCAAAAAGGCTTTTGGAGGTTATGCTCTCCTCTGGCAATCATGTTAGCTCATACTACAAAAGATATTGTGGGGTATCTAATAAATATTTACAGATTGTTTAGGAAATATTGATTTAGTACACATGATTATTAATCATCATCATCATCATCATCATATTTGGTTCCTTAACTGGAGCATTTGACATTCACGAACTGCCGCCACAAAGCTCTGTCAGCCGGTATAGCCTTCGTCTTTTCCATATCAGCTCTGCCTCCCGAAGCTGCGCCGATGATACAGTGCTCTTCATCAGTTCCTATTTGGATTGCTTTTAGTTATTTGGGAATGGGTGTCGAATAAATAAGAATAATTTAATAAATTACTTTATATACGACATAACTTGAACTAATGGTGAGTGCAGCAACAAGGAATGTAACTGCTGTGTAACCGCGTAAACCTACACACCACATCATATTGAATATCCTGCCCCATGTGACTATCCATCCTATGCTTCTCTTCTTATGACCTAATGCTGAACAACATTTGCTTATTATGGTCGCGAAATAATGTAATGAAATATTTTATTTGCGTCTTTATCTGAGAAAGAAGAAACAACATGAACTCAATAAGGTCTTGTGCTGCAGATTATTGTTACGAATCGAAATTATGTTTTTGAATGGCTGAATGTGGCTGCGGCGTGGAGCAGACCCTGTCACACCTTCTGGAGTGTGCGCTGTATCCGAGTAGCTGCACCCAGGAAGACCTGATGATAGCCGGGAGTAACGCTATCGACGTCGCCCACTTCTAGGCAGACAGGTCTGATCCTGTTGTTTCCGACACGATTATATATATATTCCTTAAAAATTCAAGCCTTCGTATTCCCAGTATCCTACTCAAGCAACTGTTTTCTAAACCCAATGTACATTAGCTCTTGTATAAACCTTTAAATGCCCAGTGGTCCCATACGGGACCGCAAATTTGCGTCGTACAATACCCTAACAGGCCAATGTTTGTAATGTTTCGTCGCACAATAAATTCTTCCATGAACTTATTTTTTTTTTTTAATGTAAGCACATACAGGAGAATACCGACAGATGGTGATAGTAATTTTTTGAAGTCTCATCTGTGGAATTCTCTGACGCTTACCATGGTGTATATGGCTAAACGCTGCATGTGGAGTGTTGATCCGCCAACGTCATAGACTACAGCCCGATATTCACGCATCATCCTTTATTATTACAGGAATCTACTATGAATGGGTGGTCTCTTCACGGGACGACTTTCGTCTACCACCAATTTTAATTGATAGGCGGCTATGACTGACATTTTACGGGTGATGGATCAAATTCACACCAACCGGGGTATTTTAGAGCTCAGAAATCGATTAAAAATCCATTTTTTTTAAATCTCCTTCGGGGATCGAACCCACGACCTTTGGCTTGCAAAGCAAACGCTTTACCATTGAGCTATGACCGCCGGCATTGAGCGTTATACTTTAATACTATCATCACAAATCAATGTAATCCATTTGTGAAATGAACCATAAGCACTCCTGTATGGGACTGTAGGGCATTGAACAACGCAAATCTGGGCATTTAAAGGTTAATTGATGAAATCATTATTTACCATTTTTCATGTGATATAACTACATATTCTCTTTCTGAAGATGATTCTAAAACTATATTGAATAATTATATGTTTAAATTATATATATTAAAATGTATTTCAGTTATATATATATAATTTTTGAATTGTCTCACGAAAAATGCGATACAACAAGTTGGCATGCCTGTTTAAATTTTTAGCTAGTGAAAATAAATCAGATATTGCTATTTTTGACTGGAATTCTATATATTTTATTATTATGTAAGTTAATTTTGAACATTACAACAGTAGAATATTCATACTGAGCGGCAAAACATACGCATTTTAAACTATTTCGTTTCACATTACGTCCGAATTTATTGGCTTACGGTTGGTATCATAATATATGTACAGTGAGCATATTCACACTGAGCGGCAAAAAAGCATTTATTATCGTTTCACATACGCCGAGTTTATTATTTACGGTTGGTAGAGAGTAAGCAGCTTTCTCACGGGCGGCCTGGCAACGTCGCCGAGAGCATTAGTATGACGGGCAACGCCGGCGAGCGTCTATGTATGTATGTGCAGAGACATGCCTATGTGGCGATGCTTCGAACGAAACACAAACCTCGATATAACGGACATCTATTTCACAAACTTCGAATACAACGGACAAGTATTTGGTACTTTTAAAAAACATGAGTTTTCTAGTCACATTTTGAGGGTGAGGGATCAAATTCACACCACTGGGAGTATTAATATGAATCTAAATAAAAATATTCATATAAATCATTAACAACAACATGCTTGGATTATCAATCTCGAATTATGTCAAATATTACGAGTCAATTGAGCATAAAGCCGGTCTCGCTTCCAAAAAACTAAGTGTATTATATAGATCACGTCGGTATTTCAACGATAAACAACTTCTTATTCTATATAAAGGACAAATCCGACCTATCCTTGAATACGGCAGTCACTTTTGGATTGGAGCCCCAAAATACCTTCTAAACTTAATTGACTCAGTTCAAAGAAAAACTGCACCCACCCACAACCGACAAACTCGTCTTAAACTTGCCGAACATCCATACACGGTTAATATAT
Organism: Glossosoma conforme; assembly: GCA_022606575.1. NCBI lineage: Eukaryota > Metazoa > Arthropoda > Insecta > Trichoptera > Glossosomatidae > Glossosoma > Glossosoma conforme. The sequence goes on along the minus strand of JAGTXR010000185.1, from coordinate 452,592 downwards.
GTCGACCAAGAACTGGCAGCTTCCAAAGCTCCTTCCTTAATGCCACCGGTAAGGTATGGAATGCTCTTCCAGCATCTGTGTTTCCTCCTTCCTACAATCTGGATCTCTTCATGAAACAGATAAATACACACTTGCAATCTCCTCAACCCACACACAAACACGAACACAATACACGTTTCCCGCATGCAGCGTCCAGCCTCCCTGGTTGAGCGTCATAGAGATTGCACTGGTCTTGACTGGGTGTGCTCTCCTGCATGCGTTTACTTAAAAAAAAAACGTATTTAAGATAAATCCGGAACTCTGATTCTCCCTTTCTTTGATTTTGGGAACAATTTTTTGGTTAGCGATCCAACGCATTTCCTTTAAACCTTTCATTACGGCTCGGTTTGAATACAAATTATACTGTCAATTATAAAACTAGTATTTGAAGCATAAATGTACTTATAAGGTCTATTTTAATATGTATATCACATTGGTTCTTGTATCCTTTAGCTATCAGATGATGCATAAAAAACAATTCTAAGAAAGTAGCAAAACGATTTATCACGTCAACCGATGTCAACGGTCGGGGAATCTTATGACGGCATATGCCGACAACGATGCGAAAGGGTTAAGGACTGTTTATATATATCGAGAGCCCGGAATTTTGATGCATTTGATACAATTTATCGATCTTGTTTATTCATTACATTTTTACATTTAATACAAAAATATCACGTAATAATTACAATGTGGTTAAAAGACGAATTAACACTTTTACTGACTTTTGTTTGAAACCTTTAATATATTTGTTTCCTGGTCAATATGTGTGTAAAGTTTATATGGCGATTTAAAATAGAATATGGGGCATTCGAAGTACTTGTAGTTAGTAAAAGCAAAGCTTGTTAAAAACAATTGCTATGGGTTGCGCAATCAGATATGTGATTAGATATAAGATAATAAATACTACGAACCTAACAAAGAGCACAGAATGGTTTTTCCTAGCAATATCGTATTCTGAAGTACTATGATCTATGTGATGATAGGATCACTATTTGAATAGGCAAATGACCTCTGGCTAAGCCGAACCACACGGACGATGACTTTCTATCATGGGGTTATGGGAACTCAGAAGGTATACACTGCCAATATCTACCATAGGCTTATGTCAATGCTAAGAATGACAATAGTTTTACTCCTTTGATGCTGACTGTCATTTAAAAAATGAGATCCTCGGTTCTATCAGGCATGAAGAGATGTAGAATTTATGACTATAAAAAATAATTTCACCCGTGACTGCGCTCTTATCTCTTTATCACATCTGTGCAGTAGCCACAATTTTTCGAAATGAACTCCCAAAGAATTTATCAGTTGTTAACTAAATACCTATAATCTGAATAAGCGTATTGTCAAAGATAATCGATGTGTATTGTGGGAAAAGTATATGAAAGGAATTAGAAACATAAAAAAATGTTAAAACTTGTTAAATTTATATGAGTACATTTTTTTGGTTAATAAAGAAATAGTGGAATACTTTTACATATTACATAACCTACCTATAAGTAGAATTTAATAGGTTCAGATCATGTGAATAACAATTCATTTAGATTTCTGTTCGCGCATTGTCTGATACAGTGCTACCCATCCCACAGGATATCGTCCATCTTCCAATCAAGAGGGGCCCCTATTATATTACTCATTTAACTTCGGACGAGGTAGGCAGCATCTGGACTGCGTAGGATATGTATATATATAAGATTAGATATTATTATTGTGCATGTATGTAATATATTAAATTGTGTTGGTGGAATCAAGATCGGTAGAGATGGTTCAGAAATGGACTGAACCTCTGTGTTCCATATATATGTTTGCGGTATTTCCTCTATGCCAAATCCATCCCCTTTTAGAGCTTATGTCCACCACAAACTGTATCCAATCATCCCATCAGTTGCCAAATTCTCCACCGGCTCAACTTTCTAAAGTTTAATTTCAAAAATTTCCCACAGTCTTCTTTAATTAACCGCTACGTATATTATAGTTACTGGTTACCAATCTTTTTTACTTTATTCCACATTCAGACACTTTTCAGAAATAGGCACCGTAATAATAATAATAATGATAACAGCTTTTATTCCAGCTGGATTGGGTGGGTTGTGCAATACCCAATCTGTCTGAGTTGAGTCATTCAGAAGCAGCCAGGATGATGGTGTAGTTGGACTTCCTTATCCTGCTCCAGAAGCCGGCAACACGGTGACGCAATAATGCTGGGAATGAATAGACTCTGACCTCCGTAGACATATCAGATGCGCTACAAAATTTAGAGAGTTGAATAAGTTGGCGATATGAATTATTATACGCAACTTTGAGCTTCTCCTACATTCGTTAAGGATAGCTAGACCAGAGTTCTGAGGTATATAATGCCATGCAGTGTGCTTTGAATAGCACTTTCCTGACAGCATTACTACAATGGTAGAACCTCCGAGAAAGCATACCGCTCCGAACGCGTATTGCTCTTCTTTGCCGCTCTATGTCTTCAATGTCACGTAGGTCATCTGTGAGGATGTGACCCAAGTATTTTATAGAAGACACTGTCGCTAGATCCCTGCCCTCAAGACTCACTGTGGGTATGATCAGTGGTTCATTATTGTGTTTGAAGACACAAACGACGGATTTTCTGATCATAGATAGGAAGATACTACTTTTAATTGATTGAGTCTCTTGTAAAATCTGTCAAATTGAAGTATATTTACCATAATGTGAAATTATTAAATTATCAAACATGTAAGTATTTCAACCTCAATTTCTTGAGCGAAAATGTGAAAATTCAAAATCATTAAAATACAATCTAAATACCATTTTTATCGCCTCTAAATATTAAGTGTGTATATAATTATACACGTGTCTCTAAATTTTCACGAGAAGACTGCCATATACCTGGTCAGATTATAGGTATTCACATACTAAATAGATTTATGACCAATAAAACGAAACATTAACCTTTTACAGAAAATTCAAAACCACGTCTCGCTCATTTTATTTCTATGCACCGGCGTTCTCGGTCGGTCCAACTTAATCCGGCCTTCCCCCCCTCGCTCCGCTGTGTTCCGCTCCGTTTTGTTCCGTTCCGTTCCGTGCCAGACTGAGTATAGTCGTAGTGAGCGACCGGACAAGTTTGCGTCGTTTCGCTTGATGTTGTTTACGGCTAAAGTTGGACACACTGCCGTGTGACTTTCCAAGCCACTTGTACAAAAACACGACTTTCTGCTCGACTTTTATAGCCAGGTTGTTACCGAGCGATGCACAACTAACCCAAGTAAAACTGTTACACACTTTTATGTGGACACAAGCCACTTATTTATTTATTAACCCTCGCCTTACTATGTTAAAAACTTCCGCGCGTTCCGATGGTGTGTACTCGTTACACATTCTGATTTAAAGTGAATAAAATGAGTAGAAATTCGAAAAAATGAAAATATTCAAAGATATCGCTTAATTTTATAATAGTTGATGTCAATAAGTAGTAATAATTGACATTTAATAGCTAAAAACATGAAAAACATCAGACGAAGACCTCAAACGGCCAGACGCACCTTGTCGCGTGAACTTCCGAGAGCTACTAACACTACTGAGCCTGTCGACATATCGATGAGCCGACGCGCATCGAAATCATTTCGAACTAGCCGACCAACTGAGGTTTCCCGTCTCGCTCACTCATATTAGTACGTCAGCGAGAGTGAAGAGTATAGATGCCGACGCATCTGGGTATTTTTTAATTTTATTTTTGCACACTCTTCCGACAGGTCGAATGAATACATGACAGTTGACGCGTCTTGATTGTAGTGGTGAATTTATTCCGGATTTTAGAAAAATATTTCCTGCTCCCGATGAGTGCCTATTATTATAAATATGTTTTTTTCAATACGTAAATGTATTAAGGAGGAATACCTAAAATCTGAACCCTGTGTGTATTACATTTACAGAGATATTCAAGTTATTACAAGCAATGTGTAGTCGATAGACATCACCGGGGAGGAGAGGTTAAAATAACTAAAGTAAATATTACAGATGCTATACAAAGGTACATTAAGATCCTTAACTATCTCCTCATTAGAAGTTTCAAGGCACCTCTGTATCATGAAACTCTTCCAAGTGTCATCAAGACGAGACTCAGGGAGTTTGAAAAATAAGCAGCTGCGTTTTAAGCTATCCAGCGCTTATCACAAAACGTATGTATCCCAGCTTGATCTACCTTCTTCTCTCGACCAACTGTAAAAGAAAATGCTGCCAAACCTATTTTCTTACCTATTAATTGCGCACTAAACCAAACCAACATACATATTTCTTAATGAAATTTCTTCTGCAGAATATCGTTATAAAGAGTATCATTCTGCTTTGTATCTATCTTTCTGTAAATGATGCAATATTTGTTAAGCCCCATTAGACTGCTCTACATCAGACACACCATCAAGTGAACACAATTCCGCTTATTATTCTTAGCTGAAGTGTTATCTTTAAAACGAAAGTTACAATTAACAAAAGAGAGCTGCCCTATCGTGGGTCTGATGTAGTCTCAATGCGTAGATAGTAGGTCAACGATTGGTGGGACAATGGCGGCAAGATTGCCTTCTGCCGCGGAGGAAAGGGCTTCATCATCTTCAACAACGAGAGCCGCGACCTCAACCACTCCTTGAAGACATGCCTTCCTGCCGGCACTTACTGTGACATCATCTCCGGATGTCGTTCCTGCAGCAGCTGCACAGGCAAGACAGTCACTGATGGGGGAGACAGCCGCGTGCAGATCAGCATCCAAGCTACTTACTCAGAGAGGCAAAGAAGCGCTTTTGGAATGATCATTCGGTCATAAAAAAGCGCTATACAAATACTGATATAATAATAATACCCTAACTTATATACGACAAGCTGGAAAATACATAAAACTACATTTTGTACACTGATTACGCTATTTTCTAACAGATCTTGTTTTTGACGGTTAACGTATGGATGTGTGTAAAGACTAATCAAAATAACACGTGTACATTACACATATAGTATCATAATAAAATATGATAGTATATAACAAGGTATAAATATATTTAGGTACATGAATTTTAACATCTAAGTATGAGATATTGCGTGTATGGCAAGAGCGAGATGAGTGACTGATACCTGTCCATCAACTTGGGTAACTATCGCGTGCACTGTAAGACATCTCAATATAACATAAGGCTAGTGGTGTGTAATACAACGTCATATAATAACTGACTACTTGTAAATAGTAGTTTTATATAACAATATCTTTGTGTTGCATAATCATGAGATTTTGAGGCGTATGACTATCTTTTAAGACTGTCAAAATTAATATTGGTGGAAGACGAAAATCTAGATGTCACGTGAGCAGAACACACAGCGAGTATCTTAACGACCAAATTACTGTCATTTGTAGACGATGCATGCATGTCATGTTGTACAGTCAACCCTCCTATAACGTACGCTATATAAGAACACTATGCAGACCCACCTCACACCTAAGATCCTGCCCCACGTGCTCAACTAGCTGCACATTCCAAGACCTAATGCTGAGCAGTACACGGGCCATTGGTGTTGCCAGATATTGGGCGACGAAGAAGAATAAGATGACGAATAAGAAGAAGAAGATAATACAACTGATATTTTGAACGAAAATATCTTGATGCACATAAATTCTGAAGAGAACGCGAAAAAGTGATTTAAATAATCTAAATTTAAAAAATCTCTGCTGCTCTCAAACACTCATTCCTTCTCCTTCGCGGTGCAATTCATAACTCTAGGATTCTTGAATGTTTTAACATCTATATTTCAGATAGGTACACCCGTGCTCGTAGCCATCGATTGTTTTCGATCCCAGTTGATACTTGTGGAGCTTCGAGTATTAAATTTAGTACAACGGCAATGGCGCTCCTAAAAGGCCTACCAGCACACCTCGATCCTTTTCTTACATCCGTTTCCTCTTTTTGTCGATGGTATTGTTCTCCTAGATCTATGTGATCTCTGACACGTGTCATATTGTTCTTCTTTTATGTTTTTATTATTACTATTTTTATAATCTTATGTTTAAATTGTATATTTATGTATATGTACTCTGTTTCTTATTATTTTGTACCTTGGAACTTCGGTTCTGTGAAATAAATAAATAAATATGTACTTAATAGTAAATATGTGTCAATGTACTCGGCATCACATAAACAATGCACAATCACATAACATTGTGCAACGGCCGATACACATAACAATGGAAATTAACGCATGGCGACCTAAACGAAATAAAAGTATCTAACTTAATGCCCCGACAGCTATCTAGCTACGTATCCAGTAGCTTTCCATCAAATCACCCCTCGCGATATACGAGCCCGGCTCCCCCCTACAACGAGGCAGTCGCCCCGGGCGCTTCGGGCCCCCTTCAATGCTAAACCTACGCCATTCACGGGGGCCCGACCACCCCAAAACCTACACCGATATTCATAGCATCCTACCGACACTAGTAGAACCCTCTACCGACACTAACTCATACACTGCCGTGTCAGTCTCACCCACGCGCCGCTCTCCAGGCTTCAAAATCGATACTCCTACAACTTGCAAACAGGCGAGTATCTATCTCTACACTTGTAGATGTGTGTAGAAGACGCTTTTGTTTGTGCGACTGTGCGGTTTCTCCAAATTAGAATGAAAACATGAACATATTATACGTTTGTTTGGAAGAATGGCAATATAGTAGTGAGAGTATCGAAGGTCTATATATATTCACTTAATCATCTATTAATTCAATATCAATATGTAAATAATGTGTAGGTATTCATTGAGTCGACAGATACCTACCTACTAACATGTACTTTAATAATAAACGAGTGAGAGTGACGTGTATCCACTTACGAGCACTTCCAGCATATGTATTGTTAAGCGAAAAAAAAATGGCGAAAACTAATCTATTGGTGAAATAGTTGGCTTGAATACATTGTACACTGAAAATCGGTATATTCAAATTATTACCCAAATTTGACATGAAAGGCTAATTTCTTAAATTCAATCATTCATATATGTATTTTGAGCTGAAGAACTATTGTAACACACCAAAGGAATGATAAAAAATGCTTCGTTGATGATTTAATCAATAAAATGATTTTTAAATGGCTGCAATTCCATAGAAAAGGAGACCTAGCCCCTGGACATGACCAAGGGTGGAATATATGGAGGTCCCTTAACAGACTTCGGACCGGAGTATGCAGACGAGGACACAAATGAGGGTCTGGCAGTTTTACAGCGGACCGACTGTATGTGACTGCGGCGTGGAGCAGACCCTGTCACACCTTCTGGAGTGTGCGCTGTGCCCGAATAGCTGCACCCAGGAAGACCTGATGATGGCCAGAAGTAACGCTATCGACGTCACCCACTTCTGTGCAGACAGGATCTGACCCTGTTGTTTCCGACACGATTATATATATATAGAAAAGGAGGAAGACAAAAGTAAACAAGTTGCCTTCATTGCAAGAAACGGTGCATAAAAATCAAGTAGTAGAGTATTTTCTTATGTTATGCAAAACATTGAAATTTCCAAGCTCTTTATATAAATTTACAAGAGAAACACTAAGTTAAGATTTTCTTAGGTTTTAAAAGTAATCATATCTTCCTAAAACTATATTACGTCGATTATTCAAAATTCTAGTTCTTGCCTAGAATGGCTACAATGTAGGTAGGCATAACAATATCGATGTCTTAACGCTTGCAAATATTCAAAGTGGGCTTTGTCGTGAGGATATCTTACTCACGAAGGCCGAAGAAGAGGGAATTGTTAGTTGTAGGTAGCTATCGTGTACTGAAGTAGGTATTCCTACAGAGGCTGATGATATTAAAGAGTCACTGGATAACGATTGAGACATTGAGTACACGAAACGCGATCTTTCTTGTGTTGTTGACGAAGTATGTGACGGGTTGAGCACCTGCAGTCGATCTGTTGTAGTCTATCACATAATACAAATAACTTGTGGTGGGAATAGCTATGTGTTTTTAACCAATGGTGGAATTCGTAATAACGATATCTGAAAAAGAACTTAAATAAGTAATGACGATATTGAAATAAATGATACATGTAGACTTCAATGTGCAGAGCTTATCTAGCAAAGTGAAGGAAGGATAGATCCTGCATACTTACTCCCATTTCTACACATCACTTAATTACCCTCTAGTGAAACGTTTTCTTTATATATAGTCATTTACACGTTAGAACGTTTGTGCACATTGGAACTGAAGAAGTTTTCATAGATCGCAAAACTGCAGTCTTACATCTAGTGAAATGAAACAGTGCTTATACTTATACATATTAAAACAAGGTCTGAAATTATCATGTATTTAATTCATTCAGTTAATCTGAATGAAACTCATACGGAAAGCCTATGTCAAGCATCCGTTTGACACATGCTGACGATGAAAAAGAATAGCTATGTTTAACGAGTACAATCTATAACGAAAAATGGAATATTTGTATTCAAATTATAGGTATATATCATCTAAAGGTTGATATTTGCGTAACTTGTGGATAATTTTGATATCATTCAAACATCGGCCATTGCTAAAAATACGGAATTCGCGAATGTTGACGTCATCGATGATGACATATAAAAATGGCCGTAAATGTATCTATGTATACAAAGACTTAAATACCTCTGAGATATTGCGAATTACGCAAATGCGCATTAGAAAATATCATACAATAATTGCTGCTCAAATAATTGCTATTTTAATTTTAAATGGTGTTGGAAAACGCCTTTTATGTATGTAGATATAGGACATTTATTATATATTTTACATTTACACAAATAATGTGTAAGTATATACACCTACACACTGATTGCAATTCTAATATTTGATTCAGGGTGTTGGACTATCATAGTAACTATATAAGTAAGACGATAAAAGCCGTTATAGTATACAATTAGTATCCCATGAAAATATCGTATAATCTTTAACTTGTCGAGACTTAGAACTGTGTAGTAAAGAAATCGTGTGAATTAACGCTAAGGCGATCGGTAAGATCGATCAACGGTGGCAGTTGTAGAGAGGTACGTTTTTAATTATATGATATTTTCAGCCTTTTTTTTCCCAAAACTTTTCGAATCATGAACACAATGATAAATGGAAAAAGATAAAACCTTCTATGTGCCTAGAAACTTATGTTTTTGAAGACGTAACGCCATTGTTTGTTTTCATTTTCGAGTCTTTTTAACCGCTTAATTCATAAATAATGATGAAAATGATCATCAATATTTTTAACTCGCATGATATTTGTGATCTTTACCAAGAAAATAAAATAATACTAGAAAATAAAAACATTAAAAATCAACACTTTTCTGTGTGTTTTAATGAAACGATATCTTGTGAAGACTTTTAAATTCAAGAAAAATAATTATTATACAATCATAATTATGAAGTGTCAACAAGTATCAGTCAGTTGACAACGTTATCGATTCAAAAAATGTATGCATCGACGCAAAAATGGAATGATGACTTACGTCTCAGTTAGAAAAAAACGATTACAAGAAAAAAAACAAGCCAAAGTTATCTATTGAAATCTATGCTTGTATGTCCCATTTTTAAATCTACGTTTATGTACCTTTCTTACTTAAGCAAACTAATTAAGTTGTGGCAACACCATGCTGACATACGACCAACAGTGAGGATTAGTTCGTAAAACCAATAATGCCTTACTAACCTGTGTTAGTTGCATAATCATCTACAAAGATACGAATATAGTCGCGTAGATGTTCTTATTACTAAAATGATGGTTCAACTCCTTTTTAGACGATATTTTTATCTCGTTGTGCCCTTCCAACAAAAGATGACTCGACAAAGTCTCAAATTTCTTCACGCGAATGCCCGCAAAACATCTGCTTCAGATATTTCAAACCTTTTAAAAAGAGTAGGTAGGTATCGTACTGTATAATATTTAGAAGATATTTACCATACCTTTACCAAAAACCTACAAGCACATATTATTCTAAGTAGCTGTATTTTTCACTAACATTACGAAGTGAAGCCTTTACTTACCAACTGACTTTCCAATCAATGGTAAGAAAGACCTCTACCGTAATCTAGTTTCATAGTAATGTAGGTATAGTTTAGATAGATACCTTGGCGTGGATTTGTCTTAGGTATGCCTACATGTTTAATTTAAAAAAGTTTATATATACCTACTTATTCAAAAATTTATAAAGTGAAAATGAATCCAATTATGTTTAATAAGTATTGTGCGATATTTATTTATGTAGATAAATGTATATTATTACTACAAACTGAATAAAAAAATAAGACCTACATAATAATAGGTGTCCAGTAAGATACATAGATCTGTGCTGTAAAAATATCTAAAGACAATAGAATAGTTGCACTGTGTATGAAGCGAGTTCTAAAAAAACTTGACGCATCCCAAAAGGCATCTTCTGCTGCAATAATAAAATAAACCTTCAAAGGCGTTCCTCGCCATTCAACTGTATTTTTTTTTCACAAAAGCGCCCGTCCATTCGGCCGCATTGTTAAAAGAGAGCCGAGCGCGCCTGAATACATTATGTTCAGAACAAAAAAAGAGCCGAACATTTCCATAACATATAATCTATCGAACAAAAAAACCGCTCCTCGTCCCCTTCTCTCTCGAGCGACCGCTCGCATACATTTTTTGTTCGCGGTACAGAAATACAAAATGTTTGCTTGGAGCAACGCTTTTTTCGTTTGGGACTTCGTGGAACGTTAAAGAGGCGGAGTCGCAATTGAAATACGGCGCGCTGATTGGTTGGAACATCGTCGGGGGAACTCGGCAGCCAATCAGAGCGCGGGACGCTTGTCTGGTGTAGAGAGGTTTGGGGGTGCTGAGCGGCGAAGAACGCTCAGTTGATGCATGCCCGTGCTAGGCTGCAGCTGTCTTTTCAGTCAGACAGTTTTAAAAAATTACAAAAAATTAAAAAAAAAAAAATTGTGAAGTGATAAAACTGTTAATCCAAAGATTTCGGATACTCTGTTACAAAAGGTATTTATAAAAATATTTTTTTTATTTTAAAAAATATTTATCTTGATACGTTCATTATTCTGAAGTTTTCGAGCCGCTCACGCATACGCGTGTGATATAATATTTTTTAATTTTTGTTTTTCTCGTTGGTAATTATTGAGCTCGGCAACGTCGCGCGGCGATAGTAGGGTGGCCTTCTGTCCCGCACGCACGCGCGCGTATTCACTATAGCACGGTCCCGCTCGCTCTAACGCGGCGGGCGAGTCCATTATTCCGAAGTAAAACAGGAAACTCTCGCGGTTCACTTATCAAGGTTCCACACTGCGCGTGTCGCGAGCGATACTCGATAATAAATAAATAATATTATTTAAAATGCGCCAGAAAAAGTGCAGCAGCTGCCAAAATTAACACACACTGAAATATTAAAAATTCATGCTATATTATGCTTTAAATAAAAGCAATCTAATATTGCCACACCAAAATGAAAATATCTCAAACATCATATAATTTTTTATCATTTTTTTTCGACAATCTCATAAAACTAGCAAAGTTTTACGCATTTGATAACATATTTTCAGAGTAGTTTTACTTTTTGACGTGTATTTTTAAGGTTTCGTCGCTTTTTCAGACTGTATCGAGCGACTCCCGGTGTTTTGGTCGCGCCAGCGCCACTAGCGGGAGAAAAGCGCACCAAATAACAGAAGAGGGGAAAAAGGGGCGAGGGGATCCTGACGTCATACGCCCCATGCCTCAGTGTTGATCCAACTCCCGGAGAGAGTAGACGTATCGAATTTTTTAACACCCAGCAAAAATACGCGGGAATCTTCATTACAAACACTATAATAATAATAAACATAGATTTTTTAATAATGTTTTAATTGAGTATAGTGACTTTGTAAACGGTCAAATAAGTGCTGTTGCTTTTTTTATTAAGTTTTTGTTGATTTTAAACGAAAATTCTTTACCTAAAGATGGAACTGGGTATAGCCGGGGATAGGGTATACGCCGCAGAGAGGATTATGAAGAAGAGGGTTAGAAAGGTAAGGTTTCACCTTTGTTATTATGATTTTTTCGTTATGTATTATTTAATTTTGGAGGGTCGCGGCATATGTTCCTTGCTTCTATATACTTTTTACATTGTGTTTTTTTCTCTCGTTTTATTAACGACATTTCTGTTTCCATCATTGGCATGCTTGAATTTTTGTTTATAAATTATTCAACAACATTTACACAGTATTTAGGCACGATGTATTGTTTCAATATACCAGTGCACGTGATTATTTTAGCATGTTTTTTATCACTTAACATTACACAACAAAAATACAAATCATTTTATGATATATTATTGTTTATGACAATTTGCGCGCGTTTTGCCTGTTACTCACTGTTATTTATTTCTAAAAGCATCGATACAAACCCTATATAGTAACAAATAATAATGAGTAGCCGATATAACGTCTTTTAATGCTTCATGTGTACATGCTTTGGTTATTTGAGTAAACATAGATTTAGTAGTTTTTTTAGACGCTGTGTGCGAATTGTGTAAGTATTACGAATGTAGGATATATTTAGTGTTATCTTTTAGTATTTTTTATTATTAGTAAGAGCGTTTCAATGCCGGGAGCTTAGATTTCTGGATTCCGAGCTTTCAAAAGTGTGATTATCTGATGTAATGTTAGTGTGGCTGAAATGATATTCCTCTATACTCCGTCATCACACCATAGCAATGTGTACTCTCCTTGATGATGCACTCTTTCATATAATAATCGGTTTATGTACAGCACGTCACTAACTATACAGACTACACCAAATGAACAGACTAAAAACCTTAAAAAATTAAAGAGATTCTTATTATAAGCAATTGCTAACGCCTCATGCGTAAGTCTCTACCATTCTCGATCTTTTGCCTTCCGCACATTGCGATTCCTGATGGGTTTTCATAAAGAAAAAGGTTAAGGTGTATTTCAAATAAATTTGTTGTGTTATTAATATCAGCAAATTGTCAATATCACGGGTGGACGGTACCGCTAGGAATTATTTAACCTGCCAGGGGCTATGCCTCTTGGGAGAGTGATCAGACTGTTCAACCATATCGCCTCGAATATTGATATATTCCACTTGAGAGAAGCCCAGTTTCGACATGAGCTCCACGAATTTATTTATCAAAGTAATTTCGTGGAGTCTTCTGTTTAGCGGGCTCCGGGACTTTTTAAATAATTCTATTATTATTGTGTTATTTATAAATTGTTATTTTATCCTGTTTTAGAAATGAATTAAATATTGTTATTTGTAATGTTTCTAAAAGAAAAATAAATTGAAATTTATTTTAGATTATTTTCTGAAATGCTACATGTCTGATAGAGAGTGTCACAGCATCTTGATGTGATCTATGAACTTTACTAATCAAGCATATACACGTGTATTACCTTAAAATTGCTAAGCTATCGTTATAAACAAAATGTCTTGAAAGCACAGACTTTATATACAATATTGTTGTTTGCTTGCGAGGCTAATCTTCACCATTTGCTTATTCTATTAATTTTTTTTTTTTATTTACTACTCCTTCTCAACACTTCTGGTACATATGCACTACAAGAGGATACAGTCTATCCTACTATAGCATCAAGACAAGGTCTGCGCTTGGTGGCCCTGTCCCGTCCTGTTTTTGGAGACCCAGATGGGGACCCGTTACTGTACGCACGCAAAATCTACTTGTTAGAGAGTGGCTGAAGGCCTTCCCGTGATTCTAGGTGCATAAGTTAGATGTGCGAGTCTCGAATTGCCTTCTTTGGTAACACGTTGATAACCACGAAATACGTGGAAATTGATAAGAAAATAGTAAGGTTGGGAAATGGATTCTGTAGAATGACAATCAGTTAAGGAGTCATGAACAATACGATGATTAGTCATTCGTTCCAAATCCGTTCCTTATCCGGAACATATAAAAGAATTTCGCCACTAATTTCTGTCAGTTGCCACTGTCCATGCCTTATCCCAAGTAATCTATGCATTCAAAGGCCCAACTGGGAACACATATTGTTCTCGACGGCCTCCCGACTTGATGAGATGGCACTGTAGTATCCAAAACATACTTTGGTTAAAACGATTTTTCAATCGGATCATTTGGTTCTAAGGAGCAGCTCAACGCAACATTGTACTCAATGGTTAGAAAATATAAACTCTGTTGCATGGTTTGTGGTGTGGCTGTGGAATTAACGGATAAATCCTGAAATTCAGTTTCATAAAATGATTATATTTCAAGACGTATATGACGATCAAAGTGTGATGGAGAGGTGTAATTAGTGAATTTAATTACACTTGCCATTTTTTAGTGCAACTAAACGCTCAGCCCTACCACAGCCCGTTATTCAACACGATCCATGTGGAAATTACTAATGTCAGCTGTTCAATGTTATTATTTTTACGGGTGAAGGATCCAACCACGCCTCTTGTTATCCACGTGTTATGTCAGTCATCGATTATTTATGACGCCTTGACAATTTTTGTGATTTTTATGATTACTTTTATTTATTTAATGAAACATTTAATAATAACATGTGTAATCAAATGATCTTATCAATCTTCTTCGTAGTAACTCAAGTCCTCGAACACTTTCTACAAATAATTCCGTCTAGGGCGCCCTCTACAGTTTCTATCCTCAACCATCCCTTCCACAATGTCGCGAAGAAGACCATCGTGGCGCAGAGTTATTATTATTTGTAAACTTGTAAGAAAAAAATAAAATTTACCTTAAATAAAGAACCAATAAAAAAAAAGACCATCGTGGCGCATGATGTGACTGATCCATCGGGCTCGCCTCTCTGAGATGGTTCTTACTAGGTGCCTATCTTGATTATGTTGAGAACCTCATTGCTCGTGACGTGGTCTCTCCAGGAAATTATTTTCAATAAATCACTTTAAATGTGGTACTATAATACATATCTGTCTATTCATGTCCTCAACTTCCTGCACCGGAGATCGCGAATTTGAGTGACGTAAATTTTAGGTGAATATGTTTCAGATATGGAAGAAAAACTAACATTCTATAGCACGTTCCATATCTAAGTGAATTAACACTTCGCATACAGCATCATACAATGAATGTGCAAGTTTCATAAAATTCAGAGATGAGATCATTGTCCGACGCTATTCTTTTTTATGCGTTCATATCTCGATGGTGTAGAAGGGTTGACTGTCATTACGTTGATTGTAGATAGTTGTAACCGTTCCAAGACAGCTCCGCATCCTGAAGTGTCGCGACTGTGACAGTGGCGGTCAGGAAGCTCGCCGTGTCGGCACGTCCGGCCTCCGCTGCATCAGCTGGTCGAGTACGCAGTGTGTACTTGTATGACTGGGAGTCTGGGCGATCTGCGCGCGCAATTTTCTTCAGCTGAGAAGGGTGAGGCATGAAAGAGATGTGCCATGCGGATTGAGCTAAACTCGACGAGTCTAGGGATTGAACACGCAAACTTCGTAATCACTATATAAAAAATGTACTTAAACATATATGTATAGGAGAAGACGTAGACATCTCATTTGTGGATTTTACAAAGCTTATCGTTTTACATTTAGACGCTACGTGTGAAGTGTTGATCCCCTAACTTCATAAACACAGCCTGTCATTCACGCATCATTCATTTTTAACAGGAAATCATTATGAGTGGGGTATTTACGGGATGACTTTCGTCTACCAGTAATAATTTATAAACTTTTAGTTATTGTGTTAGACATATTATGTACTGGGTAGAGCTCCAAGTGTAGAGCTCCCTTAAAATAAGGCAGCCGACATAGCTGTTAATTTTATATCTTTATCTATTTATAAATGCCTCCGCTTACTTGTAAACTGTGCTTTTTGGTCTGTACCGAATGTTATTCCATCAACACCACCCATTCACTGTGATTCTTTCAATAAACTATTTATAAATTGTTGACAATGATTTTGTACTGAGGCTACATGGTAAGTTATTGTAATACTCCACATACAGCGTTATATTAATGGCAAGATTTATAGAATCTACAGATGAGATCACAATTAGGCGGTTTTGTTCTGCATCTGTGCACAATATTTTTCACACAGTATAGTGCAAATTTTAAAGTTTTTTTAAAAAAATAATTTGTTGTGTGTGGAGGAACTTACGGATAATATAGCATAACCCCATAGATCCTAGTTATTATATTTGTTTTTTTTTACCAACCCGACGTTACGGAAGTCTGGACTAGTTAGTCCTAAGGCGCGGCTCAACCCAACACACTTCACGCAGCGATCCATCCAAGTTTTGATCCGATAAAAGAACACTGGTGCAATAAAAACAAACGAAATAAATCTCTAGATTTGTATTGATAGTAATAATACTATCCCTGCCGTACTGTTGGAGAATTACCTGAGGAAGACACGTGACTAGTATTTGAAGCATAAATGTACTTATATGGTATATTTTCATATATCACATTGGTTTTTGTATCCTTTAGCTATCGGATGATGCATACAAAACTATTCTAAGAATTTAGAAAAACGATATATCACAGCTACCGATGTCAACGGTAGGGTAATCTTAGACGGTATATATTGGCTACGATGCGAAAGGGTTAAGGATGATCATCATCGATCTCCTCAAACCGATTATAAGATAAGTCTTAATGCCTGCCAAACTATTTTAGTCAATTAAATTTGTAATGTTACTTGCCAGATTACGACCGATTTGTGTACCTTTTATTGATATTGTCTTTAATTCTTCTTACCTTTATATTCTCATTTATAATACTGTCTCACTTGTATGGATGGTTTTTATTTATGACATATTTATTATGATGCTATTTATATTATTTTCTCGCCACAACAACAGCCTCAAATGACATGCACCATTTTGGAATCTGGAACTAAAGAGTGGTCTTCTTCTTCTTCGTGTCAGCGACGTCAAATTATTTTTTCCCAACATCTGGCAACATCGATAGCTCGTGTGTTGCCCAGGATTAGGTCCTGAGATGTGCAACTTGTTGGGCACATGGAGCAGCATCGTAGGTGTGAGGCGGTCTGCAGGTCTCCACAGTCGCACAATAGTGTCCCTCCCTGCCGAAGCATTCCCCACCGCTCGAGGTTGTCCTTTGTTCTACCAACTCCGGTTCTTAATCTGTTTAGGGATATCCAGGTCGGCCAGTCAAGGCTCTTGCCAGTTGGGAGGCCTTCCTTTGGAGTAATGAAATCCTCTGGTGCGATTTGTTGCCAGAGTTGGGGAGCATGAAAAGAACCTCCACGCGGTACCCCCTGGAAACGGAATTTCGGACTTCCTCTTCCGGCCAATCTTTTCAACCCAGCGACAAGGAGTGGTTACGACTTATGAGGCAATAAGCTAAAGGTTCTTTTTCTTTGGACACTGGTCATTTTGAAGAAACATCGGCATTATTACCCTATCGGTAGTGCTTTATTTAAAAGCTGATTTAGAGATGGCGGTGGCTATATGTAAAAGCGAGAATATCCTCAGTTTGTATACTAGAATATGATTTAACATAAAATATCATATTACCATAATAAAGTATATACAAATACTCATTTATTTTGCATACTTATTATTGTGTACTCGCGTATGTATATAATTTCGTTTCATATCTGGTACCTATGGTCACCACAAATTGCAACCACTCCAGCTGCCAATTCTGTCAGATGTCATTATCAATGTCTCGTCTCTAAGATACCTCTACACCTGAAGGTCCACCTGGTAGAATATATGGTTCTCCTCCAAGGCAGAAGCCCGATGATTTGATGTTACGGCACGTTTTATTATCCGAGGCATATTTTTGAGTGATTTCTTATTATTCGGATATTTTTAAGGAGATCGGATAATCAGCTACCGAGGCCTAAAATATTTGGTCCTAAGCCCATTTAAGTTTGTAATCTCTAACTAGAACTGTGTGAATGTGTTATTCTCGGTGGACTGTGTAATATTGATGCACTAATGATATATTACGAGTTCAATAACGAGATACTCACCATGGATGTGTCATATAATGAAAAAATCGTAACGAATCGGAAATAAATATATTTAATTAAAAAATATCCCACCTTTTCTTTCCGGTCTCACAAAAACGTTCCGAAAAAACAACAATAAAAAAACATTTTTATTCAAGTCCCAAAGAAGAGAATAAAATTCTCTCAAGGGGAGATGTGTCCCAGAAGTCACGGGACCCTGCTCCCTGTGTGGGGGGACCAAAGGGCCACACTTCCCTGGAGTAGGATTCCACCTAACGTCTCTCGGTCTGTGCTGCACGCTCCTATACGTTATCTGCTCCTCATACAGAGACACTCACCTATAGACCACGCACCGACACTACTGCACACAGACTGAATTCTACCACAAACCAGAGGCGAACCAACTAGTTTATACATATACATATTTTATCGTCCATATATCATGCGAAACTCACTAGCTTAATTTTGACATTTTCAATATAACAACACCCCTGAGTTGTATGAATAAATCAAAATCACAAAATAATACCTTATCTTGTTCTTATTTTCAGTAATTATAAATGTTTTTGTAACTTTTATATAAGATTGGATTCTAATACATATAATTTATTTAGTTTAATACTCGTAATTAGAGGTATTTAATTTTTTTTTAAATGTAGTAATCATTTTTCAAGGATGGTGACTGTCAATGTTGCCAGCTTTTGAGATTGATAATCTAGTTGCATTACCAATAGGAAGTCACAGAAATATTGCAGTCCTCTTAAATAGTTGTGTGTTATTCCTAACAGTCCGCGAAGAACTAAAATTATCATACTTGAAATGAAGTGTAAGTGAAGAACAATTAATGCATCATGGGCGAAGTTTAAATATTTTTTATAGTAACTTTTAAAGAGACAGGTCCACAAATTACCCGATGTACCAATTTTAACTGACTTCTTATTACCATACAACAAAAAACATACATTTTTTTCAAATTACCTGGCTGCAATATATTTTCATAGTTTAGTGCTTCGTGTAGCACCTGTGATACTCGCAGGTGTCCCTGATTCCCTTTAGCAGTATTTTAGTAATTGCTTAGTTTAGATCTTCTTCTTCATAGTATCAATCCGGTGGATTGGTTTGCAGCAACAGAATCTTGCATCTCGATCTCCATTCCTCTCGGTCCTCCGCAACCCTTTTCAGCTCAGCATAAGCGCTACAATTCATGTCCTCGAATATTTGCTGCAAATACTCCCGTCTAGGGCGCCCTCTACAGTTTATACCCTCAACCATCCCCTCCACAATATCGTGAAGAAGACCACCGTGGCGCATGATGTGACCATTCCATCGGGCTCGCCTCTCTGAGATGGTTCTTATTAGTTGCCTATCTTCCTTGATTTAGTTTAGATCATGATCACTAATTTAATATTTAATAGGAGTCCGATTTGTTGTTTTCCAACCCAATTGCTCTGTTATAACGTTAATTAGAATTATATTATAAACACACCTCTCAATACATATAGAAAACTTAGCAATTGCCAACTTTCGGGTCTTAAATTGCCAATTAATTACATTATAAATTGACCATTCTTAGTGATGTCGCAAAATTGTATTTTTAATTAAAATGTTATTACGGCAATTTAGTTACGTATGTGTACAATATCTTCTTGACATGGCTTAAAATCATAGTACATAAAACAATGTTTGCGTGTCGCCGATTTATAACTAATAAATTGAATAAAAACATTGTTTTAATTACATTTTTTCTGATTTGACTCTGGCAATCTCGCCGCGTTCACTCACTGCCTGTGTTCAGTCCCTGTATACGTGCGATGGTAATGTTTATGGTATGTGAAATTGCTATACAGCCGCTGCTAGTACTGAAGTAGCGGCTGAACTGGGCGCTCTATATGGCGTCCTCTCTCGGTGGAAAATGTAAAGAACGACAACCAGTGAGATCCTCCTCCATCCACGCAGAGATGAAACATTTATAATTATTACATTATATAAACACACACAAGAGATCACCAGTAGAGGGTGATTGTTCTCTACAGACTCTATGATAGTCAGTCGTACCTGTGAAACAGGAGGCTTGAAAGATATTGATGGATACGTACTCATTGTTTGGGTGCAATTTGTGACGGGCATATTCTGTACTTAAGTGCTAATACGTAAAACACAGAAGAGCACCAGCAGGTGGTTTTAGTCCACTTTACAGTGTGTATGTCAATGATGTGTATTTAGTGCGGTATTAAGGGGTTGACAAGTGTTTTATTTGCTTCTTGAAGTGATTCAGATCGTATGTGAGAAAACACAAGTTGTAAGATTATTCCAAAGCTTGTGGTGCTTAAGAAGGAGCTGTTAAAGGTGTATATTGAGTCGATATTTGTCAACCATGTATGAATGCTAGCTTTACTGGTTTGACATTGATAGATGTGTTCAAGGAGGATTAATTGAGAAAGTGAACATTGAGTGCAAATCTGAAAGAGCTAATCTTAGGTGTGAAGCTGTTCTTAGATCGGATTTCAGAGTGTTATGGGGTATTCCACTATATCTCCTCTATTTCGCTTTTTTAAAATATGAATGTATGTGAATGCCTCGGCTGCATTACATACTTAATAAAAACATCCATTTTTATTTAGCCTATTGTATGTTATCTGGTTTTACTATTATACTATTTAATATAAATAAACAAGTAGGATAGGTGTTTTTGATATATTGATACGTGTATTTTAATTTGTTTTTTGGAGGATTGAAGGATTATTTACAGTGAATTTCTCAAAGTGAGAGTTGGGTCCATAAAGCTTTGTTCCCTTACTAGTGGAACCCTCCCATCCTCAATATAGCCAACCTCTCCCATTTACCTATCCCTTTAATTACATCACGTTCATACGCCACTCCACATTTTGCATTCAGCGCCACGTCCTACTTTTTGTCCCGGGAATATCTGGCAAACTCGGCTTAATATTAACACCACTTTTTTTGTTTTGGTTTAATTCATCTACGAACTTACGTAATAAGTATATGTATACTACTATGTAACGCTTTATATTTGCTAACTACTAGTTAAGTTTACGTGTACTAATTACATTTCTTCGTATTTACACTGATAGATGTGATTGCCTTCTGCAGTTGGTTCTTGTGAAGAAAGCATAATTCAAAGATTCACGATAATTTTTATCAATCAATACACCCCACCATTAACTGTATTCCTCGGAATGACGTTCGTGTTTCGCTAAATATAATAATATACAGTAGTTGAATTGATCAGTAAAATTTCTCCACGATAACTAAGGACTTTGCCAGTTTATTTACATTCTCGCATTGTTTCGTTTGTCTTAACGATAGTCAGAAATGGGATCGCTTTCACCACGAATTTTAATCGTAACAGTTGAGGCATGAATAAGTAATTCTTCCGACGTCCGCTGTGTTCATTATATGACGTTTGAAGCCATCAACACGATGTGCAGCACCTCTGTAGCAGCTAGAACAACACCTAGGTTACATACACGTGTTGGGTGACTTTAACATGTCTTAGCTTATAAAATTAATTACGAGTACACTAAGTGTAACGATAGCAAATTTTAAAGGCATTTATCATTCGTATCAGTATGTTTTAGAATCGCGACAGCAATACACGAAATATGTATTTTTTTCGTCTGCCACACATTATTCTTGTGACTCGTATGTAGAACAAAAAAAGTGTTTTCTTATGGGTTGCTACTAGAATGTAAAGTTAAACCCTTATGACCCTACATGGCTGACATTGTATGTCATGATTCAACGACGGGTTAGTCAACTATTTTAATGTCACCAGTAGGCTTTAGAATGATATTCTAGTATGTAGGAGTATATATCCTTTCCCATATAATTAGCATATTTTTGAAAAGTAAATATATATAAATACGTTTTTAGTATTTTCTTTTTTTTTCTTTATTATATTTCACATTATATATTATTATCAATTTATTATAAATATCTTAATGGAAGATAGCAGATAGGTACATATTTACATTTGTACTTGTCGGAGATAATATTATCTACGGGGGGACCCCCTTTCGAAAAATTCGTCGTTTTTAATAGGTTTCAATTTTCTTGCTCGAGGCACCCCTTCGAAATACACGTCCTTAGGGCCGAGTGTGGGGACATGATCCCCATATCAAAGCTTCTCAACCATGCACTAAATTTATATGAGGGTTATTTCGGAGAGGTTAAAGAAAGTCGGCTTGTTCTAGCATAGTATCAGATTTAATTTTGGATCATTTTGTTAGTTACCGATAATTCTGATCATTTTATTGTACTTTTTAGCTTTTTTTAAGGTAGTCAAAATAAAGGAAACAACGGGACTGTGTTTCTAAAAATCGAGACATTTTAGGGTTCTGAAGTTGTGTTTGGGGCGCCGAAACAGACCACCTAAAAACGGCATGATTTTTTTATCAAAAAGAGTTACATGTCTTGTTATTATGTAACTTATTTAGCACTTATTTTTTTCTGTAATTTAAATATCATTAATGAATTTAGCGTTCATGTTGGGAACCTCTGCTCAGTTTTCAGAGATTTTTATTATTAAATGAACCAATGTCGATATTAGATCCATCGACCGGCAAACGTTCCAAAAAGCTACGAAGCGTTCCAAGAGAGATCACAACATTTGAAAAATAGGCGTTACGGAGCCATCACAATAGTGGAAGTGTTTTGTAACAGGAAGACTTGGTTTCAATCCAAAATAAAATACATTATAAAATCATATTTGAAGATCTTTTTCTGAGCACCCTCGTTGTGTAGTAAAATCGATTAAAATATAATTATACTTAAATTGTCATGTGCAATTTTGACTACTATAATAATGTAACTACAAAATTTATGGAATTAAGCTAAAAAAACTTTTGCACACTTGTAAATCCTCTCATTCATTTGATCAAATTCAAGTCATTCGTTTAAGTGACAATTTCATTCGAGTCCTACACAATTTAAATAATTTGTTTTAGCCAGAGATTTTGTTGGCGCTTAAAGAGGATGATAAAACAACACCACGATAAAGTAATTATATATTTAGTGGCTCGGGACACAAACTGAACAAAGCCGTGAATTAATAAAATGGGTATACATTAATTAGGAACGACAACCAACCTACATGTTATTGTATGTTTTTGGGTCAATTTTACTTTATTTTACAGTCGTTGTATGATATTCCAAAGCCATAAGCATATATGTAAGATAACAACGTTATTATATTTCCATATTCGCTCCCTAACGTGAGAATATGGTCCCCACAAATTCGTGCGATACATTTCTATGTCAGTTGACATGTTCCAAGTCCCTCATACAACCCATAGTTACTGGCAGAATTCAGGATAAGAGCCCGTGGACTTATATAGTTTTACGAGTACATAATAAGAGTATCTGAAGCATATTTGTCCGTTTAGTAATCAGCATTTTTAAGATGATCGAATGATTATTCAGACGCTCACAAGTCCTGGA
This sequence comes from Glossosoma conforme, assembly GCA_022606575.1. Lineage (NCBI taxonomy): Eukaryota > Metazoa > Arthropoda > Insecta > Trichoptera > Glossosomatidae > Glossosoma > Glossosoma conforme. The sequence continues at coordinate 429,163 of JAGTXR010000185.1, read as the reverse complement.
CTATTTCGTTTTTATCACGGAATTATTACAATCACCGCAGTCGAGCTGGAATATTGTAGATAGGTGTGAATATTAAAATAACTTTATGTAATGGGGATATTAACAAATATATTTTTATGCTTTATTATATATCAATATAGATGTTTTTTTGTAATGTAAAGTATGAATTTAATTCATGTAAAAATAATATATTGAATAGCACACCAAAAGTTATAGTTAGCAAACACTAAGATGCTTAAACCAGTACGGCTGAGTCGGTACATGCAGAAAAGATGTGTGATATTTGTGATAATGTCGTATGAAATGTAAGTTAACCCTTCACGTGCGGAATAAGATTTCATAAAAAGTCACGAAATAAGTCAATTAGTCAATGAAAAATAAAGTTGAATATTTTAAATTATATAAATCCATTATTATTTAAAAAAAATTACAAATTTGAAACATGTGTAGAATGACCCTCAACTCAATACATATCATAAAAAAAAATTGACGAAGGAATGTCGGAATACGAAACAAAATTAAATTCAATATAGTATTCGGATAAATCAGCATCTCGCACTGAAGCGACGTGTTTTTTTTTAGGGCGTGGGATAAATCCGCACCTTGCACTTACGAGCAGTGGAAGGAAGTTGGTGCGGATGTATCCGCACCTCGCACGTAAAGGGTTAAGTTTCTTAATAGATCTAGATTATACGAGGGAGAAAACTCAGATATTGGAAGCGCATTTCAAAGCTTACCAGTGGCGTTCAGAAAATGATTGTTAAAACGATTAAACTATGAATAATAATTGACTTTTTGCTGACGTAAGCAATTTGATCCTTGATGATGGAGGCCTTGATTGGCCATCAATGTGGTGCTCCGCTTCGTCTTGATGGCTGCTGATTGGACACTTGCCCACGGGTCCAGCGATGCTTGTTGCGCACCTTTAATAGATATTCTCACCTTTAAATAAATATTCTCACTCGTCTGGCGCTTCTTGGATCGCTGATGCTGCTCTCGCCACCATTCAAGCGGGCCGCTGTCGGCACCGAAGAGTGGAGCACCGTTCAAGGGCGTAACATTTAAAAATAATAATATTCAATTAAAATAGTCCATATGAAGAGCTGGGTTTGACCGAGAATGCAACGAAGGACAGATAGACATGGCGAATGTGCACAAGGAGATCCGACCCCAGATGATGGGAAATGGCTAGGATAAAGAAGAAGTCCTTATGGAGAGCAAAGTTGATGCACAAACGAAATGTATGCCTTGCTGGTGTGACGTGTCACATCAAACATTTTTTCTATTAGTTTTTCGAAATTCGTAAAAAGGTTCGTTCAAGATTCGGCAATATAAAGCAAGTACATGACAAAATTTAATAAGCAAAATATTTTATGTAAACATAGGGAAACCATTATAATTAAAATACATTTTTTTGATTGTCGTATTAAGCTCGATGTACATCAAACGAACAAACATCAAATAGACACTTTCAAAATCACACGCCAGCGGGTATAGCTCAATGGTCAAAGCGTTTGCTTTGCAAGCCAAAGGTCGTGGGTTCGATTACCGACGGAGAAAATTTAAATCGATTTCTGAGCTCAAAAATACCCCAGGTTGGTGTGAATTTGATCCCTTACCCGTAAAATAACAGTCATAGCATATTAATTAAAATTGGTGGTAGACGAAAGTCGTCCCGTAAAGACCACCCATTCATAGTATATTCTTGTAATAATAAGGATGATGCGTGAATCTCGGGCTGTGGTCTATGACGTTGGCGGATCAACACACCACATGCAGCGCTTAGCCATATGCACCATGGTAAGCGTCTTAGAATTCCACAGATCCATCTTGATGATTACTATCTGTTGTTATTCTCCTGTAAGTGTTTATATAAAAAAACTCGGTTAAACCAATCATATTCGCTTGGTGGGACTAGTTAAAAAATTACTAGCATAAATGCGCTGTGCGGTAATCCAAATAAAACTAGTTTTTTGTAGATAATTAGAAATATCTCAAATAATATAGATTAAATTAACTATTTCATAAGAGCAATATTGAATTACAATATTTTTTATAGAGCAGAACATGGGAGTGTCGGTCTAATTGTCCAATATTATTATAAATGCTTATTGACAAACGCTAACCTATGCCTTGGATACTAGAGCTTCCATCTCTTAGTGTTACCGGATTGGTTTTGAACCATATATATTTCCAGATGGACCACAGGGAACGAGATATGTTGAAACAAAGACTGGCAGAAGTTTGTGTCGGCAACTAGTGGTGAAGTCGTGTTCCTAACATATATGCCATTTGATGGGAGAGGTTTATAAATGGCTTAGATTTAGTGGCGCCTCTGTCCGGAAGTATACAAGTTCAAGTAACGTTTTCGCCCATTTTCGTCTGCGCCCGCCTGCAGTGAATGGCGGCCGAGTGTGAATGCCCCCGCCGCCCACCTCGCCACACCTCGTCACACCTCACCATACCTCGCCAAACCTCATCCATACCTTGCCATACTTCACCATACTTCACCGTGTCAACGTCCAATGCCGGGTCTCGAGTCTATTCAACACTGTCTTGCCTCAAACGGTGGATTGATTTTTTATGATCACTAATTATTCCATACACCTGGCGAGTAACCGGCACAACGCAGTGTCAGTCAAATACTCACCCTGTATATATTGCACATCGTACGCTATTTAATGAAATTAATTGTAAAACGAAAGTCACCTATTAGCCCATTAGTATTTAGTCTATCGATAACAGCCATTCTAACGACTTGCCTAGAATCCTAAAAGTACAACTTTGGTTTGACTTTGTTAGGAATGACAAAGTGTTGGAGTAGACAACACAGCTATATATTACAGTCAATTAAAAGAGACATGGTGAAGATATTAAATTATAGTTGTATGATATAGTGCTCAATAATGAAGATGATGCCTAATGACTTTGGGGGATTATCACATATACTCGTATGATGTTTAGCCTTCCTTTAACCAGTTCTATGCCACAAGCGTCTATAGACGCTCTATAATCCCGTGCACGGGAGGCCGCCCATACAAAAATCGCGTCTAAAAACGCTCCACTTTAACACTTAATATCTAACCAATCTTTACTATTTTTAATAATTCAACATTTTGAGACTACAGTGACATCTCTTGCTGCCGTGTTGAAATAATTAGCTACTACGCATTGTCAAGAATTATCGATAATACATCGATTTTAAAAATAGATTTTGATTTTTTAAAAAAAATTACGGGGTCTCTCCATACGAAAACCGCTTGGCATAGAAAAGGTTAAATGACAAACGTTAAAGAATCGACCATTTTATCTGTATTTTAAATATTTTTATAATAAAAATGATGGCGGGAATAAAATTATCCGTCCAGCTTGCGGATGTATCACAAGATCCCCTTCCTCTTGTGTCTCGACGCCCCTTCGATATTTTTCACAACATTATGCTTAATACATTATACTTAATAATCTTAAGTAACCGGTACTTTGGGCACACCATCAAATTTAATTGGCACTTAACGGAATACCGGTCGCGGAGGTTTAGTCCTTGTGGACTACTGAGCGAATCTCGGTTCGAAGCGAGATCGGGGATGCTAAGAAATTTATGATTTAACAAGAAATGTTGAATGTGTATCGTAATGTACCATGTAATGTAATGATATTCGTCTTGTTTTTTTTTTGCGGAATCTGATACTTTTTTTATCTTAAAAATCTATCTGGGATGTGTTGTCTAGGAGTATAAATTACAGCAAGCTTTTTTTCGTTAAATCCCTGCGCTCTTGTCAGAAAGATAGAGACATGATGCTCCAGCTAGGGAAGTGGATTTAGTATGTTTAGTCGAAGTATTTTACTTGTATCATATACTGTCTCGTTGACTGGTTTTACGATAATTAAGGCAAATATTTTTTTCTTCTATGATGTGCTGAAATTCCACATTTGATGTCTCTTTAGTGAACGCCTTAAAAAGAGTTGTCCGTTTGATCTGCTCTCTAGTTGGGGTCATCACATATTGCCACCATATAAAGCTCCGTCAGCAGATATAATTTTAGCCTTTAGTCCTAGTATCAGCTGACTCTCTGTGCTCTACCAAGTACATTATATAAATTGTTCTCGACGACGTTCCAAAACGGCGAGCCACCGAGTTTTGAAGACAAAATTGGTTGTAGTTTATGCTCTTTTGTAGCATATGGAGAGAATTTCCCAGCCATTCGTCCACCTCTCAAACCGACTGTAAAATAGAGGGCAGCTTGTTTCTTTACCTCGTCATTTCTCACAGCACAGAGTCAAAGTATTTAACCCATAATATTCAGTACAGGTATCTACTCTCAAAACCTAATATACGGAGTCCTAGTTAATGCGAACAGTTAAAAGAGGCTCCAGCATTCCCGAGGAGGGGAGTGAGCTGTCAGATCCGAGAGATCAGAGAGAAGTCCCAACAGACGCTGTTGCATAACAACTGTGTCTACTTTGCATTAATTATGACCAGGTGTTTGCTTCGAGAGTTTCCTTCCAGCCTGTCGATGATGCAGATCTCTAGTGGCGATAATAACAGCATCACCTCCGCACTCCAGGTCACAGTCACTGCTCGTTTAGTATGTAAACAGCGATTATACTCGGGAAGGATTAGTAAAAATTAAACTTCAAATTCACTAGCGAGTCAAAAAAATGGATTATTGCATAGTTATTGCACGTTGTATTTCACCTTTGCGGAAAAGTTCAATGGTCCAAATCTTTTGGAAAAGTATAAGTATTATGATAATAGTCGGTACGTAGAGGCTTAACGTCGTTTCGGGCGTAGGCTTTTCTGCCTCGGGCGGGGCGGCATAAAACCGGGAACATCCGCCCGGCGGCAGGGGGAGGGCTGTATCCTCCCGCCTGGCCTCCCGCGATGGGCGGGAATTTAATTTTTTCATTTTATTCAATCAAATAAAAACAGGATGTAAAAAATGCCTCACAGGGCATGACCAGATTGTAGGTCAACGAAGAAGATGCTGAAAGCAATATCGCCTTCCAGCAAACGACGATCCGTCCGTATTTGTGTCTGATGAACAACGTTTCAACATTAATTTAAAAAATAACGACAGTTTTCAGGCTTTAAAAGGGCAGCTGCTGCAGGAGTGTCATGTTCTCCTGCAGCATCCGAAAAATAAGTCCTGGCCACATCCACATTAGCAAACAAACGATACTTATTCCTTGCAAAGTCACGACTAGCTTTAGCATTGCAAGTAAAGTTCTCATCCATCATAGTCACGTGACTATTAGTTATTCAATCAACTGTTTGATCGACATTACTTCTGCTTTAGTATAATCAGTACCGGCTTTAGACCCTGCGGCGCCTTAGTGCATTTTTTTTATCTAGCTTCTCATATTATTTATATTTAAAAAAATCTAAGACAGATTAGTTGCCCTCGGCGCCCTTAGCTTATTCGACGCCCTGGGGCACCGACCCACTTCGCCACCCCCTAAAACCGGCACTGAGTATAATATTATTAAACATTATTCTTTACGAATGAGGTATAATTTTCATAGCGACTGCGGACTTTTTTAATACACATTTTTGATAAGATTACGATTCTTATCAATTGCTTAATTATATTTTTATATTATGTTGTCCTGTTATTCAAACCCGGGGAATAATAGATCGCGTCACAGTCGGGAGCGCTTTAACTGCTCTGCATACCTCTGCTCATTCCACGGTGGGTGGTGGGCGGATGATTCCCCGTCCTCCTCTAGCTCCCTCCCTCCCTTTGATCGAGGACTTTGTCGGCATCGCCCTGCCCCCTCCCCGCCCTAATGACCGCCCACCCTCTTTCCGCCGCTTCTATCCCAGTACTCAACAAATCAGAAGTAGGTCTATATTAATATAGACGTATTTTCAGTCACACCCCAGGTGTCTCGAGAGCTTTGAGTATTAAAAATAAACATTTTTACGTAAACAAAGAGTATATTACCTAGATACTGTTAGCTCCAGGATATTTGCATTTTTTAATAGCGTTATGTATAAAGCGTTGATACGCAACTATAGATTATGAAGTTTCGTAGGATGGCCGGTATAGCTCAATGGTCAAAGCGTTTGCTTTGCAAGCAAGGTCGTGAGTTCGATCCCCGATGGAGATTTAAAAAAAAGATTTGTAATCGATTTCTGAGCTCTAAAATACCCCCGGTTGAGGTGAATTTGATCCCTCCCCCGTAAAATGTCAGTCATAGCCAATTGATTAAAATTGGTGGTAGATAAAAGTCGTCCCGTGAAGACCACCAATCCATAGTAAATTCCTGTAATAATTAGGATGATGCGTGAATCTCGAACTGTAGTCTATGACGTTGGCGGATTAACACTCGACATGCAGCGTCATAGAATTCCACAAATGAGACTTCAGAATCATTATCACCATCTGTCGGTATTCTCCTGTATGTGTTTACATAAAAAAGGATAGATGAAAATAGTGCTTGGTATTATTGCATCACTCTAAAAATGGCAGCGATTTGCTTATTATGGGCCTCACTCTACATAGTTGGTGTTCACGAGACGTCTTTCGTCTGTCACCAATTACGAGCCCTTAGCCTAGACTAGCTAGACTTAGCCCCAAGTGACTACCATCACTTCTCTGACATGAAGAAACACCTGGGTGGAACGCATTTCGGCGATAGAGAAGAGCTGGAAGAAGCGGCTCTCAGGTATCTGTGTGGCTTGGCGGCAGATTTTTTTTGACTCGGGCATTCAAAAGCTCATATACCGCATGCAAAAATGCATTGACCTCAGTGGCGACTATGTAGAAAATAGTTAAAAGTCTGAACTTTCCAAAAATGTACGCATTCATGGAATGAAACATGTTTTTTACACTGTGAAAAATCACTGGGAACCTTATCTTACGCATAACTCTCGTATTATTGATAGCATAACAATAATTTTGAAGTCAAGCGGTATTTGTAAAAATGACTTAAAGGTGCGGTTAGAGTCCTCTTAAATGTGTGGTAGACGTCAGCAATCAGTAAAGATGAGATTAATTTAAAAATGGACGATGCGTGAATGCCGGCTTGTAGTCTAAAGACTTGAATGATCAACACTCGACATACAGCGCTAAATTATCTTCATAATGGCACGAGTTTCAATCATCATACGAGACGTCTCCATCCACAGCCTGGCGGCATTCTCCTGTACGTGTCAACATAAAAGAATAACTGGTTCATTTTACGAGTGTTGGCGTTCTTGTTAGTTCCCAGTGGCGCCATCTGTTGTCGCTCGTCGCCGGCCCGCGCCACAACAAGCCGGCCCGTGACGTCACACCGCGCACGTCACTAACGGAGGCTACACGTCAATGTACGTCATAATACGTTCACGTCATCGTATCCTCCGTTCACTGCACATTTATTATTGTATGACGCCCTGTTTTGTATGTTTTATCCACTATAAATACACTCAACCCTCCAATGACGCACGCTTTTGAAAATTCGTAACAGAGATTTTTACTGTAGTGTTTGAGATGATTTTTTCCTATAACGGTCACTTGTGTTTTGTGATTATGGTTCGAATCATGTCTTAGGACTAAATGGTCCAAGACTCGGGAGCAACGGGATAATTATAATAAAAATAAAATTTATTTTTTCAGCCATTAGTGCCATAATCAAAATTTTACAACAAAATATAAATTAAACAGAATAGAAAGAAAATATAAATTGGCATGTACACATACACAACATTATCATAATTGTACTACTCCGCATTCCAACCGATACATATTATGAACTTCTGTTAAATATAATAGTTTTTATTGCATCATCTAATAGCTAAAGGATAGAAGAACAAATGTGATGTTTGAAAATAGGTCAGATAAGTACATTTAAGTTTTAGGAAAGTTTGAAAAATTCACGCCGTATTGACAGTATAATTTGTATTCCACCGAGCCGCAACGACGGGTTGATAAAAAATACTCTAACACTAAAAATAATAGTGGATTACGCAATGTGTTCGTGAAGTGCATATTACCCTGGTGACGCGTTCGTACTCTCGACAGCTACAGAAGATAGTAATTACGAACTTTCGAGTACAGCATATATTAATGATAGGTGACTGCAACACTGTCTAATAAACAATGCGTCGACAAAAATAGTCTTCACGTTAATGTCTGTAATTACCTGGGCATTGCGACCCGCGACAGTCGAGGCTGTCGCCGTTAGTGCATACTCATCACTAGCAACGATGTTTTTAATACGAAAACATGTTACAACTGCAGTTCATTTTGTATTCTTCCATAAATCCAATTTAATATTTTTCAAAAATAACATTTGATACGTAGTAACTTTATAATATTAACACTATTCAGTCATATGTGTGTAATCACCACGCCGAACGTTAAAGGCGGTTCACACAACATGTGTGTGATCGCTTAGCCAACGCTTAGTGGCCGACTATACACAGCTCGTGATGTTTTTTCAAACGTTAGTGGCCGATCACCGAACATATGTGTTTATACTTTCGACCATAATTCAAAGATCTCAAACCTTTTCAGTGGAGGGTCAAATTGAATTTTATTTTGAACACATGACGATAGATTTAGAAATTCTTTAAAAAACAGTCGGCCTCTGTAAGTTAATCGCGTAACGCGCGGACTGGATAGTGTTAAAAAGAATTATTTGCTATTGAGTGGGAATTTCAAAGGATTGACTCATTATTTAGGAAGCGCATAGATATATATATATTGTAAGAGACTATGATACCTGATAGTTATAATTACTAATATCTGTTATGCTATATTATAATTATGTTAATTTACAATTTATATTATAAAGAGACAAGCTTCGAAATATATTCAAGGCAGAGTTATAGGTTAAAACCTAGAAGAAAGGTAGATCACAAAAAAATGGCAAAGATTGGTTTGAGGTTTGGTAATTAAGAATTTACCCACTATACACCTAATTCATCGATACAATTTAGCAGTATACAATAATTAATGCTTTTATCATATGTATATTTAAAATAATAAAATTATTTTATTATGCTTTTTATACGCATTTTATACTTCTGTGGTCAAACTCTTAGAAAAAGGTGTTAAAAAAAACCACCTTTTTTTTTCTTTTCTCCCGTCCTTCCAATGCGTTCTCTAGACTGATGGGGGAACGACCCGAGCTGGATTCGGGGAAATCACTATAAAAAGTTTCATTTACAATGTGCCCGAATCCAGTTCGGCAAATCACTGTGTCAGCAAAATACCTGCCCGAATTGTATTCGGGCAAATCACACAAGGGGTTAATATGGAATTGAGTGTAATGACTAAACGATATTTATCAGATTAACGTATTACTATATAAACATTCCTTCATTTTAGGGTGCTAACGAATATTTACGCATTCTAAGCTCACTCATTCGAATATGGTGTCAACGATTTTTTCGTATTCTAGTTTTGATCTGATCTAAACGCCGCAATGTGGACAGGTGAAAACAAAACTGTTCCCCTTAAATTATAATCCTCACATGTTCTAGTTCTACGTGCGTTTGGTCTAAATGTACACTTGCATAAAATAAAAATGTTCAGTTTTTTGTTTCTTGAATCCGTTACCATTTTTTTGTGTTCAACCCGGCTCGACGTGGTGTAATATATTCATAATATAAATTTCCGGATGCTGCGGATCGCCCCGGGGTTCCCGCCCACCCCCGCCCACCCCGCCGACTAATTACCGCCCACCGCGCCCGCCCATCTACCGCAGCGCTCTGCCATTGTTTGTTCATTAAATTGCCTCTAAGGGTGGGTTTCATCCATCTACTTGTATCATGATATCACGATAAGTCGTCTAACTCTAAGTTCCAGATTGTCTTGACACCGTAGAACTTGATAAGACTAATCTCTTCACCCGTAAAATGGCTTAGTGGCGATATTAATTGTGTTAGAGGAATATCACACCGCATCATCTCATCTGGCAGTATTTTCAGGGAAGCTGTTCTACAATTTATATGTGTAACGCATGCAAAGATTAGTTATAATTGGATGGCAAGCTTCATAGAAACTAGCGATAAAGCCTCCTCGTAAGAAATACAGTATGTGCTGAAAAGCGATGATTCTGATATTTTCAAACTTTTACTAGTTATTTCGATTTTTTCGATCGATATTTCAAGGTGGAATTCCATAATATCAAATATAAATGAAATATTATTAGAAATTATTGCACAATATTTTTTTTGACGACATGTTTCAGCCAGGTCGAATGGCCATTTTCAAGTCAATTAGTTAAATGTGTGTTGGCTCTATATAAAGCAAAGAGTGAGTGAATAGGTGGATTTGAATTGTGTGATGGGTACATGTGGTTTAGGAAATCATTAATGTATTAGGGAATTCATTGATGGAATAATTTATAAAAAATCTTCTATTTATATCTGAAATTACTAGTTCATCAAAATGATGAGAAATTATGCAAATTCGATCTTTGTTATTACGTTCCGAATATGGAAGCCATTGAAGTATAATTAGTAATGTAAATAAAATATAAGTAGAACATGTGCAAGAATGTTTATTTAGTGTAAACACTTATGTTTCAACCTGTCAAACCTTCAAACAGAGCTTACACCATATTTGTAGCATATTTTGCAGCTTAGGTTAGCGTTAGGATACGTATTTACTCCAAGAAAATTTAAAGGAGTGTGGTTAGAATGTATGTTTATTTGTTTGGTCTAAATGCACTCCAGGAACGGCTTTAGACTCTGCGGCGTCTTAGGGCATTTTTTTCTAGCACCTGTGAGCCTAGCGAAGTTAAGATCGGCGCCCTTAGCTACTTTGACGCCCTGGGATACCAACCCACTTCGCCACCCCCTAAAACCGGCACTGATGCACTTTTTAATTTATGCATTGAAAAAGGTTTGCGACAATATGCTCCGAATCCATGGAGTATTGCATTGTGAAAGTGGCGCGGAAGGACCTTCTCATCCTGCACGTGGCGAGCGACTGACTGGTGTCCAGCCTCCCCGCGCCCCGGGGTTCAGCTCGCAGCGCCACCTAGTTTAGGGCGAAAGCAGCTTGTTCACATTCCTCTCCCATCCGCTTCGAACAGGCATATTTGCCTTAATAACTAATGTTACTCGTATATCGTGTATTACGAATAATAGCTTCACAAAAAATAAATATATTGAATAACACAAGTCGAGCATAACGATCGGCTCTTAATTTTTTTTCTTTGAACACATTTTAGTAGAATTTGCCGGCGGATATAGCTCGATGGTCGAAGCGATCGCTTTGCAAGCCAAAGGTCGTGGGTTCGATCTCCGACGGAAAAATAAAAAAAAAATTTTTATTCGGATTCTGAGCTCTAAAATACCCCTGGTTGGTGTGAATTTGATCCCTCACCCATAAAACGCCAGTCATAGCCTTTTAATCAAAATTAGTGGTAGACGAATGTCGTCCCGTGAAGACCACCAATACACTGTAAATTCCTATAATAATAAGGATGATGCGTGAATCTCTGGCTGTATTCTATGACGTCGGCGGATTTACACTCCACGTGTAGCGCTTAGCCATATGCAGCACGGTAAAGCGTCATATAATTCCACAGATGAGACTTCAGAATTACTATCAACATCTGTCGGAATTCTCCTGTATGTGTTTACATAAAAAAAAATACAACCACAGCACAGATATGAAAATGCTGCGTAATATATACAGCGTTTTAAAGATTGTTCTGCGTGTGATATGTCAGTTTCTCACTATTTACCATCCACATTATGCAATATTTTGCGGGCCGGTAATGTTAGAGTAACCGGCATCTTCTCCGTAGTATCATTCCGGTGGATTGGTTTGTAGCAACAAAATCTTGCATCTCGATTCGGCATAACGTTAGCCAAATGTCATCCGAAACGCTCCACCTGTACACGGCTAATGCTTTTTATGCCTCACTAGTGTTATTCCTGCGACAATTTCGCGCAGTAGGTAAGTTGTGATTATCTACCATACTGATTTCTGAACTGTTGAATTTAAGCGTCTGACTTTAGTGTCTTTCATTTGTGTATAACGGAAGAATTTGTCATGTACCTTATTCATACTATGTTATTACCTATAGTGTGTGCTTAGGTATGCATTTCTTCCGGCTGATGCGTGGCGTATTCGGGAATCCTGAAATTTTGTTCAAGATCGGTCTTTGTGTCCCCGATAAATATCTGAGAATAAGGAAGCACAGATTGTTCGGTCTCCCAAAGAGTAACACTAACCTGCCAGAGACTGTGCCTCTTGAGAGAGGGATCAGACTGTTTAACCAAATAGCCTCGGATGTTGATATATTTCACGTAAGGGAGGCCCAATTCAGACATGAACTCCACGAGTTTCTTTGGAGGAATAATTTGTTGGCGTCGTCTGTTTGATGAGCATCGCGACCTTCTGTTGCTTGTCTTTATTACTTTGTTCTTAGTACTTAATCATAAGTACTTATATTTGTATTTATTGTATTTTGTTATTTTAGGATCAATTATTATTGTACATCAGAATAGAATTGAGTCGTTCAAATTTGTAATGTTTCTGTAAGGGAAAAAAAACTCTGTGTCTCTTGTGTCGCACGTAGCACCTTCGAACGATATATTTCTTTAGACTATTGTGATATTATTAGTGACAGCATTGGTTGAAATTTAATTATTAAATATTATCAAGCTTATGTCTAAAATGTAGTAAAGCAATTTTTCTAATATTTTTTCCGCTTTTTAAGTACGACTTCGAGAAAGAACTTACCACAAAAATCACCTATTCAATTAGTTTAGTCTCTAATCTAAATCTAATCTCACTTACTCTGCATCTAGTCTTATGCATTATATAATTCCATAAAAAACGATTATCTTTTGCGCACAAAATGCTGTTTTTTTTAGTAAGTATTCCGTTTACATTTTCTTTTCACGGTAGAAAAATAATCAAAAGGTGCATGTGTGTTTTCATTTGCAAAAACCGGTTCAAATATCATCTTAGATAACATCGAACCGAAGTGGGTAGAGAGTGTAGACTGTGCATCCTAAACATTAACATGATCATATTTTTGGCAATGTCAAAAGTTGTAATCTTCTTATTCGTGTATTCGTCAAGTATCTGACAAGACTTGGTGTTACACAGCATTAGATCCTGAGAGCATCAACACACATAAAACGCTATTATGCATTTGATCTTGCGTGTATTATTTCTACATCCGATGATTTTCATTTTTAATATATTTTTTACAATAATCTAAACGATCTTGAAATTATGAGGGTTTTCTTCCTATTGTAAGTCGATCTCGAAGTGAATGACAAGAATATAATTAATAATATTACTATAATTTGTTTTGGTATACATTAAAAATAGTTTTTCTGTCATTTAAAAACCAAAATCAGTTTTTCTGTTTCATGAACATAGCGGTTGCCTTGTACCTAACACGTTTTCATATTATGATGATACATATAGTATACATTTGATTTAAGATATTTTATATCACTTTGTGAGAGGAGTTTACCGATACATGTAATTATATTTACGTCAACTATAATGCAGTAAAGGAGACCATAAAACTTTATGCATTATTCTCAAACTTTCATGCCTTTGGAAAAAAAACGTTTTCAACAGCGATCCGTAGAAAATATTTCGTACGATTTTTTTTAGAAAATATTGCTGTTTGGGATAAAGCGAAGAAGGCAGCTAGCAGACTGGCAAATTGGTTGCATTTTACAGATGCCGCATATCATTGAAAACAGTTACGAATGAAGTGACATCAGCATGATGTAGCCCTTGCTGACTGGTACCGAAAACCTCGATATACAATCTTTCGTCTCTTATTTCTGTTCTCTTGTTGTACATGAATGTGTCCGCCATATTGGCATTAGGCACTAGTTATATACACATCCCGAGCGCGGATCAGTTGTGTACCGCTCGTCGGCGAGAGCATTTTGTATTGTGGCTCGACTTAATGCTGTGAATAGGTCGAGCCCTAAATTTGTAATGTTTTATCGTAAATATATGTCAATGTGCTTCAGAAAAAGTCCGTGTTATCAATCTGCTCCTATTCCTGCCATCACGCGACGAAATAACAACTTTTTGAGAGAGAGGAGGATGTTAGAAGGAAGAAAGTTTATCAGCGTTTGAAAATATAACGTTTTAAATTTCTTAATCACAAATAATGTTATTTATGCCAAACGCTGATTTCAAAGCCATTTTTTTTTAGCTCGATCGGCCTTTCAGCGATGTTGGTTGAACCGAAACCTCTCCTCGGAGTTCATTCAAATTTTACTCTGTCCGCTGCGCACATTGTTTATTTATTTTTTTCGTCTGGCTTCTTCTCGAAAGCTTTTGCGGTCTCTCTAATGCGCTTACCTCATGGAGAGATTTTACGAGTGCAGCAGCTGACACTTTCTCTGCCGTTGTTTTATCCATTCAAGCCGTCCGTTCACAGTTTGGAGTATACAGACATCACAATCCACCATATGCATATTTTAGTACCATGTCAGCAAACCCCACATTTATGTTCCAATGAATACATTATATATTCGATATGACAATATAGTGTGCCTTGACTAAAAGGCGGCATCGATTATTTTAATCGTGCAACAATTGCAGTCGCAGCATATGACTAACGGTAACTATCCATCCAATGTCCTGGAGTAAAATAGCTGCTCTCAAACATTCATTCCTTCTTCTTTGCGGTGCAATTCACAAGCATGGGATTCTTGAATGTTTTAACTTCTACGTTCCAGATAAGTACACCCGTGCTCGTAGTCATCCATTGTTTTCGCTCCCAATTGATACTTGTGGAGCTTCGAGCACTCAATTTAGTACAATGGCACTCCTAAATGGCCTACCAGCACACATCGATCCTTTTCTTACACGTTTGTCGATGGTATTGTTCTTCTAGATCTCTGTGATCTTTGAGTGTTATCTTCTTCTTATTTTATGTTTTTTTTTCTCTTTTATATGTATTGTATGTTTATGTATACTCTATGTTTCTTATTCTTTATTATTCTATGTACCTTGGAACTGCGGTTCTGTTAAATAAATAAATAAATATGATCATATGTCACAAGGAGTCGTGGTGGCAGTAAAATCAATGTTTTTAAAGGGGGTCAGCTGATAGGCCTGATGCTCTTTATTTTATATTTTGACTTGACCCTTAATGCATAGTTAACTTTTCACGGATTTTTTTTTATCGGCTGTCATTTTTATCGATTCTTGTTAATCATATGCACTGAATAAAGAGTGTCAGGAGAACATACCCTAATTGTTTCTAGTTTATGATGATATCCAGCGAATCATAACTCTGAAAGCTTACCCTCTCCAGTCGCATCCTGTATTCTCAAAATTTCCTACTCGTTTCGCGAGGTTATGTAAAAAAATAAAGCGTCCATATTGGCGATCGTCTTAATTACCACCGTCCTTCTACGAGTATATACTTTTGCGAATATTAGCACCTGACCAAAAGCCAACGCAGCACGATAATGGGTTTTGAGAACAAGTTATTGCGTAGAATACTGAGGGTATTATATTTTTAACTTTGTGAGGTACAAGGGCAAGAGACGAAGATCGACTTGACGGATACAAGTTCTTTGGATGCTGTCTTGTTTCTGGAACTATTTATGTTAGTATAATTTACTAACATCCTCCTCTACGGGAAAACCGACTTTACGTTGCCGGGATAATTATCGGATCGCGTGGTGGTATGAGGGGCAGATTAACAACAAATAGTTTTTCTGAAGCACATTGACATATATAAATATTTATTTCGATAACTTTACAAACTTCTGGCTCGGACCACAGCATTTAGGACGGGCCACAATACAATATGACCCGCGCCGCTGTCGGCACACGACTGAGCGCGCTCGTGATGGACAGTCGCCCAGCGCCGCAAGTGGCGATTTATATAACTAACGTCACACCTGTGACCGGGCTTCTCCAAAATGCCAATATGGCGACGGATACATGTACGACAAGAAAGACAGAAATAAGAGACGAAATATTGTATATCGAGGTTTTCGGTACCAGTCATGATGTCAGTACTCTGAAGACCTGCAAGAGGCAGAAGTGACATTAAATAAGTTTGATTGTGGTGACAGTTTGTGACTGCCATTTGTTTTATTGAGTGAACGGATATGGAACCTCAATCGAGGCGATCGTATCGGCGGGTATCGTATCGCGAGGTGAAGCACAGGCATCCATCATGTCGGCTTCCGGCGACTAGCGGTGCTGGACGACTGACGACGAGGGGTCTGACGAGGGGTCTGTTGGGGAAGTAGCAACGGCTGGTGGGCGGCGGAGGAGGCGGTGGATCGAAGCGGGCGGGGGCGGAGGCTCCTGCGCCTGCGCGGCCTCCGCCCCCGACACGATCACTGTTCCTGGTCTGCGCGTAATTTTTAACAAGACACGCAGGTAAATCGAGCACTGGCCCCGCCCGTGGTCATTAGAGAAGAAGTCTTTGTAAAATAATACAAAACAGTTTTCTATGTGCACTCGTAATCTACAGCTACCTTTGTTGCCACTTGTTGTCTTGGAAGTCCATTCGGAACTATACATACAATATACCAGGTGTAGTTGACTTATAGGTGTAGGGACGAGGCGAGGATCATGGTAGCTGACAAAACATTTGGCTGATTAGCAGAGAGCTGATAATTAAGTAGTTTTTTATGTTAACACATTCATGAGAATACTGACAGACGTGTATTGTAGACATCTCATATACGGGTTCTATTTTGTGTACTATTTTTGAGGATGGCTAAGCCTGGCATCTGAATTGTTGATCTGCCAGCGTCATAGACTACAGCCCGATATTCACGCATTCCTTCATTTTAACGAAGCTCACTATAAATGGGTGATATTCACGGGATGACTCTCGTCTACCACCAATTTTAATTGTTCTTCGTAGTGTCAATCCGGCGGATTGGTTTGCAGCAAACAAAATCTTGCATCTCGATCTCCACTCCTTTCGATCCTCTGCAGCCCTCTTCAGCTCAGCATAAGAGCTTCAACTTATGTTCTCGAACACTTGCTGCAAATGCTCCCGTCTACGGCGCCCTCTACAGTTTCTACCCTCAGACATCCCTTCCACAATGTCGCGAAGAAGACCATCGTGGCGCATAATGTTTTGTAATTTTAATTACTAGGCTAATTATTGGCGTTTTACGAATCAAATTCACCCCAACCGAGGCATTTATAAAACCTGAAACCTCTGGATGACATTCCTCCTCTGGTAACCTTTCCCACTCTCAAGTGAAAGCAAGGAGTGTGGCAGCAAGAGCGTTGCACCCAGCTTGCACGATCAGCGACCACTGAAGCGTCGTTTCGTTTTTTTGCCGGTCATTGCGACTCACTTCCAGCCGTCTTTTTTGCCGGATTAAATAATCACCATTGCCTAACGACGATTGCTGACGTCACTCTACTACTGTTTACTTTGTTCCCGAATGCAAACCGTGCAAACCACTGCATACACACCTCTTAGTCACCATTATTATTAATTGCTGCTGTATTTAATCAAGTAAATATGGATTCGGAAGTGCTTTAATCTTTCCTTCCATGTGATGTGTATCTTCTACACATTGCTTCTAATAACCATCAATATCTCTATAAATATAATAAATACAGGTTTAAGATTTTAGGTATTCCTCCATAATATATTTTCTCAAAAATCTGCGGAAAGTGCGACACTATATTCGCATCTCACTCTTTCGTACTTCACTGTGAAGGAAGAGGACCTCTCCGGCCACTTAAAAGACTAGCGGCAGTAGCTCTCGAGCTTGAAACCAGAGTGTACCTATGCCCGTTCCGTGAGCGTTGCCAGATATTTTTTTAATGTTGTCAGCCAATAAATCTCAATTATTATATTTTTTTACTTCAATTATAATTAATTAAAGGGATTAGCTGTGAACGTTCATATTTTTCCGGTTTAAAATAGCTGATTTTTGATTGTGTATTTACTATCCAACACCGGAACGCGCGATTTTATTTTAGCACTGTAAAGAAAAGGTTAAAACATCACACGGGCATGGCAATTGACTGACATTTTCTAGTTCAAATTTTCACATTGGCAGAATGCTGCGGATACGGATAAATCCGCTTACATAATAGCACTCCAGTTCAATATTAGTCCTACGAATCGTAGCTTTTTTATAATGGGCCCCGCGATGGCTGCAATATTTATTAGGTGACCCTCTATCAAAAAGTTAGATTGATACTTGTTCCTCGACTGTTTTTCAAGTCATTTTGTGTCGACCATATGCTTCATCTAGCAACATATCGCGCAACAATAGATTTAGATGTTTTACACATGCCTTGATTAACTTGTCGGGTGATTGATAGCGAGAGAGATCTTTATCTACGAAATATTAGCCTAGCGTATTATGTTGTTCTGTGAGTGTGAGCGATGAATAATTATCATTACGGCGGCGGATGGTTCGAGGCACTCTGTGACCTTAATGACTATCGTATTTAATTGGGATTTAAATTAATGACCTAATATAATCACTTCATTATCTTACAGCGTCGAAATAATATACAGTTAAGCCTGAAATATTGCAACTTAGACATTAGTGATGTTTTATTATGTAAGCACGTGAAGGATAATACTGATATTATATGTTTGCTATATTATGCAACATACACACATTATTTTATAATTTTATATAAGTTACTGTAAATTTATCGTTTTATGTACGAGGTTATCCGTAATATGAAGTTCCCATGGCTCTACAGTCCTGAAAAGCGCTGTTATGGTGAATCCCGCGTATTCTGTAGTGTACTTTGGTTCCGCCACTGGAAATCCCCTTCCTAGCGAGCTGCCTGCGGAGCTCAGTCTTGGCTTGGCAGCCGTACGTGATGGATCTCCCCCTCGCTTCGCCCGCCAGACGTTTCCTGTCTGCAAAACACATTGCGACGGTAGACATCCATTCCCAGCTATGCGAAATCTATGGAGACAAGTGTATGAGCGTACAACACGTGCGCAAATGGTGCAGAGAGTTCAAGAACGGGCTCACTGACGTCCATGAAGAGGAGCATTCCGGACGGCCATCTGTTTCTGACGAAACAATCTCAAAAGTGGAGGCAGCGATGTTCTCAGATCGAAGAGTGACGCTTCGTAAGCTCTCCGAAATGATCCCCGATGTCAGCAAAACCTCTATTGATAATATTTTAACGTAGCATCTAGGGCAGAGCTCCGCAACCGGTGTGCCCCGACACAGTAGTGTGTCATGAGCTGATACAGGTGTGCCGCGGTCAATTTATATAACTAAACAATATATAACTAACTAACTATAATGGTCTTTCTGCGCTTATCACCTACTAATGTAGACTGGCGACTGCATAGTATGCTGTGTACACGATCCACATGAAATAAAAATGTACGAAATTATATAATTTATCAAATTATTATCTATTATATTGGCTTTCGGTGTGCCGCCTTAATTTTTTACAGAACTTTGGTGTGCCGTAGGTGAGAAAAGGTTGCAGAGCACTGATCTATGGTATGCTAAGGTTTGCGCGAGGTGGGTGCCACGAGTGTTGACTAAGACTTCAGGGAAGAAATTTGGATGGGCTATTGTCAAACACCCACCATACAGCCCGGACTTAGCCCCAAGTGACTACCATCTCGTGCGGCTGAAATTTGGATTTGATTTAACCGAAGGAACATCGGCAGCTGTGGCCCCATGCGTTATTTATGCATTAGTTGTACGCTTTACATCAGGAGCCGACACGGTAGAGAGAGAAAGATATACACTCACGAACTGATATCCGCACAGTTGAATAATTTCGTTAAAGTAGGTATGTATGTAGTCTTGTTTACGTCTCTCGCGGCTTTTTTACAGTCCCCAGTTGCGCAACGTGCTAAGTTACGTTTGAGAGAGCGAGACACTGCGTTGCTCTCTTGGATATCTCTAAAATTCTTATATCAGATACGTGCGTGTGTTTAGTTTGAAGATTGTCGTTAACATTTGCATCGGTCCAGCCACTCGTTCTTGCAATGCGTTTTTTGATGTTTTATCTTAACGTGAACATATATTTTGGGTCAACTCTTTTGTATTGCTGTGAATATGTCTGATCCGTCACGTTCCTGGGCGAGACGCCAATTAGGGAGAGCCTTGTTTTGTTGTGCGATTGTGACCGAGAGTTTTACAGTTTTTAATTTAGTTGCGTCGTTGTTGTAACCTGACCATCTTTTCACATTGGTCGTGCGGTCATAAGCACGTGGTATTATGCCCCAAAAACATCATGGGTAGAGTGTGGTAGATTAATTATATATACGTACTACACTGAAATTTTAGTATTATCGCGTTTGAAATTAGAGACCTAGCTGTACGTTTTTGAATTTATTAAACATGAATTTGTCTATTTTTTTCCTCCTTTTTGTATATTCATAAGTCTATCTCGCTTATATTGTAGCTTTTTATAATACATATAGTGTTTTTGCAATCTTAGAAGCGATCGAGATGGCGTCCATTTTCTCTTTACATTTTTAATGTTCTGTTTATTGAATGTTAAACATAATGTCTTTATAAGGGTGCATGCCTTCAGTGTTACGTTTTACTTGTTCTTATTGTATTCTATGCAGAGCACTGGTGGTCCGCGAGATAGCTCCTGGTGCTTCACGAAATATATAATTATTCACAATTTTTATGCGTAACGCATGTTATTGGCCCTTTCTTAATACTAAGTTTCACTAATGAAGATTTTGGTGCTTCTCGAACTGACATTTTAAATCACTTATAAAACACATTACCTTATAGAGTGTTTCTTATCTCCAATAGATTAATAATGTCTGTTATGCACTTAATTTTTATTTATTATAATTATCAGTATTTATTAGTGTATTGTTTTTAGCATTTTCTACCATAAATATTGTATTATTACTTTCGTCCGCTTCACCCTCCAAAATTGTGTGTATATTTAAAAATGACTTTCTTCAAGCAATGTCATATTCGTCGTTCTGAAGAGTTTTTTTTCTTTACTTTACAGAATAAAGTGGAGTACTTCGTCAAGTGGAAAGGCTGGAGCACCAAACACAACACTTGGGAGCCCGAGGAGAACATCCTCGACAGGCGGCTGATCGACAGCTTCGAGCACAACGCGCGGGGCGAGGGACCGAGGAGGGGACCGAGGAGACGGTCTCCGCCGGCGCCTCCCTCGCCCTCCTCCTCGTCATCAGAGGACCGGCCCATCTTGCCGCACGGCACCAAGCGCAAAGCTGAAGTCCTCTCCAAAGAGTCCGGCAAAATAGGCGTCACCATAACGACGAGCCCGACAGGACCTGCAGCAAAAATACCGAGACTAGGATCGCCTCCTCCGCATAACAACAACAGCTATCCTCCGAAGATCAACGGAAGGCACCACCACTCATCCATCATCACAAACGGCAGAGCGACTCCTCCTCCAGACATAGAAAACGACATCAAACCTATACCGACTCTCAAACTTCACAACTTGAATTCTCCTTCTGTTGCGTTGCAAAACGGCGCGACTCCTTTAGGTGGCGCGAGAGGCGGCGGCGAAGGCCCTCCCGGGGGAGCTGCGCCGCGCTCAGGCGCCGGCAGGAGACCCCCTCACTCACCAGAAACAGAAACGCACACCCCTGCTTCCAGACCGCAATCGTCCACACCAGCAGATCTCCCGCAAGCGCCACCCGCGATAGTCACGACGCCCCCCGAAGCGCCGACGATTCCTCAAATTCAAACAGAATCGACAGAAGAAGAGACGATCGTCGAGGTTGTCGTGAAGCCTCCTCCTCCACCGCCTGCTCCAGCGCCGCGACCTGCGGCCTTCTGGCTCGCACGGAGCACCCTCGCTAGTCAGATCTTCATCACTGATGTCACGGTCAACCTGGAGACGGTCACCATCCGGGAATGCAAGACGGAGAGGGGCTTCTTCAGGCCGCGCATGACCGAGCCTGTCACGTGACACTTTCCCTTCACTCGGCTGCCCTCGCCAGAGGCTTTCTGGTGAAGAGAGGAAGTCTCTCGCTCTCTTCAGTGAGTGTTTCATCCGCTGAGGATGAGTTACTCGAGTTGAAAGAAAGACTTTAGCTTGTTGGTGACATTGAAGTGCCGCAACTGTGAGCGGTAGCATCCTGTTATGATAGGCATTATTATTTATTTATTGTAATTTTGTAAACTTATCGGGGAGAAAAAAAAACAATAAAAATCAACATCTATTTTCATGCTAATTTAGACCTTTGCAACTGGATTACAGGTAGCAATGTTATCATCATAGCAAATGATTTACAGCTACCTACATATTGATGGTAGGCAACTTTTGTAACATATTCGCATGCTGCATTTATCAGAATTGGCTGAATACCCACTAGAGAACTAAAAACCCTCTGATGGACCACTTCAGTATACATTTGAAAAGTATGTATTTATATATATTATACCTACTTACCGAGTATCAAAATGAGATACGATTTTTCTAGGATTTTATTATGGATCAATACATTTAAAGGATTTACTCATAGTGCATGCGATTTTCGTATCATACATACGATTAAATTATCCTTATTTCAATGTTATCGTACTTTTTTTCTCAAGTGTGTCAACATAACCTAACTTTTTAGGTTTAGTTGACACGAAATGTCAAAAATATCATACGGGCGCATTTTCAAATAAAAATAATTTCGGTCGAATTTTGTTCTATTTGGACAAAAGTTACTGGAAGAGAATCTCTTCAAATAATAAAATACCCAGTCTCCCCAATAATGTTTTTTTTAAATTTAAAATTTAATTCCTGAAAGTGCATCCCAAAAATGAAAATATATTTTCGAACGACTTTATTTTATTTTTTAGCTTTACAATGTTTAATGTCCCAAAATAATCAATATTATTTAATTTTATAAAAAAATGTTATTTCTTTAAATTTGTACATAATTGTATAATATCTGTAAGTACACGTGTAATATAATATTAATTTATTCAATCAAAACCCAGTGTCGTGATGTAAATGTATATGCTTAAATCTATTTTTATTTATTAATTTTCACTATCTATTATTGTAATTATTTGTTTTATGTATATTTATAATACCTTAATTTTGCATTTAATATGACAAAGTACTGTAGTTTCTATATTTATATTCTATTACTAAATACAATTTGAAATAAGTAGAAATGAAATGCAATAATGCAACATATTGCATTTTTTTGTACTGTCATAATATAGTTCTAAGATAATACTTACAGTTTGTAAATAATTACGAATAACTTTATTATTTATTTTTTAATTTTGTATGTTCATATCTACAAAAATAATAATAGCAAATTCAAATAAAAAAAAACTGATTCAATTAAATATGAAAAAACTTGTAGAAATCGCAATTGAATAAAACTAATTAACTATGTATAGTTAGTGTAATGTAAAATGATTATGTATTATTACGTTTTTGTTTAAGCATTATTTGTTATTTATGTCCTTAACCTGCTGAAAAATTAAATTTGCCTGCGGGTGTGGCTCAATGGTCAAAGCGTTTGCTTTGCAAGCCAAAAGGTCGTGGGTTCAATCATCGACGGAGATTTGAGAAAATTATTTTTAATCGTTTTCTGAGCTCTAAAATACCCCCCCGGTTGGTGTGAATTTGATCCCTCACCCGTAAAATGTCAGTCGTAGCCTATTAATCAAAATTGGTGGTAGACGAAAGTCGTGCCGTGAAGACCACCCATTCACAGTAAATTCATGTAATAATATGGATGATGCGTTAATATCGTGCTGTACTCTATGACGTTGGTGGATCAACACTTCACATGCAGCGCTTAGCCACGTGCACCGTGGTAAGCGTCATAGAATTTCACAGATGAGACTTCAGCATCACTTTCACCATCTGTCGGTATTCTCCTGTATGTGCTTACATAAAAATTAAAAAATTCAACCATTTTGTAAAATACCAAAAAAAAATACCAGAATTCGGTAACATTTAATAATTTTCAATTTTTGAAATATTTCTTTCATTGATGTAAATTGCATTATCTACTGAATTAAATTACCAAATTATTATTATTGTTATGATTATAATTATTTTCTAATATACAGGAGCGACAAAAAAAAAACTGACGTTTTAAAATCGAAACAACGACGAAAACCGTCAGCTTTTTTTGTCGCTCCCCGTACTTGGGATTTCATACATAAATTAACAAAGTCGGAGCTTAATAATATATATATGGTTTATTTATTATTTGAATTGATTGTAATATAATAATTTATATTTTGTAAAATATTGTCTGCTTTGTGCATGAATAATTGAGGCTCTTAATAACAAATAATGAGAAACAATCAATACTTTAAATATACAGTGGTAACTCAACATAGGAGTTTAATTCCGCAACCTTGCTCGTATTTCAGATTACTCGTATGTCAAAGCGAATTTCAACCAAAAGTCACAAAACGCGAGCACAACTTATCAAAGATGCTTTGACAGCGAGAGCACACTGATAACTGATTATCTGACCGTGGCCGAGGGATTCACGAGGGAAAGCGTGACCGACCCGTTAAGTATCTCAAATTTTGCTCGTATTTCAAAGCATTGCTTGACGGCTCGTATCTCAAAACACTCGTACGTTGGGGCACTCGTATTAACAAGGTACCACTGTATTTGCATTGCGATCGTTTATTTAATATAATTTGTGAATGTAAATTTATGTCGAAAAATATTTTCAAATTAAATTAAAAATATATTAGCCATAAATATGCATTGCAATGCATATTCGATACAAATATGTACGTATATAATGACATGTTTCTTTGAAAAGGACATCAGAATAACATGTCGACACTCTTTTAAGGTTAGGTTGATTCAAATTTTTGATATCTTTCGCGAACTTAAAAGCCAGTACCTTCAAGGCATATTTTTTCTGGCGCCCCATATTGTATATATTCAAAAAAATCTAAGTAATATTGGTGTTGCACTCGGCGCCCCTAGCTTATTCGGCGCCCTGGGGCACCGACCCACTTCGCCACCCCCTAAAACCGGCACTGCATCGAAGTTATTATCGTCTAAAGTTTGTCGAAGACATAGTATAGAAGTATAGAGGGTCACCTCGCGCTACTTCGCTCAACTTCCGAGTACTTCACGAGGAGTTGTGAGGAAGCGTTAAAATCGCAAGCGTCACACAATCAACATATCCCTTCTTAATGTGAATTATTCTGTATAATTTCAAGAATGCGATTATAAATACGTAATAAAATATCAGACATTTAATTAATTTGTTATCAAGGGCCCCAATAAGTGTAGTCAGGCACGGTTTTGAGTATGTTTTAGAATTGCTGTGTATACGATAGAATAGTATCGTACTCTTAGTATACATAACGCGATCTGACGATTGTGTTAGTCAATCACATCATTGATTATCATCATGGACGTCCCCCTAATTGGAGCATATGTCGTGACTGATTCGTCGTATATATATATATATATATACTGTCGGCCGCCAGGATCCCTGCATCATATCCTATCTTCTTTATCTCCCAGAGTCCATTACAAGAATTTTCGGAGTACAAAAGCAGCTATTGTTTATGCTTTAGCCGGCGGGTCAAAGCGTTTGCTTTGCAAGCCAAAGGTTTAATCTCCGTCGGGGATCGAAGCCACGATTTGAATCGATTTCTGAGCTCTAAAATACCCTTTATTTGGTGTGAATTTGATCACTCACCTGTAAAATGCCAGTCATAGCCTATTAATTAAAAAAAAAAAACGTGGTAAACGAAAGTCGTCCCGTAAAGACCACCCATTCATAGTAAATTCCTGTGTCATAATAAGGATGACGCGTGAATCTTGAGCTGTAGTCTACGACGTTGGCGGATCAACACTCACCATGGTAAGCATCATAGAACTCCACATATGAGACTTCAGAATTTCTATCACCATCTGTCGGTATTCTCCTGTATGTGTTTAAATAAAAAATAAACGCCCTCCTGTGCGCCATCTCATCACGCAAGCATCTGTTAGCAAAACATATTGTGCGGCTGCATTTCTTGGTGAGATACCAAGATAAGAATACATGGACGACACAGGCGCTGTATAGTGCGCACTTTGTTTCGATCGAGTATACCTGCGGGTCTCATATATTGCGTATGAAAGACGTACACACAGCGCTTCTTAAACATTTCCACAACCCGCTACTGTGAATGTAACGATATCGATTGTGTATATATTAGATTTGTTCCTAGGTGGTTTGGAGGATGTGAGAGTCAGCTGTTATCGGTAGCCTTAGAAGTTGTTAGTTTTATCATTTTTCTAGTGATCATCTTTTTGTATAATTAGTTTATAACGAAGGTTAGCTCTTTGTTGTCAATGGAGACATCACAAATGTACGTGTAAATTTATTAGGGATTATATTGAATCGAGACCAATATTTCCACACATTGTAAATTGTTATAAATAAATAAAAAATATGTAATAATATAAAATGTTTTTGTTATTTCTGTAACCCATAAACATTTGAATCACATCGATTTATTATACACACGATCCTATTTTCCCACATCTTCCAAATAACACATTAACATCCCCTTTACTTAACCCTTTCATTACGACTCGGTTTTTGAATACAAATTATACTGTCAATTATAAAACTAGTATTTGAAGCATAAATGTAATTAATTATCTGGTCTATTTTCATACATCACATTGGTTCTTGTACCCTTTAGCTATCAGATGATGCATAAAAAACTATTCTAAGAAAGTAGCAAAACTATAATAACGACAACCGATGTCAACGGTTGGGGAATCTTATGACGGCATATGCCGACAACGATGCGAAAGGGTTAAAGGAAATTTTTGGGATGATTCGCCAAAGAAATATCAATATATTTTATTTATATCATTTCAGTGCTTAAGAAGACAGTGCATTTTAGATAGTATAGGTTTAATGTGTTTAATTGAGTTAGGTTGGGCAAGACCACGTAGAACATGTTAAATTATAACGTTAAATAAAAATAATTTTATTTTATTTTTCTGAAAAAAAATAAATAATTAGGGCCGAAAATATATTAGTTAAGCACTGACATCTGTGAAATAAAAAAAAACATCAGGCAAATTATTGATTTTCTGTTGTTATTAATAATAAGTTCGGATCAATATCGAAACGTGTCGCTAGTATACTTTCATTGCTGATCAATTATTAAATATTTATTACGGAAAATGAAAATTAATAATAGAAATAACGACGTATTTATAATAATACGTTCTAAATCTCTTTTAAGTAATTAAACTATCGGTATATTTATGGTTGCTGTAGTATTTGTAATTAAATGCAATTAAAATGAATTGTAGAATTTTATCTACCTACCGAAAATACTTGACACAACAAACAGCTGACATTTTGTTCCATATTTGAATTTTGAATGAAATTTAATTCTCCTCCGATTTGAAGCGAGTTAAATCTAGTTCGATCC
The DNA here is from genome assembly GCA_022606575.1 of Glossosoma conforme. NCBI lineage: Eukaryota > Metazoa > Arthropoda > Insecta > Trichoptera > Glossosomatidae > Glossosoma > Glossosoma conforme. The sequence continues at coordinate 401,835 of JAGTXR010000185.1, read as the reverse complement.
AGATGTAATTGCAATTGATTCATTTTACTAGTGCAGCCCTGCCATAGTGTATATGAAGTATTAAATAACGCAATAAAACAATCGTATCCGAATAATAAAAAAATACTTGTGATCATTATCAAAGTGTGTCGCTAGTCGGCGATGAAAAAATTCTTTATATCTTATTAAATATGTTAATAGGGTTTGTTAGGCCTATTAATCCTTCAGGAGACGAATGTTTTTTTTGATAAAAATTAAAGTTTTAAGCTATATTTTATCAGCATGTAGTTGTCTTCATCTAGCAAAAAAAAATACACGATATTTTCTTGTAGAAAAGCTATGTGACCGTACGATCACGCTAGTGCTTACCATTGATAACTTATTTTTTATGAATTATTACTTTTTATTCTGTTTTTTTTTTGTATGAATTCTAACCTTATCCAGCCTTGGAGTTGAAATACAGCTACACCGAAAATATTTAAAAATATTTATCATATCACCTTCTAAGATCAACATATTGTTATGCGAAATGAATTAGTAAAAATGACGTAAATTTATTTTTTTGAACATTGAAAATTTTATTTACTCTTTTGAAGTATGCATTTTGTAGAAAAAAAATCAACATGAAATAAAATAACTCATAAGGGTACTTGGAAACTGTTTCCGTTGCAGCGGCTGCAGAATAACTGTGGTGGAGACACTTCTCAACCGAAACTGAGCGAAAGATACAATGTTCAGGTAGAAAAGGGACCGGAGTAGCGATAAATAGACAATAGTGTTCATTGTGACCATACGGTCACGCTCGTCTTTGGAGGGTTAATTATATGTTTACATAAGATCCATTTAGTCTTAATAGGCGGCTCAACTCAAAATAACAACATGTAATAGACCGTTATATGAAAAATTACTGCGAGCATTGTACGAAAAATGTAAGAAAAAGATAATTATTTTAATATAATATTCGTATATTTCAATACACATTTTATCTAAAAATGATCAATAATTTAAATATTGAAGAACATTAGATATTTTTCATTTATAATTATATACATATAAATATATCTTACAAATTACATTATACACAATCAATTAAGTAATGGAAAATTCAGACCATTTGGTATACCAACTGGGCAGAGCTGTTCAAGTCCGCCATCATGGAATTAAGTATAGATTTTTTCTGTCTGGTTGCCTTTTTTCTTTTTCATTAAATTTCGCATTACTTTCCGCGTTACATAAAAAACGTAGATATTTATCAGTTACGTATGCGATAGTATACACCTGAAGCAAGGCGAGACACTTCAGGCTGAAGTTTGTCATGAAGTGGCCATACATCCAGTTATACAGCAGATGTGGCAAGAGGAGAAGTAGAAGAATAAAGCTTTCTGTGAAACTTATGTTTTGTACCCAGCTTCATCTAAGTCGACGGATAATATTAGGGCGTTGTGTTTTTAATGTAGTTCTTGTAGTACTTCTAGTAGTAGTGGTGGAAGGAGTTGTACGAGTTCTCAAACGCGCTGTCAAACGAGTTGTTGTACGAGTACTTGAAGGCTTGGTTGTGCGTGTGGTTGAAGGTTTAGTTGAACTACTCGTGGTTGTTGAGGGTGTGGTCGAGATTGTTTTGGAGGTGGTTGTGGAGGGAGTTGTTGATGTGGATGATATTGTAGTAGATTTAGTCATTGAGGTTGTTGTTGATCCAGTCGTGGATGTTGTTTTTGAGGTTGTAGTGGATTCAGTTGTTGAGGGAGTTGTTGATTCAGTTGTGGATGTTGTCTTTGAGGTGGTAGTGGATTCAGTTGTAGAGGGAGTTGTTGATTCAGTTGTAGATGTTGTCTTTGAGGTGGTAGTGGAGTCAGTTGTTGAGGTGGTAGTGGATTCAGTTGTTGAAGGAGTTGTTGATTCAGTTGTGGATGTTGTCTTTGAGGTTGTCGTGGATTCAGTTGTAGAGGGAGTTGTTGATTCAGTTGTGGATGTTGTCTTTGAGGTGGTAGTGGATTCAGTTGTTGAGGTTGTAGAGGATTCAGTTGTTGAGGGAGTTGTTGATTCAGTTGTGGATGTTGTCTTTGATGTTGTCGTGGATTCAGTTGTTGAGGTTGTAGAGGATTCAGTTGTTGAGGGAGTTGTTGATTCAGTTGTGGATGTTGTCTTTGATGTTGTCGTGGATTCAGTTGTTGAGGTGGTAGTGGATTCAGTTGTTGAGGGAGTTGTTGATTCAGTTGTAGATGTTGTCTTTGAGGTGGTAGTGGAGTCAGTTGTTGAGGTGGTAGTGGATTCAGTTGTTGAAGGAGTTGTTGATTCAGTTGTGGATGTTGTCTTTGAGGTTGTCGTGGATTCAGTTGTTGAGGGAGTTGTTGATTCAGTTGTGGATGTTGTCTTTGAGGTGGTAGTGGATTCAGTTGTAGAGGGAGTTGTTGATTCAGTTGTGGATGTTGTCTTTGAGGTGGTAGTGGATTCAGTTGTTGAGGTGGTAGTGGATTCAGTTGTTGAGGGAGTTGTGGATTCAGTTGTGGATGTTGTCTTTGAGGTGGTAGTGGATTCAGTTGTTGAGGTTGTAGTGGATTCCGTTGTTGATTCAGTTGTGGATGTTGTTTTTGAGGTGGTAGTGGATTCAGTTGTTGAGGGAGTTGTTGATTCAGTTGTGGATGTTGTTTTTGAGGTTGTAGTGGATTCAGTTGTTGAGGGTGTTGTTGATTCAGTTGTGGATGTTGTCTTTGATGTTGTCGTGGATTCAGTTGTTGAGGTGGTAGTGGATTCAGTTGTTGAGGGAGTTGTTGATTCAGTTGTGGATGTTGTTTTTGAGGTGGTAGTGGATTCAGTTGTTGAGGTTGTAGTGGATTCAGTTGTTGAGGGTGTTGTTGATTCAGTTGTGGATGTTGTCTTTAAGGTTGTAGTGGATTCGGTTGTAGAGGGAGTTGTTGATTCAGTTGTGGATGTTGTCTTTGTTGTTGTCGTGGATTCAGTTGTTGAGGTGGTAGTGGATTCAGTTGTTGAGGGAGTTGTTGATTCCGTTGTGGATGTTGTTTTTGAGGGGGTGGTGAATTCAGTTGTTGAGGTTGTAGTGGATTCGGTTGTTGAGGGAGTTGTTGATACAGTTGTGGATGTTGTCTTTGTTGTTGTCGTGGATTCAGTTGTTGAGGTGGTAGTGGATTCAGTTGTTGAGGGAGTTGTTGATTCCGTTGTGGATGTTGTTTTTGAGGGGGTGGTGGATTCAGTTGTTGAGGTTGTAGTGGATTCGGTTGTTGAGGGAGTTGTTGATACAGTTGTGGATGTTGTTTTTGAGGTTGTCGTGGATTCAGTTTTTGAGGTAGACTTAGTTGTAGTGGTACTTGGTTTTATTGTTGTCGATGAATATTTCGCAGTTGATTTTGTTGAACCAGCAGTGGCTGTTATTGTTGGTTTGATCGTAGAGCTTTTTGCTGTTTTATATGTCGTTCTAGTAGATGGCTTAGGAGTTGTCGAAATTGTTGTAGTCTTAGTATTTGGTTTCCAAGTTGTTAAGATTGTAGTAGTCTTAGCAGTTGGTTTAGAAGTTGATGACAATGTAGTCGTCCTAGTGGTTGGTTTAGAAGTTGTCGACACTGAAGGAGTCTTAGTGTTTGGTTTAAAAGTTATTGAAATTATAGTAGTCTTAGTAGTTGGTTTAGAAGTTGTTGAAATTGTAGTAGTCTTAGTAGTTGGTTTAGAAGTTGTTGAAATTGTAGTAGTCTTACTAGTTGGTTTAGAAGTTGTTGAAATTGTAGTAGTCTTAGTAGTTGGTTTAGAAGTTGTTGAAATTGTAGTAGTCTTAGTAGTTGGTTTAGCAGTTGATGACAATGTAGTAGCTTTAGTGGTTGGTTTGGGAGTTGTAGACTTTAATGACGCAAACGTCGGTTTTTTAGTCGTTGTTATAGTCTTGGTCGATAAGAATATAGGCTTAGTCGTTGTTGTCGTATTGCCCTGGAACGAAGGAATATAAAAAATAAGGCCATAAAGACATAAATCATCATCAAAAATACTTTATACTTGTCATTGTTAACATGGTTGGTGAAAGTAACAGATTTTTTTTGTGAAACTAATTATACAATTGATCAATATGTTACTCGCATTAATTTTGATATCACTTTTAAATAAAGTGGGAAAATATACCTTATACTTGAGTAAAATAAAAATAAATTTTAACCATGGCTCAGTTAGTTAATGTTAAATTAATTTAAGAAAAACTTTGGATAAACTAAGTCATATTTTTTTTAGCTGAAGCGTCAATTTAATCAGGACAACTTATCCTTTTTACGCGATACATTGCTTCCGGAAAATTGCACGTAAAAAATACTTTGAGTAACAGTTTATATAGAAGTGTTCATAGATATTTTAAGAACGCATATATATAAGATACCTGAGGCAAAAATACCTGTGTTCTATGACATAATAACCAGGTGATAAACCAGACAATATATTTTATTTTATGTATCATTATAAGCCATAAAGCGTAGTGCTGAACATCAAAGTTCTTTGGAATGCATTTTATGATACACATCATCCTGATGCTGGGATGATAGAAGGTTTCGTCTTAATTGATTCATCTCATTGTTGAATAGATGTGTCGTCCACTTCTATCGATTGATTATGTCTTGAACGTCATCTGACTCTTGAACATATGAATATATTTAAATGCTTACATGGAATTTCCAGGGTATTAGACTAGTGTAAGTGCGTCATATGTGGTAGGATAGATGGAACTTCAGCTACATGATAATAGAACCTGGTTATATGTAATGAAAAAATAAAAAATATGATACAATACTCGTCAATAGACTTTATTGAATTCCTATTTAGTACGAGCATTGCGTCAATGAGGCTTTATTATGAAAGACTGTGATGACGGTGTGTTGTGGAACATACAGCATATCAAAATTGAGTAAATCCCCTTGTCAGATATAATTAATAGGTTCGAAATCTTCTTATATCATCGTTCTGGAGAGACTTCCCTGAACCCTAAGCTTGTACATTTTAATTTATATATATTGAGAAAGTATTAATTTTTTTCTTGATATTTATACGTTGTTATTTTTATATAAAATGTGTAAATTGTGTGAATTTATTAGCATGGAAATATGATTTTTTGCATTTCTGATTCACCTGGGTTTGACTCATTTATTTCAATTAGTTTATAAGGATTAAGAAAACAAGTAATTAAAGATACTCAATTTATCACCTGTAACGGCAATCCTCGGAGAGGGAATCCTGATGGTGTCGGAGTTTGGATAACCTATGAGAAAATGATAAGTTAATATTCAATATATATGTATATATTTTTAATTCAAATTAATTGAATGATTAGGTTTTCCACTGATCAATTGGTTTTTTGTTATTTCCTAGTATTTGCACAAAGCTATCACATTATCAGTGTATTTTGCCGGCGGGCATATAGCTCAATGGTCAAAGTGTTTGCTTTGCAAGCAAGTTCGATCTCCGACGGAGAATAATAAAAAAAGGCTTTTTAATCGATTTCTGAGCTCTAAAATACACCCGGTTGGTGTGGATTTGATCCCTCACCCGTAAAATGCCAGTCATAGCCTATTAATTAAAATTGGTGGCAGACGAAAGTCGTCCCGTGAAGACCACCCATTCAAAGTAAATTCCTGTAATAATAAGGATGATGCGTGAATCTTGGGATTTAATCTATGACATTGGCGGATCAGTACTCCACATGCAGCGCTTAACCATATGTAACAGCTTAAGCGTCAAAGAATCCACAGATGAGACTTCAGCATCACTATCACCATCTGTTGGTATTCTACTGTATGTGTTTACATAAAAAACAGTTATACATTCAATTTGACACTTCTTGCGTTAGACTTCATAGTTAAATCTTTGAATCCAGCATTGTCATGTTATTGAGACATATGTTTGGATATTTTGTATGGGTTCGTTAGTTGTTGAATCTATTTCCCGAAGAGAAGCAGATTTTGGAGGATACGCAAAATGCATATGAAGATTACAAAGCTTTGTATATGAAGAAATATTGGTCTTAATTTGGTCTTGCTAATTTAATAGTAATGTCATATAAATATATAATATATATACGAGTACTTACAGCACAGTTACATGAATATGTAAATATAAAAATAATAAAAAAAAAATTGGGCGAGCCATTTTCGATTATGTTAAAAAAAACTATTTTTATTGTCAGTTTGATACAACCGCCTTCTTATTTCTAGATTACACTTCACGATTAAGTATAGAAATAAATCTGCATCTTTTATATAGTAATTAATACGTGAATGCTGTTTACTTCGTGGCTTTTCCAATATTAACCTTCCTTTTGTCGAGATTCTATATAATAGCGAACAATAGCATATACAATAATGAAACACTAGGTGTATAGTGTGTAGTGTGTAGTGTAGTGGAATAGTGCTTCCAATCCCAGTATTCCGAGATTCGCAATCTCAGCATTCCGGATGTTATGTTGTACACCATCATACTGGCATTCAAAAAATAAATAAAAATATTATAAAGTTATCAACGACAATTTAAAGCAACACAACGCCTTAAACATTTTTTATGTTATTTTTCTTCTGTAGTATCAATCCGCTGTATTGGTTTGCAGTAACAAAATCTTGCATTTCAATCTCCACTCTTCTGGATCATTCATTTTTGCTGATACATGTGATGTCGTTTAAACGTTTAATGTGGTGTTTTCCCGTTTATTTCCACATCCTAATGCCGTTGACCATAAAGGTTCATCCGCCTTTGGGGAGCATTTACTACCTCCAGGACAATAGAGTGCCCTAACCAGCTTGACCTGATGAGGTTAGCTGGGTGTTGGCTTATTCCGGCCAACATTCGGTCCCTGTGTATATTGGCCGACTGATGTTGTCGCTCACCCCCCACTAGTTTTATTATTTTGTTATTATTGTCACCTAAAAGGAGTTCGAAATTGTATTACTATTTCATTGCGTGATAATCTGGTATAGGTGTGTCATTAATTTTTTGTTCAGCACAGGTGAGTTTTTTTTACCATGTTTATCATCTTTCGACGTAAAAACTGTATTTTTTAAATAATTATTCGTTGACTTATTCAGATAGAAAGTGATCGTTGTATCAATCCGGTGGATTGGTTTACAGCAACAAAATCTTGCATCTCAATCTGCACTCTTCTCGATCCTATGCAATCCTCTTCAGCTCAGCACAAGAGCTGCAACTCATGTCCTCGAACACTTGCTGCAAACACTCCCGTCTAGGGCGCCCTCTGCGGTTTCTACCCTCAACCATCCCTTCTCCATCCATTAGGTTCGCCTTTCTGAGATGGTTCTTACTAAGTGCCTATCTTCCTTGATTATGTTTATTAATTTAGGTCTTATTTTTCTGGCGGCAAATAATAATATAAATTATAATAATACTTTAAGCTCACGACGTTAATGCCAGTTCAAAGCCCTGAAGTAATAGTTTTGATCGGTATTTAAATGTATTAATATTTTTATGAATGGAAGTATATCGTCGGCGGGTGTTGCTCAATGCTCAAAGCATTTGCTTTGCAATCCAAATGTCGTGGGTTCGATCTCCGACGGAGATTAAAAAAAAAATTTTTTAATCGATATCTGAATTTTAAAATATGTTTGTGTGAATTTGATGCCTCACCTGTAAAATGCCAGTCACAGCCTATTAATCAAAATTGGTGGTAGACGAAAGTCGTCCCGTGAAGACCGACCGGATGATACGTGAATCTCGGGCTGTAGTCTATGACGTTGGCGGATCAACACTTCACATGCAGCGCTTAGCCATATGCAGCATGGTAAGCGTCATGCAATTTCACGGATGAGACTTTACGATTGCTTTTACCATCTATCGGTATTCTCCTGTATGTGTTTACATAAAAAATAAATATAAACAGTCAATATTTTATTAATATCTATGTATATAAAAAATCAATGTCTGTCTGTCTGTCTGTCTGTCTGTCTATCTGTGTGTCTTTGATGCATTCCGTTACCATTAACCCGATTGCGATAATACTTTGTCGAATTATTGCTGATACTAAAAGAAAAAGATAGGATACTCAAAATTTGATTTAATTACAAAAATTTATTGAATATTTACGTAAAACATGTTTTCATACAATACTTTTGTAATACAGAACGGCCAATTTAGAACATTGTGTGTTTCCTTAGCAACGCCGTAAACAAAAATTCATTGACCTGAAGTTATTTTAAGTAGGTAATTTTAGTAGGTATTTTAAGTAGGTATTAACTTAAGGTACTGAATATTTTGAAACAAAATTCGATTTTCGAATGAACTATTTCAATATTTGAATTTTTGACGACTTTTTTGTTTATCGAATTAAAATAAATATAACGTATTAATTGTGTGTGATATACAGAAGAAAGAGTTAATTTTGGAATTCTAATTGCTGGTCGGCTTCGGATAGTATTATATCATAATTTAATAATTAATTTTAAGTAAAAAATTAATAAATTAAAAATATTTAGTTTTGATTCACAATTTATTTTAATGTTTACATGTTTCGGCCTTCCTGAAGACCATCTTCAATAATGAAAAAATAAAAACAGGCCGTGGCTTATATGGGTATGGACAAGATCCTATATTAATACACACATATTTACAGGTTGTATATGTGTGCGGGTACAACAATTGAAAAAGGTTATTTCAAAAATTAATTGGTATGTGATTAGTCTTAATGTATTGAGATTTTTTTTTATTTTTTTATTTTTTTTTATGTAAACACATACAGGAGAATACCAACAGATGGTGATAGTAATTTTTTGTCTCATCTGTGGAATTATATGACGCTTACCATGGTGCATATGGCGAAACGCTGCGTGTGGAGTGTTGATCCGCCAACGTCATAGACTACAGCCCGAGATTCACGCATCATCCTTTATTATTACAGGAATCTACTATGAATGGGTGGTCTTCACTAGATGACTTTTGTCTACCACCAATTTTAATTGATAGGCTTTGACTGACATTTTACGGGTGATGGATTAAATTCACACCAACCGGGGTATTTTAGAGCTCAGAAATCGATTAGAAGTCCTTTTTTTTAAATCTCCGTCGGGGATCGAACCCACGACCTTTGGCTTGCAAAGCAAACGCTTTACCATTGAGCTATGACAGCCAGCATTATACAATAATATTTTTTTTTTGCTTTCAATTTAAAAAGATATTATGAAATACTAGGTATTATATTTTTTTAATTATAATTATTTCACCAAGTATTGTCAGTTGATAACCTTAATGTTAGTATTATATCAATCAATTTATTTTTATTTTTCAAAAGTTAATTTCAAAACGTAACATCCACTGTGATATCAACTATGCCACCCAAACGAAAAGCAATAGGTCAAGAGTACAACTCAAGCACGAATGAAAAGGGCATCTTGAGCTTCAGAAACAGTCGAGCAAAGGAGAGCAAGATTGGAAATAGATCGAGTACACGCTTCGCAAACCCGTTCATCTGGACAGATGAGCAACGGGAAGCAAGATTGGAGAGATTGGAAACAGTTAGAGTACACACTGCTCAAACCCGTTCATCTGAAACAGATGAGCAGCGGGAAGCAAGATTGGAAACAGATCGAGTACGCGTAGATCGTACCAGACGTACTCTGCATGCTGATTTAAATCATAGTGCTTTACATTACGATCATAATTATGATTACACTCTGCACCCAAGTATTGTTATTGGAAAAAATGATAAATTATGCGTGTATTGTAGTGCCTGTAAATTTAAAAATGAAACACTAGGAATGTGTTGCACGAGTGGAAAATTGAAATTGCCAGAATTACATTCACCACTCGAACCTTTATTAACGTTGGTAGCGGGTGAGACAAGTGAATCAAAACATTTCTTGACAAACATACGAAAGTACAATTCTTCTTACTACCACTGCCGAACGCAAATCATTCTTCATCATACAAATGGTCATGTTCAGCAATTCTCAGAAACGCATCGATCGTACGATGGATTGCAATATCTGATTTTATTTTGGCAAGGAGAAGACGGATACCATTTCAACATCCTGTTGAGAAATCCACAAACAGATGAGGAAACGACTAAGAAAGTCAGTGCCATGAATTACTATTCATATCGATTGATGATTCGTGAAAACGCTGAAAATCATAACCTAAAAGGTCGACATTTGTTCTATCAATACATGTACGCGAAAATGGAAACTGAACGACTCCTCTACATTTGATTAAATCAAACCAAGTTGCGTTCCGAAGGGTATATTCATTTACGCGATGCAGCTGTAAATGATGGCTGAAAAACAAAAAAAACATTGTGTATTCAAAAGCACTCCAATAAATAAAAACACATACGGGCGCCACTGTCAAATTTAGGTAAGAACAACATAATCTAGGTTTATTGTTTCTAATTAGCTCCGGTCACGCCTCATGTCCGACTTATCTAATCGGAAGACGAGAGGCTCCCGACGAGGCGCTTCCATAAACACTCGCGGTACACGCTAGTATAATATAAAAATACCTTTTTGTCAGCAATTTATTTTATGTATAAATTAAGAGTTTGTAATTTTTATATTAGCGTATGTATTTTCAATCATGGCGGTGGATGGTTCAGCACTTCATGCATAAATGCAGGTTGCATTTTACGACTTCATGTTTATATTTTTTTATTTCTAGTTATATTTCTGGAATGGCGAACGTGCACAAGGAGAGCGCCGACCCCAGATGATGGGAAATGGCTAGGATAAAGACAGAGTTATATTTCTGGAATATGTTCCAACAAATTACCGCCACTAAGTTGCTATTGTCTATTCCTTGATCCCGACGAACTCCGGAAAAGAAGCACGGGGACAGGAAGATAGGGCAGATCTGGTGATTTTTCTGGTTTTTTTTTTCAAGAAAAGGAATGTTTAGTCTAACGGTCTGAAGAAGAATTTAAGAATCTGCGGGATTAATTGTCTTATGTTTCTTACAATGTACACAGCTGTTTTAATTCAATGGCTCAGAATATATACGGCACATCTAAAGCTGACCATATAAATAGTACAATGGAACTATACTCATTGTATAAGGAAATATAATTGCCTATTTATTTAATTACAATAAATAATCTCCTCATCAAATGAGAACGCATTTACTTTTAAATATAGCCAATGGTTAAAATATAATTACAGTCAGATCTAAAATAAAAGATTCTTTAGAAATTATTCCACATATATTTTTTTTTTTTGACGACATGTTTCAGCCACGTTGGATGGCCATTTTCAAGTCATCATCATCATCAGCCTGTGTCCGTCCACTGTTGAACGTAGGCCTTCCGCATGAGTTTCCATCCTCTTCGATCCTCCGCCTTCCGGATCCAGGTCACTCCCGCTATTCTTCTTATATCGTCAGTCCATCTTGGGCGCCATTCCAGTACTTTTCTTCCCCATCGACCGTAGTCTATTCGACAGATATGTCCTGCCCATTGCCACTTGAGTGTGCCTATTCGTTGGGTTGCATCCACTACTTGAGTTCTTCTGCGTATTTCCTCGTTTCGGATTCTATCTTTTAGCGACACTCCGAGCATGGATCTCTCCATAGCACGCTGGGTGACTTTTATTTTATGGGTAAAAGGCATTTTCAAGTAGATTTGTAAAATTTTTGTTGGCTCTATATAAAGCAAAAGAGTGTATAGAGAGTATAGAGCCAACGAAAATTGACTTGAAAATGGCCATCCGACCTGGTTGAAACATGTCGCCGAAAAAAATATACGTGGAATAAATTCTAAAGAATGTTTTATTGTATATCTGATATTATGGAATTCCACCAAGAAATATCGATCGAAAAAATCGAAATAATCATAATTACAGTATTTTATTTTAAGAGTAAATTATATTTTTAATTATGCGTGAGGTTGGATTAAAAGGAAAATTATAATATGATTATTTAAAAATTAATTTTATTGATGCGAATCACGGGGATGCATTTTTGATAACAAACAAATACTAAATAGCGTAAATGTTGTAGTATGTGAAATTACGTTATCAAAAAAAAGTAATAATACAGTTTCACAAAGAATGTTCTAAGGGTCAACAAATGTTTACACAACGTTATCTTAGCCTAAACCTAACCTTAAATATTAGAAAAGACGCTAAAAGTCGGTTTTCTGGCTGAACATATGGTACAATAAATCGATGAGCATCTCCGCATCCTGAAGATCCAGAGTCAATTTTGTTTTCGACGGTCTTTCAGCATTGCGAAAGCCAGGATCTTGAAGAAAATCGTGCTGATGTTGAAATCATTCCCTATTCTTCTTACTCTTCATTGCCATTGATAAAGGTGGCTGCCGGATATGTTATACATTCAATTTCAAACCATTAAAACCCTAATAAATTACTCAATAATCTATTCCCTAGTTTTAAATATAAACGAATGGTTATGAACATATCCCAATATGGATTACATGATGTTTACTACTTTTTTCGCTAAGTCTTACATGTAAAGTGATGATCCGCTTACGTTATAAGACTTATAACCTGATATATATAAGAATCATTCAAACAAGTCAGAGATTTGTAAAGTAAGAACCCTTTACCACGGCAAAGGGCTCTTATTTTTTTTTTTGCAGGATCACGTTTAGTAGTATACGTGCTACTGTGGTAACATTCAGATGATCATTCGGTTTGCAGGATACCGCAAATATCTGATCCGTTCAAAATGTGCTCTACGGTTTTGCTACTACAAACCGGACGACTGGATCCAGTAAAAAACGGTATCCAGTTTAGTTACGTACATAGTTTAATGGAAGTGTTCCCACTAGAATCCTGCATACGATATTTTACTGGATACGGTGCGCGGTGCGGAGCGACGGAGAAATGAAAAGAAAAAAAATAAAATCATCCATTCTCAAATCACTCATGAGATTACGAAATGAGCATAAACTCGATCGTAGTTTTAGGATCGAGTGAATCCAAATTTTATTTTTTTGCATTGCTTTTGGCGGCGAAAGTACCAGTATAATTTCAGAAGAGTATTCATGTCCATTGCGTCTGAATTTGCTTCTCCGACTGCCAATGGTGACCCGTAAAAAACAGGATGAAAATTTGTGTGTGTGAACACAGGTATGATTCTTACGGATCCTGCAAAACTGGACGTATGTGGGAAAGAGCTATAAACTCACACAATGTACGGTCGATGTTGGCTATCGTTATACAACATTATTTGATCGCAATGTAGTTTTTTTGTAAACAGGCTGTGATGCATTTAAAAAGCATATTTCTGTCAATAACGAAGAATAACTTTTCATCGTTAGTGAATGATAAGCTAATAACTTTAATAAGTCATTAGATTGTATACAGTTATGTTAATATTTTTTAAGACAATACCTGATCAGTCTTTCATATAGAAACAATAGATTCAGGTAGAATGGCCATCTATGTAAGCACATTGTGTGTATCTAATAAATATTATCATATAAGAAGTTATACGAAGAAGAACCGGAGTAATGGATGCTACTAATCAGCAGACTCAATTGACAATAGACAAAGAGACAACAGTTAATGTTGGAAAATCCAGTGCCGGCTCTAGACCCTACGGCGCCTTAGGGCATTTTTTTCTGGCGCCCCATATTGTATGCATTTAAAAATATATATGCACGAGCTAGATTGTCGTTGGCGCCCCTAGCTTGTTCAACGCCCTAGGCCACCGACCCACTACGCCACCCCCAAAAACCGGCACTGGGAAAATCGTCCGTAGGGCGTCTATCAGGCTTTGGCTGACTTTCAGTTAGGTGGACTAAAATGAACTAACTAGAAGGATGAAAGGATCGAGTATGAAAACTGGTACAGGAGTATATCCAGCGGGGAGGGAAATGTGGATAATTTTGCCTATTTTCAATGAATGTGTACAAATCTCGGAAAAAGAAAATGAACATATTTTCCGTTCAAATAACGGGAATGTGTCATGTGTTGAATTTTTGCACACCAACATGATGTCAATGACTTTGCGTCTTTATGCATTAAAAATAGTTACTAATTTGATCTCCGTTGATGAATTTGAAAAGGTAAGGATACGTGAATATGAAATTAGGAAAGAAAAATGCCTTTTAATTTTGAATACACTTTTTATCTTACTTGTAATACGACTTGATTTATTTATTTTGTATACAATATGTATTTGACTAGTTTATTCTATACTAATTATAAATATATTGATTTCATTACTTACTTTAATGATTTATTTATAACATTTAAAACGTAGAGAAAAAAATCTCAAAATTCATATTTTTAAGCATTTTCAGGAAATAAGTTTTATCATTTTTTTTAACAATTAAAGATAATTGCGATCTGCAAGACCTATCTTATTAATTTATAATAACAATTTGGACATCAATTATTTCATACATTTAGAGAACAGCGCGAGTATTTGTGTATTATTAATTCCAAAATGCTTAAAGAAGTCTTATGTGGTTCATCCTCTATGTTTTAGATACATATACTATTTCATATAAAATGGATTACCTACATTGTTCATGATTTCATAAGTCTCGTCACTACTATTGATGATAATCGGAGTTATTGAACATAACTTAAGATGCCCTCAATCTGGATAGAGGTGCAAAGACTTGACAGCTGACAAATGTTCAACGTCAAGATAACGCTCCAGCCATAAATCCAATATGTCAAGAAAACAAGAAGAAAGTGCTGTGTGAAACTAATGTTACTACATCAATGAATATTTGCCGACATAATTATGTAGGCATTTAGATTTAAATTTATTTCTTGTCGAATAAGTTGCAGGAGTTGTCGAGCGAGTTGTTGAGCGAGTTGTCGAACGAGTTGTTGAGCGAGTTGTCGAGCGAGTTGTTGAGCGAGTGGTTGAGCGAGTTGTTGAGCGAGTTTTCGAAGGTGTGGTTGAGCATGTGGTTGATGGTTTAGTTGAAGAATTTTTTAATGTGGTTGTTGAGGATGTAGTGGTTGTTGAGGTGGTTGATGGTGTGGTTGATACTGTTGTTGAGGTGGTTGTGGAAGGAGTTGTTGAGGTGGTTGTGGAAGGAGTTGTTGACTCGGTTGTAGAGGTACTCATGAATGTTGTTGTAGGTGACGTTGACTGAGTTGTGGAACTAGTAGTTGATTCTGTAGTAGATGTGGTTGATGGTGTCGTTGATTCTGTTGTAGGTGTAGTTGTTGAGGTTGTAGTGGATTCTGTTGTTGAGGTGGTTGATGGTGTGGTTGATACTGTTGTTGAAGGGGTTGTTGAGGTTGTAGTGGATTCTGTTGTTGAGGTGGTTGTGGATGGAGTTGTTGAGGTGGTTGTGGAAGGAGTTGTTGATTCAGTTGTGGATGTGGTTGTTGAAGGGGTTGTTGACTCGGTTGTAGAGGTACTCATGAATGTTGTTGTAGGTGACGTTGACTGAGTTGTGGTACTAGTAGTTGATTCTGTAGTAGATGTGGTTGATGGTGTCGTTGATTCTGTTGTAGGTGTAGTTGTTGAGGTTGTAGTGGATTCTGTTGTTGAGGTGGTTGATGGTGTGGTTGATACTGTTGTTGAAGTGGTTGTTGAGGTTGTAGTGGATTCTGTTGTTGAGATGGTTGTAGAAGGAGTTGTTGAGGTGGTTGTGGAAGGAGTTGTTGATTCTGTTGTGGATGTGGTTGTTGAAGGGGTTGTTGAATCGGTTCTAGAGGTACTCATGAATGATGTTGTAGGTGACGTTGACTGAGTTGTGGAACTAGTAGTTGATTCTGTAGTAGATGTGGTTGATGGTGTCGTTGATTCTGTTGTAGATGTAGTTGTTGAGGTTGTAGTGGCTTCTGTTGTTGAGGTGGTTGATGGTGTGGTTGATATTGTTGTTGAGGTGGTTGTTGAGGTTGTAGTGGATTCTATTGTTGAGGTGGTTGTGGAAGGAGTTGTTGAGGTGGTTGTGGAAGGAGTTGTTGATTCTGTTGAGGAAGGGGTTGTTGACTCGGTTGTAGAGGTACTCATGAATGTTGTTGTAGGTGACGTTGACTGAGTTGTGGAACTTGTAGTTGATTCTGTTGTAGATGTGGTTGTTGAGGTTTTAGTGGATTCTGTTGTTGAAGTGGTTGATGGTGTGGTCGACTCTGTTATTGTTGTGGTTGTTGAGGTTGTAGTAGATTCTGTTGTTGATGGTGTGGTTGACTCTGTCATAGATGGGGTTGTTGAGATTGTAGTAGATTTTGTTGTTGAGGAGGTCAAAGGTGTGGTTGATTCAGTTGTTGATGTGGTTATTGAGGTTGTGGATTCTGTTGTTGAGGTTGTTGATGGTGTTGTTGATTCTGTCGTAGATGTGGTTGACGGTGTGGTTGATTCTATTGTGGATTTGGTTGTTGAGGTGGTTGACGGAGTGGTTGATTCTGTTGTTGATGTGGTTGTTAAAGTTGTAGTGGATTCTGCTGTTGATGGAGTAGTTGATTTAGTTGTTAAGGTTGTTGTGGAAGGGATTGTTGATGCAGTTGTGGATGCGGTTATTGAGGTAGAAGTGGAATCAGTTATTGAGGTATTTGTGGATGGGGTTGTTGATCCTGTTGTGGATGTGGTTTTTGAGGTAGAAGTGTGTTTAGTTTTTGAGGAAGTTGTGGGCGGAGTAGTAGAGGTTGTTGATGACGTTGTTGATTCTGTTGTGGAGGTTTTCTTGGTTATTGAGGGTGTAGTTGACATGGTTGTGGAGGTTGATAGTGTTGTCGACTCAGTTTGAGAGTTTGTTGACCTTGATGTACAAGTACTCGTTGAAATTGTTGAAGGTGTCGTCAACTCTGTTGTTTTAGTCGGATTTGTGTGAGAATGAGTAGGCATTTCCGTGGTCGTTGTTGCAGTAGAAGTAGTTGTAGAAGGCGTAGGTGACACAGTAGTAGATGATATAGTTGTAGAAGTTATTGTGGGTTTTGTTGTAGTCAATATAGATTTTGTGGGATTTGTTGTTTGTGTCGAGGTAGAAGAAGGTTTTATTGATGTTGTTATGGGTCTAGTTGTTGTTAATGTACATATGGTAGTTGATTTGGTTGAACCAACAGTGGAAAGGATTATTGACCTTATCGATGAGCTTTCAGTTGTCATATATGTGGTTTTAGACGTCATTGACTTGGGTGCAGAGAACGCAGTTGTGGATAACCGCTTCACTGTTGTTGGTACAGATGATTTAGTAGTCTTTGTTGATACAGTTGACGAGATCGTTGTCGGCTCAGATGTTGTCGACATGGATGACGACTTGGTGGGATTTGTAGTTTTTATTGTAACAGTTGATGGACGCGTTGTCATTAATGTTGTTGTGGCAATGGTTGGTATTGTGGGAGTGGTACGTGGTGAATGGCACGTGGGAGACGTGGGACGAGTGGTAACGGTTGCTTTAGGGGTAGTTGATAGCGTTGACGACGCTGTAGTCCTTCTGGTTGTAGATTTTGTTGAGCTGGTCGTCTTTGTATAGGTTTTCGGTGCACATGTAGATTTTGTTGAGCTGGTCGTCCTTGTACAGGTTCTCGGTGCACATGTAGATTTTGTTGAGCTGGCCGTCCTTGTACAGGTTCTCGGTGCACATGTAGATTTTGTTGGGCTGGTTGTCCTTGTACAGGTTCTCGGTGCACATGTAGATTTTGTTGGGCTGGTCGTCCTTGTACAGGTTCTCGGTGCACATGTAGATTTTGTTGGGCTGGTCGTCCTTGTACAGGTTCTCGGTGCACATGTAGATTTTGTTGAGCTGGTCGTCGTTGTACAGGTTTTTGGTGTACATGTAGGCCTAGTCGTTGTTCTTGTAGTAGCCACCGTCGTTGATGTTTTTGTAGGATACTGATTTTTCAGATGAAACTAAAAATATAATGGATTGATTTATATTATTTGCTTGTATTTTAATACTCATTTAACTGAAAATTCTAGAAGTCTACCTTGTACATCAAAACCATAACAAAAAAAATTAAGAAAATGTATATAGTTCCGTCAGGACATAAATATAGATATTTAAAAAATATCTAATGTATTTAAATATTTGATATTTTTTATTTAAAGATCATTGTTTTAAAATATGTATAATATCTAATACTAGCTTACCTGTTTTTTGTGACTATGATGAAAGTTTTTGACAGAATGTTGCTGGTGGACGTTACAGATATTCTGATGGAAACAAAAACATATTATTCTCCTTCATTAAATCAATTATTAAGAATTTATGGACTGAACACTACGTATCTTCTACAATATTTGTCAATAACACAAAGCTGGAGATTCCGGTATATTTTATTAAATACATATATTTAACAATGAAATAACAGGGTCAGATCCTGTCTGCCCAGAAGTGGGCGACGTCGATGGCATTACTTTCGGCCATCATCATCTTCCTGGGTGCAGCTATTCGGATACAGCGCACACTTCAGAAGGTGTGACAGGGTCTGCTCCACGCCGCAGTCACATTCGGGCGGTCTTTATCTTTATTAGTATTTATTTTTATTTATTTTATTTCTTTCAGAAACACTACAAATTTTATTTAATACTGAAATAAGATATAATGCAAGAGAATCAATTTATAAATATAGGTATTTATGATTATTAACGACAATTATTAAAAAGTTCCGAAGCTCGCTAAGCAGAAGACTCCACGAAATTACTTTGATAAATAAATTCGTGGAGCTCATGTCGAAACTGGGCTTCTCTCAAGTGGAATATATAAATATTCGAGGCGATATGGTTGAACAGTCTGATCACTCTCCCAAGAGGCATAGTCTCTGGCAGGTTAGATAGGAATATCATTTATGATGCGCATAATCCTGATGCTGGATTCATTGAAGACATGGTATTTTTTTGTTAAGTTATCCTTATTGCACAATAGCTGAAATATTATTAAGTTTTTTTTTTAATTTTATGTAAACACATACAGCAGAATACCGACAGATGGTTACAGTAATACTGAAGTCTCATATATGGAATTCTATGACGCTTACCATGGTGCATATGGCTAAACGCTGCATGTGGAGTGTTGATTCGCCAACGTCATAGACTACAGCCCGAGATTCACGCATCATCCTCATTATTACAGGAATTTACTATGAATGGATGGAATTCACGGGATGACTTTCGTTTACCACCAATTTTAATTAATAGGCTATGACTGGCATTTTACAGGTGATGGATCAAATTTATACCAACCGAGGGTATTTTAAAGCTCATAAATCGATTATAAAAAACTTTTTTTCCTCTGGCTTGCAAAGCAAACACTTTGACCATTGAGCTATGGCCGCCGGCGAATTTTTTGAAGAATTGGATTTTGAATCAGCTAAATCTTGTAAATACTTGTATGATGTTTGATTAATGCTTACGTGTGACTTCCATCGTGGTGGACGAACTTGAGCGCGACGCACGTGGAAGGGAAGGTGTAGCTTTAGCATCATGATCTGGCTTGGCATCTGTGAGGAAAAAAAAATTAAGAAACAACCATCTTCATTAAAATTCATTGAAATTTCGAAAACTGACGTGTCTTTTATTGTAGGAGCGCAGTGTCAAAGTGGCATCATTATTATCAAATGTCAGTGCCAGTTTTAGGGGGTGGCACAGTGGGTCGGTTGCCCAGGGCGCCGAATGAACTAAGGGCACCCAAGGCGGCTTTAGCTCCTACAAGAGGTAGAGTATTTTCTGAAGATTTTACCTCCACACAAAATATACATGGGGCGCCAGATTTATTTTTGCCCAGGGCGCCGCAAGGTCTTAAGCTGACACTGTCAAATGTAAAGAGAATGTGTTGTGGTACACCTAGTATATTAGGAATTGGTATAACTTTATACATCTGATACTATATATTTTATTGGTAAATAAATCTCATATATTGAAAAAAAAACTGTATCGTTGTATTTTTTAATTCCCAATGACGTGGTGTCGGGTTCATCTTCAGAGTTGACGATTGTCAGAAATTTTACACAAGGCTCAACCCAAAAGCCATTATTTCAAATCTGCTATTGAAAACACACGAAATAATTTAGATTGGGATTAAAAAAATTTAATATCTGAAAATAATGTAATTTATTACCTGATCTTGAAATTCTTGTAGAGGATAATTCAATGGTATCGGAATTCGGTACACCTACGAAAAAAGAATGAATTAGTCCTATAAGTAGAAATGTCAACTTATATTGTGTTACTTTATTAAATAATGTTTGTTAGCCCTTTCATTACGGCTCGGTTTGAATACAAATTATACTGTCAATTATAAAACTAGTATTTGAAGCATAAATGTACTTACATGGTCTATTTTCATACATCACATTGGTTTTTGTATCCTTTAGTTATCAGATGATGCATAAAAAATTATTCTAAGAAAGTAGCAAAATGATATATCACGTCAACCGATGTCGACGGTCTGGGAATCTTATGAAGGCAGATGCCAATAACCGATGCGAAAAGGTTAAGGCTTTCAATATTATCAATTTTATATGTACATGGACATGTTCATATCTTATTAAATTATTACAATTGCTAATTAAAAACTGCATACATTAATTCATTTTTTACAATTTTTTAAACTTTTTATTGTATATTTAGAAAGTTTCTTAAAAAGTTTGGCCTCTCTTCTTGCAACGCTTGTCCATGTGAACCTAGCAACAGACAGTAAAACATTATTGATTTATACCGAACTGCTGCTTTTTGATGTAAAAACATACGGGAGAATAACCGACAGATGGTGATACTGACGCTGAAGTCTCATCTGTGGAATTCTATGACGCTTATCACGGTGCACATGCCTAAGCGCTGCATGTTGAGTGTTGATCCGCCAATGTCATAGACTACAGCCCGAGATTCACGCATCATCCTTATATTATTACAAGAATTTACTATGAATGGGTGGTCTTCACGGGACGACTTTCGTCTATCACCAACTTTGATGAATAGGCTATCAAATTCACACCTACCGGGGTATTTTAGAGCTCAGAAATCGATTAAACTTTTTTTTTAAATCTCCGTCGGGGATCGGACCCACGACCTTTGGCTTGCAAAACAAACGCTTTGACCATTGAGCTATACCCGCCGACAAGGTACTGATGATCAATTTCTTAAGAACAATAAAAATAGTCTTGCTAATATAGATTTTTTTTTTGGATATTACACAGATGGTGAAAGAGCTTCAAAGATTTAGTTTTTTTGTTGTTGATGGAATGATTGAATAATTCCCAAGATCTTAATAATATTTTAAGCAATAAAATGGTAAAATATAATACTTACAGCGCAATTAGCTGAATATATAAAAACTATAAGAATTAATACAGTTATTGGATAAGCCATATCTGCATCTATGGAACACAACCGTCCTACTATTTTCTGAATCTATTTGACATACCGTATGACTATTTCTAGTAATAAATCTCTATCGTTTGTAGCAAACAAATAAGTGTTTAAAAATAATTTTATTAAACATATATGCTTCTCACACTCGTTTCATATTAACCTCCCATTAGTCCGAAACATTCAAAGATTTTATTGGATTCAGTGGAGCTAGTAATGAAGTCAAATGTGTGAAGAAAAAAACATCGCGCTAGCTGTCGTTCTAGTATTATCGAGCTCATTCCAAGTAAAGCTTTAGATTATATAAAAAATAAATGCCACTAGTTCAGAGAAGCAGTGGTCATAGTATTATCAGTAGTTAAGATAAGAGAAAGTAATTTGACGTCAATATCCTAGACTAGAATTACCTCTTGGTTTAGAGTTAAGAATCACAGTTATTCACATTACCTCAGCTTTATTCTGTACTCCGTTTAACCACCTACGAAGCTTGGGTCAGAGATGGAAAAAATGACTTTCTTATTGAGTGCCGGTTTTAGGGGGTGGTGAAGTGGATCGGAGGCCCAGGGCGTCGAATAAGCTAAATACACCGAGGGCAACCAATCTGTCTTTGATTTTTTAAGTATAAACAATATGAGACGCTAAAAAAAATGACCTAGGGCGCCGCAGGGTCTAAAGCCGGTACTGTCTTACTCAGTATCTAGGATATACTTGTGGAACCATATATCATGAGAAGTGTTATAGATGGTAGGTTTTGATGGACAGGAATATAGATACCAGGAGGTTAAACGTAAGTTTAAATAATTTTATGAGTTGTTACAGTTTAACATAGTTTTTGGAGAATTCGATGTAAGCTCTATTCATAACCAAATTACCTAAATGTCTAAAACGAATCTTCATATCGTATACAAAATACGGCAGAAAATAAAAACTTCTTTCTGGGAATATTCCATGCAATGTTAGTCCACATTTATAACCATTGTCATCATCATAATCATCAGCCTGTGTCCGTCCACTGTTGAACGTAGGCCTCCCGCATGAGTCTCCATCCTCTTCGATCCTCCGCCTTCCGCATCCAGGTCACTCCCGCTATTCTTCTTATATCGTCAGTACATCTTGTAGGGGGTCGGCCAATGCTTCGTTTGCCAGTTCTTGGGCGCCATTCCAATACTTTTCTTCCCCATCGAGATAACCATTGTGCGTCTGGTTAATTAATTATATGTTTTTTTCAATGTTTTCAGCATTCACTTTGAGATCCATTATAAATAATTATATTTATTTATTTACATTGTTTTTACATGGATCACGTAGGATAAGTTCTCTGTTTAGGAGACTGCAGTTTTGACAAACACGTAGCCTTTCTCAATCCATCACTTGTCAAGCGACAACTGAGCTGCATTGTACTTCATAAGTGGTCGAACCCATTTCATGTACGAGAGAGGGTAGTAATAATAATAATACATAAATATTTTTTTTTTCATCCGTGCAACCCTATCTGTCTGCCTCTCTTATCGTTCCCTGATAGACACACCCCTACCCCATCTCCTTGATAAAATGGGTTCGACCACTTATGAAGTACTGTAAGCTTAGTTGTCGCTTGATAAGTGATGGATTAAGAAAGGCTACGAGTTAGTCGAAACTGCAGTCTCCTAAACAGAGAACATATCTTACGTGAACCATGTAAAAACAAGGTAAATTACGTATATGGCTGCGGCGAGATCGCATTGTATTGTGACCCGGCCTGAATGCTGTGGTCCGGGCCAGAAGTTTGTAAAGTTATCGAAATATGTATGTGCTTCAGATAAAGTCTTTGTGTTGTTAATCTGCTCCTCATCGTGCCACCACGCGACTGAATAACAACCATAAATTAGAGAGGAGGATGTTAACGAGTATATGATGTGGAGATAGGTTTTGCTCCACCATAGATATGCCTAGATCTTTCACGCTGCATTTAGCAAGATGAAAAGATCAATCGCTTGTTTACGAGCCCCATCAGAATCTGATGATCGCATTTTTCTATACGATGTACACAGCTGTGGAAAATCATTTTTTCCGAATGATAAACATTGCTTGTCTTATGTAAATAATAGCTGTATGCTAATTGCGCGAGCAAATATAATTACTAACCTAATTAATTATTAGAAATATTCCCTCTGTCAAAAGTGAGATATGTTTGTATACTCGTACAAGTAGTGAATACAAATACAGTTTTTTTTTCTAAAAAGAACATTTAGTTTTGGCTTTAAGCAAGGTAAGGAATAAGGTAAGTTTAGAATCCCAATAAATCCAAATAAATTATCATGCTCGAAAAAATTCATAAAAAAATTCTCCGACGTCTCTATTTCTATATTTACGGTAACTATCCATTTAATTCAATAAATTACAAACATTATCCAACTCTTTTTCTTCAAGGGATGCTTTCTTTCCATTCGTTAGAGTCCCGGAGCAAAATTGCTTCTCTCAAGCATTCATACCTTCTTCTTCGCGGTGCGATTCACAACCCTGAGGTTCTTGAATGTTTTTCTGGAACTTCTACGTTCCAGATAAGTACACCCGTGCTCGTAGGCATCCATTATTTTTGATCCCAGTTGATAATTGTGGAGCTTCGAGCACCCAATTTAGTACAACGGCTATAGAGCTCCTAAATGGCCTACCAGCACACCTAGATCCTTTTCTTACATCCTTTTCCTCTTTTGTCGATGGTATTGTTCTTTGACACGTGTCATCTTCTTCTTCTTTTACGTTTTTTTCTCTTTTGTATGTATTGTATGTTTATGTATACTATGTTCCTTGTATTATTATATGTACCTTGGAACTGCGGTTCTGTTAAAATAAATAAATAAGGTTACAGCTAAGAATTTAACATTTTCTTTATACAATGCTTAGTTCAGAGTAAACTTGCAGGATGATTTTCCAGAACACTGCTTAAATATTGGCAATGCGGAAATTTTCGAAACATTCTGTGATGCATTTCTAACAAATAATAATGAATTATTGATACAAATAAGTCAACATATAATAGGGTCATTGAACCGATCGTAAATATCTTGATAAGGCGACGGCAGTTGACAAATTATGTGTTTCATATAAAATAAATGTATTTAAAAAAATATTGGGTCACGTGAGCACATTATTATTATTATATTAGTATTTGTATAGCGCTCTTTTATGACCGAATGATCATTCCAAAAGCGCTTCTTTGCCTCTCTGAGTAAAAAGATTTCTGAGCTCTTAAATACCCCCGGTTGGTGTGAATTTGATCCATCACCCTTAAAATGTCAGTCATAGCATATTAATTAAAATTGGTGGTAGACGAGAGTCGTCCCGTGAAGACCACCCATTCATAGTAAATTCCTATAATAATAAAGGATGATGCATGAATCTCGGGCTGTAGTCTATGACGTTTGCGGATCAACACTCCACATGCAGCGTTTAGCCATATACACCATGGTAAGCGTCATAGAATTCCACAGATGATACTTCAGAATTACTATCACCATCTGTCGGTATTATCTTGTATGTGTTTACATAAAAAAAAAATCTCTTCACCCAAGGATTCACTAGGGAAATGTACTCGAATTATTTTACCTTTATTATTTCTCAAAAGAAAAGACCTCTAGTTTAATATGATAAAGTTGTGTTTTCTAATAAAAGAATATGCTAATATTAATTTTATATTCTGTGATTATTTTCATTTGCGCCACCATTTCGAATTTCACGGTCCGCCATTGCTATAAATAGAAAGCCACGAAAAAGGGAAGACATGTTTACGGGCGTGGCCGTCATTTGAACAAAGCAATTGTTTCAAATTAAATATGTATTTTAAACATATTACATTATTATCATATTATTAACAAGCGCATGACCTTTAAACAATATAAAAAAGTGTAAAAATAAAAAACCTATATAGGCACATCTATATTAAAATTTAAGACGTGTTTTTTAATCGCTCAATATAATTGTTAAAATAATAAAACGTAAGTTAAAAAGAGAGTAACTTCAATTAACTTTTTAAATTAAATATTTAATTATTTTTTGTATAAGAAAATAATGTTGCCATTTATTTTAGTACAAATATATATTTTTTTATTTTCGACGACATCTCTGAATTTTTTTCAATACTTTTATGTTTTTAAATCAGTTATCATTATAACGTGAAGAATACTTTCGAATAAATTTCAAGTGAATTAAGAAAATTAATACAGTTGATATAATAATTATATATTATTATGTAAAATATATACCTTTGGATAAAAGACGTTGCCAAGATTTTCACGAGTTAATAGAAAATTTATATATAGTACAACTTACACTGCCATCTTTAAAAAAGGTGGAATAAATATGAAAGAAGTGCCCAGAGTACGTTCATGGTGAGCGTATACTTCTATAAAGATTTTTTTATAGCGTTTGCGGCGGTTTTTCATACAACGGTCTCTTGTAAAGTGCACATTTTGGACTCTACTATCTTCTAAGTAATAACTAGTCTTTGTTTACTGCCACTTACGACCAAAAAACGTAATTTTTGGAGAAATGTAAAATAAAACTTCGACTCAGCATGAACGTTCGTTATATTTTTAAATTTACGGTAACTATCCATTCAATTCAATCAATTCCGAACATTACCCAACACCGTTTTCTTCTAGAGATGCTTTCTTTCCATTCGTTAGAGTCCCGGAGTAAAATTGCTGCTCTCAAACATTCATTCCTTCTTCTTCGCGGTGCAATTCACAACCCTGGGACTCTTAAATGTTCTAACTTCTATGTTCCAGATAAGTACACCCGTGCTCGTAGCTATCAATTGTTTTAGATTCCAGTTGATACTTGTGGAGCTTCGAGCACTCAATTTAGTACAACGGCAATGGCGCTCCTTAATGGCCGATCAGCACACCTCGATCCTTTTCTTACATTCGTTTCCTCTTTTGTCGATGGTATTGTTCTTCTAGATCTCTGTGATCTTTGACACGTGTCATCTTCTTCTTCTTTTATGTTTTTTTATTTTTTATTATCTTGTGGATGTATTGTATATTTATGTATAATCTGTTTTTTTGTTATTTGTACCTTGGAACTTCGGTTCTGTGAAATAAATAAAATATGCTAGATTACATTTTATGCAAACATTTATTTCAAAAATTATTAGTTTGTATGTTTTAAAATAAATCAATATTTCGTCAGTAAACCATTTTTTTTTACTTCAAGAAAGCAGTGACGAATTCGAACGATTCGCACACGTGGTCATTTGTGCTAAGATGCTTACCCAGTACCGATTTTAGACCCTGCGGCGCCCTGGGTCATTTTTTTTCTAGCGCCCCATATTGCTTTATATTTTAAAATATATAAGAAAGATTGGTTGCCCTCGGCGCCCCTAGCTTATTCGACGCCCCGGGGCACCGACCCACTTCGCCACCTCCTAAAACCGGCACTGTGCTTACCTATGAGCTATAGAGAATAGAAAATACACACATTAACGACGAAAGTAATTTAGTGATTAAATACACACATACAATTCCACATCAAATTTGTACGCATCAATTCATTAAGTAAGATATCGGCAGACGCGGGATTCGAACCTCGAGCGTTGCACCTTTGCTCTATACTACACACCGCGCTGTCCACACGACCATTCTCTGCCTCTCTCTACCCGAAAGTAATTTATTTTAAATTAGGATTGGTGAAGACAGAATAATATATATTATCCGAGTATATACATAACATCCCATTTATACTTATTTCAGTCATTTTTACTAGACGATGAACAGTTAAATATTACTATGAAAAATAAATAAATATATGTCACTGCAGTATCACAGGTCTCCATTCTATAAATGTAAACATAAAAATGATAATATTCAGACAACGGAGAGTTTTTTTTATTTTTATGTAAGCACATACAGGAGAATACCGACAGATGGTGATAGTAATTTTTAAGTTTCTTTGTGGAATTCTATGACGCTTACCATGGTGTATATGGCTAAACGCTGCATGATCCGCAATGTAGACTACAGCCCGAGATTCACGCATCATCCTTTATTATTACAGGAATTTACTAACACCAATTTTAATTGATAGGCTATAACTGGCTGATGGATCAAACTCACACCAACCGGAGGTATTTTAGAGCTCATAAATCGATTAAAAATCCTTTTTATTTTTAATCTCCGTCGGGGATCGAAACCACGACCTTTGGTTTGCAAAGCAAACGCTTTACAATTGAGCTATGACCACCGGCAAAGTATGAGTAGGAGGCTAGATTACATATATCATCATCATCATCATCAGCTTGTATACGTCCACTGTTAAACGTAATCCTCTTCGATCATCTGCTTTTCGCATCCAGGCCACTCCCGCTATTCTTCTTATGTCGTCAGTCCATCTTTCAGGGGTCTGCCGATGCTTCAATTGCCAGCTCTTGGGCGTCACTATACATTTCTTCTCCATCGAACGTCGTCGCTTCGACATATATGTACTGCCTGAGTGTGCCTGTTCGTTGGGAAGCCTCCCCTAAATTAAAAACGATTCCATGTATATTTTTTTTGTTAAAAACGATATTGCTTTAGCAGATTAATAATTAGGTATTAATTTGTGACTTATAAACATATTTCTTAAAAACACATTTATGTAAATTTGTCACATTCAGACACATCCAAATAATTGTGATTGATGGCCGATGTATATCTGAGAATGTACACAGCTGCTGTGAAACCAGTGTACATATTGTATATAGTTTATGTGCGCAATCGTGTATTGCCTATGGCAACTAAACTGAACATAATTATATACTTACCAGTATGTAGGAGAATGGTAATAATAAACAAATAAATAAATGGTCATCCAAGAAGATTAGCGAAAAAGGTCCGAGTTTCACACATGCCACACATGACACAAGCCACGCCTGACACATCCTAGACATAACACATGCTGTCTCAGAATACGAAATTTAATAAGAGATGAATTTACATAACAAACCTACCGAAAAAAATCCATAATCGAACAATAAAATTTAAGTGGTAATTTAAACATTTTTTTTTATTTATTAATTACCAGTTAAATTTAATTTATTGGTCTTTACAAATTTAAGTTTTTTTTTGTTTCTTTAATCATCGCGGATATTATTATTTTTTACATTAAGTTCACAGATTTTTCTGGAATGTTTTTACTTAAAAACTGATAAACATATTAATTGTAACATAGATTTACAAATAATAACGTATAATTGAATGTGTAGCGTCCATTCTTTGGACACTATTTATGTTTCGAAAACCTTATTTAAAATAAACTTAAACACGCTACTAATTTGTAATTCTAAAGAAAATAAATTTATCTGTAAAAAGAAAAAAAAAATGTAAATAATTATAAGCAAGACAAAAGAAACAAATTTAGTCCGGAAACTCCATTGATGGATAGGACTGGGTAGAAAAAAATCGTACATGAAAAATTAACCCATCATGTGTACGATGTATACAAAATTTGGTTTTGTACAAGAAGAAAATTAATGTGAGAATGTGCTCTGAGGTCCGGAATGGGGCGCCACAGGGGCAACTAGTGTTTTAAACTAAATTAAATGAGTAAAATCTATCATTAAAAGCGCAGTGTCCAGTCATTAGTTGGGTAGACCAGTGATCAGGGCTTATCCATTTAGCAGTCAGTCTGAAGTAAATGTCTGGGATGAACAGAAAGGTAGTTCTACCTTTGGTGTAAGATAATATGAGTTATGGAGCATGAAACAAATGTTTTATTATGTAATTGAAAAGAATTAATGATGTACAACAAATATTTGCTAAACTGTGGCAATTACAGCTATCGCATCACACGCAAACACACCACATAATAGAATAATTTACCGCTTCATTTGAATCTACATTCCGTATTATTAGTCTGTTTTTGCAGACTGTCCATTGCCGGTGACCGGAAAGACACTCTCGACTAGAGCTTTCGGTTCAGGAAATTTCAGCACAGAATTATCGGAACAAAAATTATTTGACAACAGAATATAGGCACTATGATTTTTGAATTTAATAAATAAAAAGGAATAAGTTGAATTGTTTGATTTATTTCACGTCTCTGTAAGATAGTTTTATTTTATCTATTATTTATGAAACCATATATTTTACATGTTATATAATTATTATTCACGTTAGGATAAATATTTATAAATGGAAATTTATGTTTAGTAAGGGAAGCCATTGAAATCAAAAGACATCCCATCAACATCTACAGGGATGACGGTTTGATTCTCAAAATAGCATAGCTTCCACCTCTAGCACTTACTCAAAAACATGTACAGACAAGCAAGGACAACCACAGTCCGACATGACGCTCGTGGAGGTACGCTTCTTGGAACATACCCACCGCACACGATTCTCCGACAAGATGTCGGAGAATCGAGAAAGAGACGACACGCTCGTGGAGGTACGTTAGGCTGACGGCTAAACTAACTCCAGACACCAAGTCATCACTAAGTCATCAACCCTGAAGAAAATCCCTGCAATGGCAGTCGAAATATTGGGAATAAGTAATTCGCCACACATGGCTAAACCCAAAAGCCACAATATCAATATTTAATCTATTACTGCCGTTTTTATTTTATAACTGACTACATTCACAGTGGATTCTGCCAATTTATTGAGTCTACTACCGATTAATTTTATTTACTGCCAATTGATTTAACTTACTGTAACAACTTTGAATTGGTTACTGAACAAAGAAATACATAACTTTTATATATTCACAATATTTAAATAGCTTTTTCCTTAAAGAAGCAATAAATATTCGTAAATAATCCGTGATATTTATTCCTATATTCATTTACCTATTATTTAAATAAATAACAAAAAATTGCTGGTGCATATAGCTCAATGGTCAAAGCGTTTGCTTTGCAAGCCAAAGGTCGTGGGTTCATCCCCAACGGATATTAAAAAAAGAAATTAATTTATAATCGATTTCTGAGCTCTTTAAAACCCCTGGTTGGTGCGAATTTGATCCCTCACCCGTAAAATGCCAGTCATAGCCTATTAATTAAAATTGATGGTGGAGGAAAGTCGTCCCGTGAAGACCACCCATTCATAAATTCCTGTAAATAATAAGGATGATGCGTGAATCTCGGGCTGTAGTCTATGACGTTGGCGGATCAACACTCCACATGCAGCGCTTAGCCATATGCATCATGGTAAGCGTCATAGAATTTCACAGAATTACTTTACAGAATAATATAAATAAATTAAAAACTTTTGTGAACGCTGTTCATTTTTTTTTTTAATTTAGGTACGTGTGTTTCATGTCGTGGGTTACGCCACTGCTATTATTAATCAAGGATATTAAAATATATGCCTAAAATAAACAACACCACACATTTGAGAAAATATTTGTTCAGTATTCTCAAATTTTTTTCATTGCCTTACTGTAAATTAATGATGTATAATTTATTATCTACGCGTGTACATGATTCATAACACTATTCATATAATTAAGCCCAATAAAAACCTCCTCGTGGCGCCCTCTGGAAGCGCAAATATTCCGCCGAATCTATTATTTAAAAAAATCAATGCGAGTATACTATAAAAATCCAAATTCAAACAATCTAATAGTTCATATCAGAACCAGCCCGCCCATCAAGAACGGTGTCACGATATATCGATCACAGACATTTGCTTAACGACTCATCGGTAACCACGCGGACACTGGACGTCTGGTGCACGGGACAAATGGTGCACTGGCTGTCTCGCTAACCTAACCTAACCTAACCTAACCTAAGGATTTGTCCAGTAAACGAAATGCGACGGAACCATCACCTAGGGAAGGGGTGGCGCACCTTTTTAAGACTGAGTGCCAAAAAAAAATTTTTTTCAATAAAATAATATGTCGTGTGCCACATGCCATGGAAATAAACATGCATCAAATGTTTGTGTAACTTCAGATTTTTAATAAAACCAAAAATTATACGTTGAGGAAAATAATTAAGTACTTAATAATGGCGAACTAAGAAAATAAAAAAAATAGACTTGAAAAAAATTGTACACCTCAAAACTTATTAGTGAGATTTTTGTTGTTGGATGCTAGATGCCAAATATTTTATATCGGGTTCATAGCTGGTAGCTTTTAATAAAATACAAGCAGTAGTACTTTCGTCTGTAAGGCTACTTCTTATGTCTGATTTAATAAAGTTCATCGAAGAAAATAATGATTCACAGGAATACGTCGACGACAAAATTGTTAATATGCCCATTGCTATTTTTTTAAGACAAGAAAAAGTTTCCGGGATGGATTGCCAAGTTGTAAGTTCTTCATTTTCGGCATTCCTCTGGACTGGTCCAACGAATCGATCTCGCTCAATTTCTTCCAAAACAATTCTTAAGTCTTTAAATTTTTGTGTCCATATCGAACTCGACTGAAAATCTACCAATTCCATTTCAAAATCATCTAATTCCATGTATTCAAACATTGTTAAGTTTAATTGTTGATACTTATGTGTCTGGATGGGTAATAAATTTTGTAGTTTCTTCAAGTTGTCGAAACTGAACAAACCTTCTTGAAAATTGTTCTATTGTTGCGTCTAAAGCATTTTCAAATGATTCTATTAATTTTCCTACGTCTGGCTTTTCATGGATTTCCAGATCCATCATGTATTTTTTAGGTTGGGAAAGTACTTAAAATTTCTGGTCATTATATCACGCTTAAATATTTGTAACTTAGCTTCAAATGCTTTTAAGTTATCAAACATAACAGTAATTATTTTTCCACGGCCTTGTAATTTTATATTTAGATCATTCAAATGGGAGCAAAAATCAGTAAAGAACATCAATCTCGAAATCCACTCAACATCTGATAATTCTTCATACTTAATTATTTTCTGGTTACTTAAAAACATATAAATTTCATCAAAGCACTCGACGAAACGCTTAAGTACTTTGCCGCGACTAAGCCAACGAACGTTATTATACATCGTTAATCCATTATACATCGAATTGACCTCATTTAATAATGATTCAAATTTTCTTTTTGCATAAAGGATGCGCAGCAATATAATTGACTATCTTAGTCACAAGTGTCATCACATCTTCAAAAGATTTAAGACCACCCTTTGCACACAGCGCTTCCTGGTGTATTATACAATGAAATGCTAACAATGGATGGCCAACAAACTTTGTAAATAAATTGACGAATCCTGCTGTTTGGCCAATCATACTGGGTGCACCATCTGTACTTACTGAAACGATTTTCGACAAATTTATTTCTGCTCTAGAAAGAGCCTCTACAACTGCTTTGCAAACATCTGTGCCTTTAGTAGTTTCTGGTAAAGATACCAAACTTTTTAATTCTTCCATTATTTTATTGCCAACAAAATATCGAACAAAAATAGCTAATCGAGCCGAGAGAGTGACATCAGTGCTTTCATCAAGACAAATAGAAATCCAATCACATAATTTTATATCTGTTTTTGTTGATATGTTACATTTTTACCCATCTTCAAGATTCTGTCTTTTATTGTATTTCGAGCGATAGGCAATTCTTTTATTCGTTCGAATATTTTTTCTTTATTTCCAAAATCCTCAAAAAGAAATGGTGCGCATTCTAAAAATGCATTCTTGATGTAGTCTCCATCGCTGAATGGTTTTCCATTTTGGCAATTATTTTGGCTATTTCAAAGCTAGCAGCAACATAATTGGAATTACTATTAACAAACTTATTTAAATCACTCGATTGTAGATTTTGTTTTTGATTGCTCTTAAAATATTTTCTTTTGTTCATCTCTGCTTTGCCAAGAAGTTCCTTATGAATTGTTTCATAGTGTCTTTTTACAGATACCACTCACACAGAACATATAACACATATTGCTTTGTCACTTCTTTCAATTACACCGTACATTTCAGTCCACCAATTTTGAAATTGTCTGCCAGAATTTTTACTGCTGGCTTCACCAAGTTTTTGTTTCTTATATGGTACAGCCATCTTTGTGGGTGCCAATAAACAGTTTGTTTCTGTATTAATTAGATTGTTTTTATAGCACAAATTGATAACAAAACTGTCCGATCAGGTAAAGAGTTATTCTGTCACTGACACATCAAATCGTCGAATTTAAATCGTTGATAAATCATATTCATCCACAAGAGTAGCAATTACACACCTAAACCACAGGAGAGCTGACGATCTAATGCGCATCGAGAGCGCGCAGTGTGACGTATGTCGTGACCCTTCGTGAACATTTCGGAACGGCTCGTACCGGGAGCGAAGTTCATTACAAAAAAAAAATACACCTCAAGGAACTAGCACCGCGCGGGAAGCATTGAACAATATGATTTATTTATGCATGAATGCCGTCATATCCTTCGTTTCTGAAATTATTTATGAACGAAGAAAATACACGACGTTATTTAAATATTTTTTTAATACTATTTATATAACTTTTTTAATTTTTTCTAATACACTTTTATTTTTTCTCCTCATTCGCGTGCCACGCAAAATCATCTCGCGTGCCACCTGTGGCACGCGTGCCATAGGTTCGCCAGCCCTGACCTAGGGACTATCTGGGTATTATTTTACAGAAATTCCTGCCAATATTTAGCGGTGTGCGCAATTTGTTTTTTAAAAATTATAAATTGCATCAATTAAACATTTTCTTACTGTTTTCGGTTAAATAAAATTTAAAAAAATCAAGCTTTTTTTATTTTTATGTAAACGCATACGCTGCATGTGGAGTGTTGATCCGCCAAAGTCATAGACTACAGCCCGAGATTCACGTATCATCCTTTATTATTACAGGAATTTACTATGAATGGGTGGTCTTCACGGGACGACTTTCGTCTACCACCAATTTTAATTAATAGGCTATGACTGACATTTTACGGGTGATGGATCAAATTCACACCAACCGGGGTATTTTAGAGCTCAGAAATCGATTAAAAATCATTTTTTTTAATCTCCATCGGGGATCGAACCCACGACCCTTGGCTTGCAAAGCAAACGCTTTGACCATTGAGCTATGACAGCCGGCATTGCTTGGCCGGGATTTGAACTGACAGCGTCTGAATGACAAAAAAACGCTTTTACCACTGGACTATGCTGCCCGACAAATGTAAGCTCTATACATGCCCCCGGTAGGGTTCAGTCACCCTTTAAGGAAATGAACAGCAAAAATGTCTAGCCTCGGGGTGTCGGGCTGATCATCCGATCTCCTTAAAAACGCTGATAATTGAACACCCAAGAATATTTCTCTGGATCAACAGCCGCAGTATATGCAAGTTCACGGGCTCTTGCCCTGGAGGCTCCCGGGAACCATCTATGTTCCCATGTGGACCTCCGGGTATACAAGGCATAGACAAACTAAGCTTACAGAACTATGAAACGACAATCATGGAATGATTACTTTTTGAGAAACTCTGCGCGCTAATTTGGAAAAAGTCGTTTCGAGAAAAATGCATTTAAAAAATATGCATCGGATATTAAAAAGTCAAATTATAAATAATGTATACAGTCGGTAAAAAGATGCTTACCCAGAGACGTTACAAAAAGCTTGGTAAATGCGTTTATAGTCTCCATAATGGACTACTGCAATGCACTGCACACATGCCAGCCAGAGAAACAATTAAAGCGATTGCAGTCATTACAAAACGCAGCGGCACGACTAGTGTACAATGCACCCAAATGCTGTCACATTACTGATACTACACCAACTGCATTGGTTGAATCCAGTACAAGCTATGCCTCTTAGCTTATAAGGCACTCAACGGCACAGCACCGGGCTATTTGATAGATCTGATCAAGCCTTCGGAGATAAGCGCGCGTGGAGAGACACTCAGATCAGCCAGAGCAAATAGAAGCACCCTGCACCTGATGGGAGGTAGTCCTAGCACGGTCTTCAGCAATCGTGCTTTCAGCTACGCGGCACCAATGCCCTGGAACTCGCTGCCGGAAAGCACAAGAAAACTCAAAGCGGAGGCATCCTTCAGAAGCAGACTCAAGACCCACCTTTTTTTACTCAGAGAGGCAAAGAAGCGCTTTCGGAATGACCATTCGGTCACAAAAAAACGCTTAAATAATGCCGTTTTCACAATTTAATTAGAAATTCTTTCTCCATGGAGGTTTCTTTCTTGTTCCTCAAAAGTTTTTTTAGTTTTTAACAGTAGCGTTCTCTGATTCACATCCGTAATAGAATGAAGGAGTTTTAAGCATGTTTAAAAAAAAAAATGTTTTACTAATGATAAAATAAAAAAATACGCAACTCTTGCGACTTAATCTTTCATAATGCATATTTTTTTTTACAGAATGTTTTCCAGGGGTGGCAAAAAACAAAGTTTTGTTCGCAAAAAAAATCCAGGTGCTATATCGCGAAACGCTAAGCATCAGGTTATTTATTGAAAAGCGCTGACCTCAGGTTTGGCCGCTAAATGCCAATCAGCCAATACAACCTGTCACTAAACACTGCTGCAAGTAACAGTAACAGTTAGCCTGGCAGTTTTACAGCGGACCGACTGAATGTGACTGCGGCGTGAAGCAGACCCTGTCACGCCTTCTGGAGTGTGCGCTGTGTCCGAATAGCTGCACCCAGGAAGACCTGATGATGGCCGGGAGTAACGCCATCGACGACGCCCACACTTCTGGGCAGACTGGATCTGACCCTGTCGTTTCCGACACGATTATATATATATATAGTAAACTGCTACAGCCTATCGAACACGATGTGAATTAAAAGCGATGATAAATAAGTTGTGAAGTACACTAATGTGATTACAACAATTAAAATAATAATTAATCTTCAGAGCTTTCGAACGTATTCGTTAATTAGCTAGAAACCACATTGTTTACTCTGAAAAAATAACAAATGTTATAATGACCCCCCACCTTTACATGTGTTTGATTAGATCGCACCTCTTTTGGGTAATTATTATTCACTATTGAAAATATAATGTCCGCTAGAAAAGAGGTGGCACGTGGCGATTTAATGTATCGGTTTTATATTTAAATTGAAGGTATTTATATCGTTATATATTATTTAAATTATTCCACAAATAAACGAACATTTAACGTTTTGAGAATTTACATAATAACTGGTTCATTTGACTGATTCTTATTTATTATCTTTAGTTTTATAGCGAATATTAATGTTGAATGACAGAAGATAAATGTTCTCCGTATTATCTGATGGTTTTTTTTATGTAAATACATACGGGAGAATACCGACAGATGGTGATAGTAATTCTGAAGTCTCATCTGTGGAATTCTAGGATGCTTACCATGGTGTATATGGCTAAGCGGTGCATGTGGAGTGTTGATCCGCCAACGTCATAAACTACAGCCCGATTTTCACGCATCATCTTAATTATTACAGGAATTTACTATGAATGGGTGGTCTACCACCTATTTTAATGAATAGGCTATGACTGGAATTTAACATGTGAGAGATCAAATTCACACCAACGAGTGTATTTTAGAGCTCAGAAATCGATTAGAAAATCCTTTTTTATTTTTAAATCTCGGTCGGGGATCGAAACCACGACCTTTGGCTTGCAAAGTAAACGATTTGATCATTGAGCTATACCCGCTGTCTAATGATGATGCCTCAAACTTGTTAAAAAATTGAATGGAGCATCTTGATGTACGCCTGTGAGACATGGTGCTTATCTGAAAGTGATAAGAAAAGAGCAGAGGCCTTTGAAATGCGGTCTTACAGAAGAATTTTCGGAATATTCTGGATAGACCACGTCACAAACAATGAGGTTTTCAGCATTATCAAGGAAGATAAGCACCTAGTTAGAACCATGTCAGAGAGGCGAGCCCGATGGATCGGTCATATCATGCGCCACGATGGTCTTCTTCACGACATTGCGGAAGGAATGGTTGAGGGCTCTTATGCTGAGCTAAAGAGGGTTGCAGAAGATCGAGAACAATGGAGATCGAGATGCAAAATTTTGTTACTGCAAACCAATCCCCGGATTGATACTACGAAGAAGAAAACTGGTTCTTTTACTTACTCTGCTCTCCAAGCATCTGTTGTTATTGTCTCACACAGTCTGAATATCTGAAACAGATTTATACATTAAGAACTTACAGTAAGCACTACATTGTATATTTATCTCAATATGAGAAAAAATAAAGGCAGACGGGGGGATTCGAATAAAAAAAAATTCTCGGCCATTTTGCGCCAACCATCGAGTCGCAAAATTAGCACGAATTAATTTAATATTTATATTAAACGAAACGCATACAGTTTTTTAAAATAATTGTCAACCAAAACTAAATATTTATTTTTGTCAAATCAATTAAATTGAAATTAAATAATAAATTCATTTAATAAAATAGTAACCATATTTACGAATTCATGGCATGCCGCCACCCCACTGCTTATAAGTCTGTTTATTGACATCAGTTTTGAAAAAATAAACAAAAGACAAAAGAATTATTTCACGTAATTGGCACATTGCTTGGGCAACGTATATAAACAAGTTTTTCGCAAAAAAACGCTAGTTTAGTAAAATAACAGCCCGCTCCCGGGCCCGAACTTTTCGAAATGACGAAACCAACAAGTTTCTTGTTATTTGCAACATTATTGGCATTCTATATTGCCAACAATGCCTCTCCTGTAAGTGAACAAAACATTTTTTTAATTTGAAAATAATTCCATTATAACACATACTCATAAGTCAAGTAAAACCAAAATGGGATAAATTCTAGGAGAAAATTGAAGAAAATCTGTAACATTTTTCATTGCAAGGTAAAAAAAACGTAGGTATTCTTTAATCACAATGTATTAAATAACAATTCCGTTACTTTATTACAACAATGATTTAATAATTAAAGAATTAGATTTTTAGGCGACCATTACCTATCACCAGGAACATTAGCCATATCCTAATTTCTAATCAGCTGTTGCACCATTTTTAAAGGGTTTTTAGAGAAATTTCTCAATGTTTGAAGAAGAAGAGTTATCTTAGGATATAACAGTGATCAATGTTTTTATGTACAATGACCTATATTCCCATATCCATACCATATATAACATACACATGTGATCAACATAAATTGAGGTTTAGTTCTATCGGCGACCGTTGTTCCGAGACATCTAAACCCGAACCTGGGAACGTGTATGGCTCTCGACAACCTCTACGAGTCCGGTGACTCGATGCAACGGAAGCTGTTGTATTCGAGGAATTTTTAGGTACTTTGGTAGTCGGAACTTTCAAGGAGATCGGATTATAAGCCGGACCTTCCCGAGACGTGGTCTTTTGAAAACTTTGGTGATAATAATAACCACGTTTAGAATCTGCTATTATCGTAATTCAATTATTTTACTACTATTTGATAAAGAAAGTAGAGTATTATTGTGACATTGTCTCATAGTCTACTAGATACTTTTGAGGTTTACTGCCTGCTTTCGTTCTGAGACATATTTTTTGTTATTATGTTTTTAAATTGTAAAAAAAGGGTAGAAAAATAGTTGCGCGGGTTACTCTGCAACTCATATTTTGAGTTAGACTTTGCGAGAATAAAAGAAAACAGTCCTCCAATAAACTTTGGTTATAATGATAACCGTGTTTACAATCTGCTATTTTCGTCAGTCGATTACTTTACTTATATTTGATAAAGTTTTCTTGGAAAATACAGTATTATTGTGACATTGTCTCATAGTCTAATAGTCTACTAGATAATTTGTAGGTTTACTGCCTGCTTTCGTTCTAAGACATATTTTTTATTAATTGTTTTTGAATTGTAAAAAGAGGTAGAAAAAAATAGTTGCGCGGGTTACTCTGCAACTCACATTTTGAG
Organism: Glossosoma conforme; assembly: GCA_022606575.1. Taxonomy (NCBI): domain Eukaryota; kingdom Metazoa; phylum Arthropoda; class Insecta; order Trichoptera; family Glossosomatidae; genus Glossosoma; species Glossosoma conforme. The sequence goes on along the minus strand of JAGTXR010000185.1, from coordinate 362,895 downwards.
TTAGACTTTGCGAGGATAAACAGTATTTTCCATTTCAACCTTGGAAACCGGGCTCGAGACCGTCAGGACCAAAAAAGAGTCCAGGAAAATCTTCCCAAAAAAATGACGCAAGCTCACAGACGACGAGACAGATTACGCCTCCTATTTGGATGATATACTCCAGTAGATAATATCTGATGTAGTACAAAGAATTGTATGTACAAATATTCTCAGAAGAGAAGCCAAATCGACAAAGAGCATCACTCTACATATTATTTTAAATGCCTGGGTAATATTGAAATCCAGGGAGTTTTCCTTTTTCATCTCGATATGTGGTCGATGGAAGGAAAGCAAAATTCGGTAATTTATCTAGAAATCGAATCCTGGCTTAAAGCATTCAAAGTGGAAAAATAATTCCGGTAACAATTAAGCTACAACCACTGAGCTTCTAAATCAGAAATTTCCATGAAATATTACTTAATATTTATGAATACAACGTTATTAACCGAAAGACAGTCACTAAACGTAGAAAATCACTTCATAGGACATTTTTATATATATTTCATATATTTTTCCGCAACAATCATACACTATCCGGGATGTTTGAAGAAAGCAAAAAAATTGATAAGAACAACTGATACACATAAAATTTTACAACAAACTTCATCTCATATGACATTTCTCTCGTCAAAAAATTAAATAGAAATAAACGGTAGACGCTGGGATTCAAACCTTTGCAACCACTTTATTTTATCATCGGTCCATCCGTTTATTTTTTCCGATTTGTTGATGAAAAAAATGTTATATAAGATGACATTTGTTGTGAATTTGTATTCGTATAATTTATATATAAATCTCCAATGGCTTATAAATATTATAATATTAAAGTATATTCTAAGATCCACTAAACATAAATTGGTAATATTAAAAAAATAATAAGGAATTGAAGCTGGGATCAGGCGGATGTTCAGTGTCCTTTATCACATGTCAAAAACAAATTTTGGAAAATAAAAAAAAACTAATTTAGTAATAGTATAGATAATGATATTATAAGTGAACATTATAATTATGCAGATTAACGAAGCTTGTATTTTATTAATATTTATATTTACTGTCAATTAAATTATGTTTAAAATCATCGTCAACTTCATCATTTGTTTTTAGGAAAATATATTAGTTACGAATAAATTACAAAATGATATAAAATAAAACGTAATTTTCTACTGGATTATGTAAAGAGTTAACATGTTAACATAAATATTGACTTTCCGCAGCATGTTTTTCCCAGCCAATAAGGACGTATTTTTTCAAGTGTTTTGGTCCGAAGAATTAGCGAACAAACAATGCTTATAGAAAAACAAGAGCATGCGTGTAGACGATGATTTCAATTTTAAAGAAATGTACAAGGCTCTTTATAATACCGCTACATTGATAATCATTATCATTATATCACCAATAATTATCAATATATCGTTAAGCATCGAGAAATACTAGCATTACATCCCTAATCACTTGTAGAATCACTAAAATTTCACAAATTACCACCTCTAGATTACTAACTAAAACTAGTACCGCTACAACCACTACTGCCACCAATTATTACCACGACATGCTAACTACATGCTACATTATCAATCATTACTATCACGTCTCCAAAAATTATCACTACATTGCCAACTACTTGTAGTATTGCTACATTACCAATCACAACTACTACATCGCCAACTTCTGCCATTACATCGCCAACCACTAATTTCGGCTAATATATCGCCAACCACTACTTAACTAACTACTACTAGTACATTTTTAAATACTACTCGTAATATAAATAATTCTTGATACGTCTTTCATAATTTTCTTGTTTTAACATTTTTTTTTCTTTTTAAAGGTTGATTCTTTATTTCTACCCGGAAGATTGTTAGGGCTACAGGAGCCAGTTCGCCCAACTCTTCCAAGACTTTCACTTCCGAGACTTCCAAGTATTGGATTGAAACCAATTACCGTAAGTGCATGTTATAACAATATTGTTACTCTTATGATTAAGTAAAAAAAAACACTTCATATTTATAAATATTATACAATAAATAAATAAGTCAATAATTGATTAGTGATGGTTATGTTTGAAAGATTTTTTAAAATTTCATGTATGAATCAAATAATAACATAGTAAACAAATGCACGATGGCTTTGTTTATATAAACATCATTATTTGGTGAAATGTTTAACCTTATTAGGTTTAGCGCTGGTGGATAATCGAAGCAATATTTTTTTTAAAACTATGATTTTCCTTATTTACAAATAATAATTGCAAAAATTGTGTATTTTATTAATTTATTTTCTATAACATATTATATTAGATACGAGTACTACATATGTACATTGATAATCGATATTTTTATTTCAGATTAATCTGCCAGTGCTCATAAGGCCAACAACCAGAACAACAACTACAACTAGACGCCCAACAACCACAACAAGACCCCCAACAACCACAACAAGACCCCCAACAACCACAACAAGACCCCCAACAACCACAACAAGACCCCCAACAACTACAAGACCCCCAACAACCACAACAAGACGCCCAACAACCACACACCACCCAATCTTCACGTTCCCAACTATTAGATGGCCGACATTTTTTACTACCACTACAAGACCTACTACCACAAGAACAACTCCAACTACAACTTCAACTTCAACCACTACGACACCAACAACAACTACTTCAACCACCACAACTACTAGCACAACAACTACGACAACAACTCCAACGACAACAACTTCAACCACAACAACCCCAACTACAACAACCCCTACACCTACTACTGAAACAACAACAACCCCAACTACCACAACTCCTACACCTACTACTGAAACAACAACAACCCCAACTACAACAACCCCTACACCTACTACTGAAACAACAACAACCCCAACTACAACAACCCCTACACCTACTACTGAAACAACAACAACCCCAACTACCACAACCCCTACACCTACTACTGAAACAACAACAACCCCAACTACCACAACTCCTACACCTACTACTGAAACAACAACAACCCCAACTACAACAACCCCTACACCTACTACTGAAACAACAACAACCCCAACTACCACAACCCCTACACCTACTACTGAAACAACAACAACCCCAACTACCACAACTCCTACACCTACTACTGAAACAACAACAACCCCAACTACAACAACCCCTACACCTACTACTGAAACAACAACAACCCCAACTACCACAACTCCTACACCTACTACTGAAACAACAACCCCAACTACAACAACTCCTACCACTACAACCCCAACTACAACAACTCCTACCACTACAATCCGAACCCCATCGACCTTATCACCGCGAGCGCTCGATAAGATTCGAAGAATATTAGATGCACTTAGACGTTTGGGTATTATTGTTTAAGGGACGAAATGGAGACATTTGAAAAATTAATAAAATACCTGTTTACTGCTCCATTAATGTCATATTGTTATCTGCTATTGGTACACGTGCTACCACCAGCTAATGTCGCAGATGGCTCTACCACCAGCCAATACCGCACATGGACCTACCACCAGCTAATGTCGCAGATGGCTCTACCACCAGCTACTGTCGCTCACGGTTCTACCACCAGCTAATACCGCACATGGCACCTACCACCAGCTAACACCGCACATGGCACTTACCACCAGCTTATGACGCACATTGATATACCACAAGCTATTGCCACAATATGCGGCATAAAATTTATGTTAGTTAAGATATGAAGTAAATACTGATGCATAATTACTGGGTTAAACATGTCTCTTATATTATTTTATCTGTTAAATATATGTACATATTATAAACAATTTTGTAATAGGATTAAAAAAATATATACAGCTTCAAAACATTATATATGTTATTTAAATTAAGAGAGATAAAAAATAATACTAACTATATTAAATTTTATTTTTAAAATAAAGGTCTTCAATAAAGAATACTTATGATTTGTCATATTAAAATAATAACATTTTTTTAAAAATAATTAATTATTATTTCTTTTATTTATTATTTAATTCAAAACATATTTTACAATATTTTTAATTTAATTAAAATTATATAACGAATATAATTAACAAGTTCAATAAGAATTGATAACTAAAATCTTAGAGTTATACTAACTGAAATATTAAACCTTATATGTAATTTTTATGTATTGTAACACATATAAGAATAGGTATGTTTTATTACTTACACAGTATTGGGCACAGAGATGTTTTGTGAGGTGAGGTGTTATATTATATCATTTTTTATCATGAAAACACAATAGTAATTGGAAAAAAGGTAACGACCTCCGCCCTTTTTTTATTTTTTATGTAAACGCATGCAGGAGAGCACACCCGGTCAAGACCAGTGCACTCTATGACGCTCGGCCAGGGAGGCTGGACGCTGCATGCGGGAAAAAGCCCTACCAATATCTAAGAATGCCTTCTAGCACTAGCCTAACTAGGCTGGGCAGGGGGCGCCACGGACGGCAGTTTGTAAGGTGCAATATTTTTAAAATGTTTTATTTTATTATTTATATGAGTTTTTTTATATAAATTTCTTTGAGTGCATAGTAGTTTATATAACCTAAAAATGTTTGATTTTGTGTACATAAATTATTTATTGATTGAATAGGCAATATGTACAAACAATTTACAAAAAATGAGCGGTGGTTATTTATTTTAAAAGGACAGATGATTTTGATTACTTTTTAAAAATATAGTGAAAAATGAAACGTACATTATAAATATATATTATTTTAAATTCGCTTCGTTAAGATTTTTACTAGAGAAAAAACTGAATAATACGTTCAATGGCTTGAATTCTCTGAATTTCCTGGAGAGACCACGTCACGAACAATGAGGTTCTCAGGATAATGAAGTAAGATAGGCACCTAGTAAGAAACATCTCAGAGAGGTGAGCCCGATGGATCGGTCACATCATGCGCCACGATGGTCTTCTTCACGATATTGTGGAGGGAATAATTGAGGGTAGAAACTGTAGAGGGCGCCCTAGACAAGAGTATTTGAAGCAAGTGTTCAAGGACATGAATTGTAGCTCTTATGCTGAGCTGAAGAGGGTTGCGGAGGACCGAGAGGAGTGGAGATCGAGATGCAAGATTCTGTTGCTGCAAACCAATCCACCGGATTGACACTACAAAGAAGAAAGTGTGGACAGGAGCACATAAGGCGTAAACAATGATAAAAAAAATACAAGATATAAAGTTTGAAAAACAATAAAGAAGAGAAAAAAGAAAATAAACATTAAGTCACCATGTTGTCAGTGCGCAAACTCTGCTTTAAGGTAATAAAGGAGCGAAAGTATTTGACGCTGGCACAAATATTGATAAAAAATTCGAATCGCCAGTTTTGGGTATCGAATAATAATATATATTGTTTCGTCAAGTGCTTAAGGCTTTTGTGAACGTAAACAACTAAACACTTGGAACGAATGCTGTGTATTGTCAAATCTAGACATGGCTGGAACATGCATTTCGGATGCAGCAGGAGAGCCTAGCAAGTCAGGAACTATACTATCCAAAAAACTAGGTGTATTATATAGATCACGTCGGTATTTCAACGATAAACAACTTCTTCTTCTATATAAAGGACAAATCCGACCTATCCTTGAATACGGCAGTCACCTTTGGATTGGAGCCCCAAAATACCTTCTAAACTTAATTGACTCAGTTCAAAGAAGAGCAATTCGTTTGATAAACAATGACACCCTTACGTCTAATCTACAATCAATGGAACACAGACGTAAGGTTGGTTCTCTTAGTCTTTTCTACCGTTATTACCACGGTCGCTGCTCTTCGGAACTTAAAGAACTAATTCCTCCTGCACCCACTCACAGCCGACAAACTCGTCTTACACTTGCCGAACATCCATACACGGTTAATATATGTCGACCAAGAACTGGCAGCTTCTAAAGTTCCTTCCTTAATGCCACCGGTAAGCTATGGAATGCTCTTCCAGCGTCTGTGTTTCCTCCTTCCTACAATCTGGATCTCTTCAAGAAACAGATAAATATACACTTACAATCTCCCCAACCCACACACAAACACGAACACAACACACGTTTCCCGCATGCAGCGTCCAGCCTCCCTGCCTGAGCGTCATAGAGTGCATTGGTCTTGACCGGTTGTGCTCTCCTGCATGCGTTTACATAAAAAATAATACTAGATCGTTTATATTAATTTTATTAAGTATTAGGCTGTATATACTGACATCAGCAGGATGTAGCCCTTGCTAACTGGTACCGAAAACCACGATAAACAATATTTTTGCCACCGGCGGCGCTGGTAGCCGAGCACGGGCCGCGGAAGTGTGGACCGCCGGTAGTCGGTCACCACCTTTTAGCTTGGCAAGGTCGCATTGCGGCCACGCGGCACGTCAACCCACGTGGTCGAAAGCTTGTAATGTTTTTAAAGTAAATATAATCTTTGCTTAAAAAAAAAGGGTTTTTCTGATGACCTGCTCCTCATCCTGCCCTGCGCGATATATACCCCCTTTATGAGAGAGGGGGATGTTAATACATTTCTGAAGCCTCACTTTATCTTCATTTCTAAGGGGAAAAATTAATTATAAGTAAATTAAATATAACATACGTGGAATGCCGCCACTTCAGGAATCGTGGGCCTTATCTGTGGATTCTGTGATGTATTCTAAATTAACCCATCTATATCAGTGCAGGGGTAGAAAACTCATACAAATATACCTATTACAAAGTACTTATCTCATCGTTATTCTCATAATATAATATATATATATTTTTTTTTTTTTATATAAGATAAGATAAAAAAAGAGACTTTATTTGTACTTATGGGTCGATTCAACATTACCAACAACGCGACATGTAACCAAGCGGTTATGAAACTATTACGTCCCGTATCCAATATTGATTAACTTCGTTAATTGAACAACTACCGGTGTTTCAATACGGCAAGATTTGATTTTCAGCCTGGGTCCTCAGGTTTTTGCAGAGGTTTGCCAATATTTTCAGAAGATAGTACAACTATTTATTGGCATTACAACATTTTTCCAAATTACATATTTAGTCATTTTTTTTCATGAATTTGATATTGTCTATTTACTATAAGATTCATCAAAAACATTGCTACGATACATTACTAATGAAAATGTATTCGAAACAAAAATTCTACGTAACTTCAAATGCAGTCAATGGAGAACTTTGACTTACTCAAGAAAATTTATCATGATAAGTATTTACCTAATTAAGTGATTTCAAGTTGTTTTAAACTTTTTGTATTCTATTAAATATTATATTAAATAATTAGGGATCATTGTACATTTTCTTAAAGAGAAAAAATGAAAGCAGACGCGCGGATTCGAATAACAAATTTTTCACACCAATTTCATTTATTTACCAACCACCGAGTCGCGAAATTAGCACGAATTAATTCTATTATAAATATTGAACAATTGTGAAACAAAGCCAAATATTTATTTTTGTCAAATTAATGAAAATGAAATTAAATAATAAAAATATTAAATAAAAATAGTAACCATATTTACGAATTCATGGCATGCCGCCACCCCACTGCTTACAAGTTTGCTTAAAGACATCAGTTTTGAAAAAGTAAACAAAAAGACAAAAGAATTATTTCACGAAATTGGCACATTGCTTGGGCAACGTAAATAAACAAGTTTTTCGCAAAAAAAACGCTAGTTTAGGCCTGAACTTTTCGAAATGACGAAACCAACAAGTTTCTTGTTATTTGCAACATTATTGGCATTCTATATTGCCAACAATGCCTCTCCTGTAAGTAAACAAAACATTTTTTTAATTTTAAAATTAATTTCATTATAACACATACTCATAAGTCAAGTAGAAAGTGAGTTTAACCGTTTAAAGTTAATAATATCTTCCTGTAACCTAAAAAGGGATAAATTCTAGGGAACACTGAAGAAAATCTAAAACATTTTTCATTGCGAGGAAAAATAAACGTAGGTGTTCTTAAATCACAATATATAAAACAATAATTCCGTTACTTTATTACAACAATGATTTAATAATGAATTAATTCGATTTTTAGACGACCATTACCCATCACCAGGAACCTTAGCCATATCCTAGTTCCTAATCAGCTGTCGCACCCTTTTAAAAGGTTTTTTAGAGAAAACTTTCTTCAAAGAAGGGTTTTCTTAGTATACAACAGTGATCAATGTTTTTATGTACAATGACCTATATTCCCATATCCGTACCATATTTAACATACTTATGTGATCGACATAAATTGACGTTGTTTATGCCTCGTCCATCTTAACCCGAACCTGGGAACGTATAAACGGAAGCTGTTGTATTCGAGCAATTTTTAGGTACTTTGGTAGTCAGAATTTTCAAGGAGATCGCATTTTTAGCAAGATGTTCCTGAGATGTGGTCCATTTGGGCGTAAGGGGCGGCTTAACCTTACCAAAGACACGTGGTAGGCGGTAACGCGTCCATGTTTAGGTTCGATTCCAATAAACTTTGGTTATAATGATAACCGCGTTTACAATCTGCTATTTTCGTCAGTCGATTACTTTACTTATATTTGATAAAGTTTTATTGGAAAATACAGTATTATTGTGACACTGTCTCATAGTCTAATAGTCTACTAGATAATTTGGAGGTTTACTGCCTGCTTTCGTTCTAAGACATATTTTTTATTAATTGTTTTTGAATTGTAAAAAGAGGTAGACAAAAATAGTTGCGCGGGTTACTCTGCAACTCATATTTTGAGTTAGACTTTGCGAGGATAAACAGTATTTTCCATCTCAACCTTGGAAACCGGGCTCGAGACCGTCAGGACTAAACAAAAGTTCAAAATGATCTTCCTAAAAAATGACGCAAGCTCACAGATGACAACACAGATTACGCCTCCTATTTGGATGATATACTCCAGTAGATAATGTCTGATGTAGTTCAAAGAATTGTATGTACAAATATTCTCAGAAGAGAAGCCAAATCGACAAAGAGCATCACTCTACATATTATTTTAAATGCCTGGGTAATATTGAAATCCAGGGAGTTTTCCTTTTTCATCTCGATATGTGGTCGATGGAAGGAAAGCAAAATTTGGTAATTTCTCTAGAAATCGAATCCTGGCTTTAAAGCATTCAAAGCGGAAAAAAATTCCGGTAACAATTAAGCTAATATATCGCCAACTATATACTACCACTACATTGTTATCTATTTGTAGTAACCGCTAGCTAACTACTATTAGTACATTTTCAAATACTACTCGTAATATATATAATTCTTGATACATCTTTCATAATTTCCTTGTTTTAACCATTTTTTTCTTTTCAAAGGTTGATTCTTTATTTTTACCCGGAAGATTGTTAGGGCTACCTCAGTCAATTCGCCCAACTATGCCAAGACTGACACTTCCGAGACTACAACTTCCAAGTATTGGATTAAGACCAATTACCGTAAGTGCATGTTATCACAATATCGTTACTCTTATGTTTATAAGTAAAAAAATACCCTTGTATATAATATAGAAATAATATACAATAAATAAATAAGTAAATAATTGATTAGTGATAGTTATATATGAAAGTTTTTTTTAAAAATTTCATGTATGAATTAAATAATGACATAGTAAACAAATGCATGATGGCTTCGTTTATATAAACATCATTATTTGGTGAAATGTTGTTTGACCTTGTTAGGTTTAGCGCTCGTGGATAATCCAAGGAAATAATAATTAAATTTTTTAAAAACCGTGATTTTACTAATTAAAAAAAAATTGCAAAAATAGTGTATTTTATTAATTTATTTTTTATTGCATATTATATTAGATACGAGTACTAGATATGTACATTAATAATTGTTATTTTTATTTCAGGTTAACGTGCCCGTGATTATAAAACCAGTCACGACAGCCAGAACAACAACCACAACTATATCCCCAACAACTACAACAAGACTCCCAACAACCACAAGACACCACCACCACTTCACGTGGCCTATTTTTAGATGGCCGACATTTACAACAACTCCAACTACAGCTTCAACCACTACGACCCCTACAACAACTACCTCAAGTACTTCAACCACTACGACCCCTACAACAACTACCTCGACTACTTCAACCACTAGCACAACAACTACGACAACAACTCCAACCACAACAACCCCAACTACAACAACTCCTACATTTATTCGATAACAACTCCTAAAACTACTACTGAATAAACTATAACAATTCCTACAACTACGACCACTCCTACAACTACTACTAAATCAACTACAACAACTCCTACAACTACTACTGAAACAACTACAAAAACTCCTACAACTACAACAACTCCTCCATTAATGTCACATTTTTATCAGCTACTGGTACACGTGCAACCACCAGCTAATGTCGCAGATGACTCTACCACCAGCTACTGTCGCTCACGGCTCTACCACCAGCTAATACCGCACATGGCACCTACCACCAGCTAATGACGCACATTGATATACCACAAGCTATTGCCACAATATACGGCATAAAATTTATGTTAGTAAAGATATGAAGTAAATACTGATGCATAATTACTGGGTTAAACATGTCTTTTATATTATTTTATCTGTTAAATATATGTACATATTATATACAATTTTGTAATAGGATTAAAAATAATATATACAGCTTCAAAACAATATATATGTTATTTAAATTAAGAGCGATTAAAAATACTAATAACTATAATACATTATATTTTTAAAATAAATGTTTTCAATATATATAATCGTGTCGGAAACAACAGGGTCAGATCCTGTCTGCCCAGAAGTGGGCGACGCCGATGGCGTTATGAAAATAAAATGTTTTCAATAATGAATACTTATGATTTGTCATATTAAAAGAGATTTTTTTTTAAAAGAATTATTTATTATTTATTATTTAATTCAAAACATATTTGTACAATTTTTGTACCTTAATTAAAATTATATTATGAATATAATTAACAAGTTCAATAATAACTGTTTACTTAAATCTTAAAGTTATACTAAAAGATATATTAAACCTTATATTAAATTTTTATGTATTTGTAAAATATATAAAAAATATATGATTTATTACTTACGAGTACACAGTATTGTGTACAGAGATGTTTGTTGAGGCTAGGTGTATTATATCATGTTATATCATAAAAAAATACAATTGTAATTGGAAAAATTAGGCTGTATACATATTTACACAGCCTTTCTCTTCATTTCTTAGAGGCTATTCATTTTATTGTTGTCGCTGGGTATGCGCAGTAGAAATGCGTAAGGCAATCAAACAACCGTCCCACTGCTTGTATAATCAGATACCCCCAACACCCAGACTGAAGTCGCGAAGCAGCTTTCTGAGATCCACACAACCTCTCACATCCGGCCCTGAAAATGAGAGACTCCAGCACTGGCAACAAATCGCATTAAAGCATTTCATTACTCCAAAGAAACGCTTCAACTTTTTATTGGCATTACAACATTTTTCCAAATTACATATTTATTCATTTTTTTTATCGAAAACATTGGTGCGATACATTATTAATGAAAACGTCTTTGAAGCAAAAATTCTACGTATCTTCAAATGCCGTCAGAGTAGAGAACTTTGACTTACTGAAGAAAATTGATCATGATCCCTAAGTATTTACCTAATTAAGTGATTTATTTATTTATTTTAACAGAACCGCAATTCGAAGGTACATAGGATAATAAAGAATATAATTGTAAATGAAACATAGAGTATACATAAACACACATACAAAAAAAAACCTTAAAAAATAAGAAGATGACACGTGTCAAAGATCACAGAGATCTAGAAGAACAATACCATCGACAAAAGAGGAAAAGGATGTAAGAAAAGAGGTGTGCTGGTAGACCATTTAAAAATGACCATTGTACGTTTTACTATATTGAGTGCCCGAAGCTCCACAAGTATCAACTAGGATAAAAAAAACAATGGTTGGCTACGAGCACGGGTGTACCTATCTGGAACGTAGAAGTTAAAACATTCAAGAATCACAGTGATATTCATTATAATTCGTAATGTTTTAAATGTTACAAATAACTATACCTTGTACCTAATTTTAGTGATTTCAAGTATGTATTACAACTTTTGTATTCTATTAAATAATATTTATTATGTTAGATAATTAGGGATCACTGTATTTTTTTTTAAATAAAGCGATTAAATTACATAAAAAGTTTTATAACGTTTTAGGCGAATATTTTCCTATAACTTGTATATTAAAGTAGGTTCATAGATATTCAGGTTATTCCGGCTCCCTGTTTACCGTAATTGATACATTTTATTCGTTTTCATATGTGAAAAAACTTTGGTTTAATTATAGATTACCATATTCATATTCTTTTAAAAATAACTTTCTGAGATTAATTCAAGCATGTTCATAAAAAATATCAGCATCTATTAGGTAATATTAAGGAAGATGACAGGGCTGTAATGAGTATACGAGTATTATTTAAATCATTAATTTAATGTTTTACGCCCCTATTAAAATATTCCCCTTTTATAACTGCGTCGCTCCACAAAAATAATAATGAAAATAAAGCGCATCCTGATAAAAAAAAACGTTAACAAGCCTATGGGTTACCTTAAATCTAGTATTGAAAGAAAAAAATAAGATCCTCCGAAGGGCTCTATGCCGCCCACACGGTTCAGCTGAATGCAGTGTGAAAAAGGGTTATGTGATATTTGTGTTAGGGCTTGGTAGATTACTCTAAAAAGATAGTATATATAGAGTATAAATATTAATTAAATATACTTACCTGATATAACATTCCTAGTGACATTGTACCATGTTCTTATTATGCTCTTTTTATGTTCGGAATGTTCGTGTCCCATTTGATTATATCCTAACACGCAGCACAATCCATTCTCAGAAATCCGATCACAACATTCCACACATATCCAGCATCCCGACAATCTTAATAAAATACTATGGATATACACTTATACTAAAAATATATTTCTTTAGTGATGCTCCAGGTATCCTGGGTTATTTTTTAATATAATAAATTTAAACTATAAAATATTTTTTTAGTCTCCATTTTAATTTTGAAGATGGTATGGATGTTGCGTCGTCATTCTTAGGTTATTGTAATTAATTTGTTGGGTGTGGGAGTGTCGTGGGAGTGTTGTGATCAGTGGATTGCTGTGAAGGAATTGTTATGAGTGTTGGAAAGGGATCACTGGAATTACTCCCTACATTCCGAACAAGAAAGAAAAGAAATAAGAACACGGTATAATGTCACGAGGAAATTAATGTCAGTGAGTAAGCTTAATATATTTAAACAGTTTTAACGGTGAAAAGTGAGAAAAAACGAGATTATATTTTATTGGCAAGTTTTAGAAATGAATTTTGGAAAATATGAAATGATACAAGTAGGTAGGTTGTGACTCGAAGTTCGTAGATCAGCACGTAACACAGTGATATCTCTGACGGGCGGCTTGATGTGTGCTCAGGTTATGGAGATGTTCAACTAGAGAGAAGATATCTCATTCGTCTGGTCGTTCTGCATAAGCATATATAAATACAGCCAGCTCGATTCCCACCTTGGTCGGTGCAATAGTACTTTAAGCGACCTCTGGTGACGGCGATTCTATCGATATCTATGGAATATACAAGGCAAAATTATTAGACAGGCACAGATAGCGAAATTGGTACAATTGATGAAGTAGAAGGCCGCCACAAATTATTTGATAACAAAGTATCAAAAAGTTCACCCCTGTAAAACATAACGGAAACAAGATTATATAGTATTTGAAATAAGCAATAAAATTTCAGTCTGTAAATCAAGGACTCATTTCTCGTTCACAGTTTTGGCTGAAAGGACCTCTTTAGAAAAAACATATATTTTCTAAAAAGTTATCCTGATCATTGAAAGTGTTAATATTGATAATAATTTATTATATATATTTTAAATTATTTTGTTGTCTTGTCAAACAATGGCGAAAGTAATCGGCATTTTGATTTTGATATTTTTAGTTTACTATGTGTGCTGCGATTATAAAGTGAGTTTGAAAAAATGTTATTTTTTATATCCGTTTCCTAGCTAGATCATATCCTCGCTTTAAATTGTTCAGTTGTGTCAGCTGCCATTATTATTGGATCTCTCAAAGTCATTTCTGCACCCGCAACTCCACCGAATACGTACTATTTATAGTTCCCGTCGACCTTCAAGGGAGCGAGCCTATAGGCTTGTAGAGAAGGCAGGCGTAGTGTACGAAGCTTTAAGAGATCCAGATTGTAGGACGGAGGAAACACAGACGCTGGAAGAGCATTCCATAGCTCACCGGTGGCATTAAGGAAGGAACTTTGGAAGCTGCCAGTTCTTGGTTGACATATATTAACCGTGTATGGATGTTTGGCAAGTGCAAGACGAGTTTGTCGGCTGTGAGTGGGTGCAGTAGGAATTAGTTCTTTAATATTTTCAATGTTTTGAGCATTCACTTTGAGATCCATAATAAATTATAAATATTTATTTATTTATTTACCTTGTTTTCACATGGATCACGTAACAATTGTTACGTGATCCATGTGAAAACAAGGTAAATAAATAAATAAATATTTATAGTTCTTTAAGTTTCAAAGAGCAGCGACCGTGGTAATAACGGTAGAAAAGACTAAGAGAACCAACCTTACGTCTGTGTTCCATTGATTGTAGATTAGACGTAAGGGTGTCATTATTTATCAAACGAATTGCTTTTCTTTGAACTGAGTCAATTAAGTTTAGAAGGTGCAAGAAGCACTGATTTGAAAAATCTTTAAATAAATCGGTTAATTTCTTCTTCGTAGTATCAATCCGGTGGATTGGTTTGCAGCAACAGAATCTTGCATCTCGATCTCCATTCCTCTCGGTCCTCCGCAACCCTTTTCAGCTCAGCATAAGCGCTACAATTCATGTCCTCGAATACTTGCTGTAAATACTCCCGTCTAGGGCGCCCTCTACAGTTTCTACCCTCAACCATCCCCTCCACAATATCGTGAAGAAGACCATCGTGGCGCATGATGTGACCAATCCATCGGGCTCGCCTCTCTGAGATGGTTCTTATTAGGTGCCTATCTTCCTTGATTATCCTGAGAACCTCATTGTTCGTGACGTGGTCTCTCCAGGAAATTCCGACAATTCTTCTGTACGACCACATCTCAAAGGCCTCTAGTCTTTTTTTATCACTTTCAGATAAGCACCATGTCTCACAGCCGTACATTAAGATGCTCCAAACAAGTGTTTTGGCAAGTTGCTTGCGGAGCCCTAAAGTAATATTCTTTAACTCAAGAATTTTGGCTTTTTTATTGAAAGCTAGCCTTGCTTGATGTATTCGACTGTTGACTTCTCTTTTTGTTCTGCAATCCCAGGTGATCGTACTTCCAAGGTATACAAATTCTTTTGCATCTTTTAGGGGTACTCCTAGCATTGATATGTTAATTTTCTGCTGCTCATTGCGGCTTACTCTCATGACTTTGGTTTTTGTGCTGTTTATCTTCATATTGTAGTTGGAATTAAATATGTTTTCCATGGATGTCAGCGCTTCAGTGAGTTCATCTTCAGTTTCAGCAATCAGAGCAATGTCGTCAGCAAACCTTATCATATCAATCTTTTGGCCATGTGTTGCACGGTTAATTATATAAAGATATATTTATATGGTGACATTCGCAAAGGTTAAGAATCCGAAAAAATTGCCTAGTAATCATTAACAAATAAGATAAAATAAACAATATCATTTAATACGATTTTCAACATGTATCGAATCAACGAAAAAAATAATATGAAAATCTTTTTTAACCCTTTCATTACGGCTCGGTTTGAATACAAAATATACTGTCAATTATAAAACTAGTATTTGAAACATGAATGTATTTATTTGGTCTATTTTATATAAAACTTTGGTTCTTGTATCCTTTAGCTATCAGATGATGCATAAAAACTATTCTAAGAAAGTAGCAAAACGATATATGATGTCAAGCGATGTCAACGGGCGGGGAATCTTATGACGGCATATGCCGACAACGGATGCGAAATGGTTAAACAGTTTGACGTATTTCTAACTACCAACATGGATTTTCCACTGGAAAGCCCACAGTTACCATCTCTTGGCCTACAATTCCTTCATAACTCATTCCCTTTCATCCAGATCCAGCCGACAGGCTACCTCGATCTATACTTACATATCTAAGGCATTTGATCGAGTTAATCACGATATACTATTACTTCTCAGAAAACTTAACGCCTATGGTGGCAATATAAATCTTCTGCTCCTATTTTACCCATCGTAAACAATTTGTTGATTTCGGTGGTTACGAATCTCTTTCATTCTCTGCATATTCTGGAGTTCCCCAAGGATCATTTCTAGGTCCACTATTAATCTTCATCATTTTCAATTAAATTGTCGACTAAATTACATATTCGTTCTGTTTATTACTCACCGATATTGTTAAAATCTTCTCTTCCATCTCATCCACCGATGCCATCAGCGGTCCTTAAAATAAATCTAGTTGAGCTATTACGAACTAGTTAAGTTTAAGTTTTAACCAATGTAATATAATCACCATCCATCGGTCACAAAACCCCATCCTTCACAATTATTACCTATCAGGATCATAACTTAAAAGGGTTACAGACATAAAGGATCTAGGAATCACGTATGACTCACGGTTTACCTTCAATATTCACGTAATTAACCTGGCTGTTCGTGCCAATAAACTTCTCGGCTTCGTCACTCACCAAGCCAGTGTTTTTTGTAACCCTTTGCTCTTGCTTTGAGCATATTAGAATATGGCAGCATAGTTTGGACCACGACTCAATCCATCCTAAATCTAAAACATTACTTACTATGCTGGAGAGAGATCATAAAAAGATTCTGCGTCGACTATACGTCTATTCATTTGGAACCTATCCTTTTAATTTTGACAACATGTCACACTATCACTCTCTTTTTATTTATAGAATACTTTCATTCACTTGAGTCTCGTAGGAAAAAAGCTGCTCTGAAACACGCTTTTCTGCTTCTTTTATATATTCTTGAGTATTTCAAGCTTTATGTTCTAGAGGGGTACACCCGTGCACGCAGCCATCCATTGTTCTGTATCTCAGCGGGAACCTGTAAGGCTGTATCCGCTATTTTAAGTTCAACTGCAATGACGCTTCTGAACAGACTTTCAGCTCACCTCGATCCCTTTTTTATAAGATACTCTTCATTCGTCGAGGGCATTCATTATTATCTTGCTATATAATATTGTATCCTCCTTTGCCACTGAAAATACAATTTTTTCCGTGTTTTTAGTTTTCTGTATTTTGTTATATGTTCAATGTCTGTCGTTAATTTTCTATTTCTACTGTCTGCACCATGTTTGTCGTTTTTTCTACTTAACTGTTAGTCATGCTTACTGTATATTAACTTTTCCATGTATTATAGTGACTTAAGCTAGTGTTTATAGACTGTTATTTTGTATTTTTTAAGTTATCTTCTGAACATTATCTTGTTATATTTACTCCGTTTGTCATTTTTATGTACCCCATTGTTATTTCTTTTGAATTTTTTTCATGGCTGTCTCTATACTGTATTATATTACATTTTATCTTATATTTGTATAATTTTTATTTTGTTTTTAATCATTTGTTTTGTCATATCTTTATTTATTGTTTACACTGTACTTGATAAATTTGGTACATCTGTTCTGTTAAATAATTAAATAAATTAAATATAATAGTAATATTTTTTTTTAATTCTCAGGTAAAATCAACATCGCTACAAACATCTTCGAATATTTTAAAATATCTTAAGCCACATAGAGTAATTAGATCTACTGATCCAAAAATATCTCTATCTGTTATCGATACCAATGAAAAATTGTTGGAAACTAGCCGAAAAAATCATAATCGACCGCAAAGACCTGACAATGCAGAATGGCTCAACAGACCGCAACGTCCTCGACCCAATAGGCCCTCAATGCCAAATAAAGTAAGGCCCAATAGGCCTGTGCATCACCATCACCGACGAACTTCGACAACAACAATTATAGAAACGACTACAACATTACCGACAACTACAACTTCACCGATAACTACAACTTTACCGACAACTACAACTTTACCGACAACTACAACTTTACCGACAACTACAACTTTAACGACAACAACATTACCGACAATGACGACTTTAACGACAACAACATATACTCCAGGAACTGATTCAACAACCACAACCTCGGGAACTGATTCAACAACCGTTGTCCCAGGAACTGAAACAACAACTACTACTCCAGGAACTGATTCAACAACCACTATCTCGGGAACTGATTCAACAACCGTTGTCCCAGGAACTGAAACAACAACTACTACTCCAGGAACTGATTCAACAACCACTATCTCGGAAACTGATTCAACAACCATTGTCCCAGGAACTGAAACAACAACAACTACTGCTCCAGAAACTGATTCAACAACCACTATCTCGGGAACTGATTCAACAACCATTGTCCCAGGAACTGAAACAACAGCAACTACTCCAGGAACTGATTCAACAACCACTATCTCGGGAACTGATTCAACAACCACTACTCCAAGAACTGATTCAACAACCACTATCTCGGGAACTGATTCAACAACCGTTGTCCCAGGAACTGAAACAACAACTACTACTCCAGGAACTGATACATCAACCCCTACCTTGGGAACTGATTCAACAACCGTTGTTCCTGGAACTGAAACAACAACTACTACTCCAGGAACTGATTCTACAACCACTATCTTGGGAACTGATTCAACAACCGTTGTTCCTGGAACTGAAACAACAACTACTACTCCAGGAACTGATTCAACAACCACTATCTTGGGAACTGATTCAACAACCGTTGTTCCTGGAACTGAAACAACAACTACTACTCCAGGAACTGATACAACAACCGTTGCACCAGGAACTGATACAAGTACTCTTATCCCAGTTTTTACGCAAGTAACAACAACCGCGGCTCCAGAAACTGGTTCAACGACTCCTCTTTCAGGTACAGGTCCAACAAAGTTTGTACATTGCGTTTAAGTAATGTTTTTCGTAAGAGTGCTTTACTCTAGCGCAAGTATTTGAAAAGTGTTTTTTTTTCGTTTAAGAGTGAGGCACTTTTTTGTTCATTAGAATATCACAAAAACCCACATCAAATAAAAAAAAAGTTTTTATGCATAGTGATTATATCCTGAAAATGTTTTATCATTCTAGGTGGCACCACACCTGAAGTAGAACCGACAACTTCATGCTCCTGTACGGATACATCTACCACAAATCCAACAGAAACTGAAAAGTGAGTACAAAGGCAAACATAGATGTATCATTGGCAGTGCCGGTTTTAGGGGGTGGCGCAGTGGGTCGGTGGCCCAGGGCGTCGATTGAGCTAGGGGCGCCGAGGACAATCTATCTCATATATATGTATTTTAAATATATACAATGTGGGGCGCCAGAAAAAAAATTGCCTTAGGGCGCCGTAGGGTCTAGAGTCGGCACTGATCATTGGCATCTGAATATTGTATCTATAACCGCAGTACAGGTTGTATTATTTTAAATACATTCATAATATTCTTCTTAAACCAGTCTTTGACACCTTTCTTGGGATTTATTTTTGCAAATTTCTTTTACCGTTTTCTTTTCAAAAGCAGTCAACGAGAGAATTAAAATAGACAATTTTTACAAGCCCACTGTAGTTTATCGTCTTATAAAACAATCATATAATATAAAATACTCGGTGATTCTTTAGTCAGAATATTTTTTAACACATCAGGTATTTTAGTTTAACATGGCTATGCATGATGTCGGAAAATCAAAATTCTACAGTCAGATATAACATATATAATGACAACCGTTTTGTAATCATTCTTTGACATTTTTAAATCTTCTTCTTCTTCGTCTCAGCGACGTCAAATTATTTTTGCCCAGTATCTGGCAACATCCATAGCCCGTGTGTTGCCTAGCATTAGGTCTTGAGGTGTGCAGCTTGTTGGGCACATGGAGCAGGCTCTTAGGTGCGAGGCGGTCTGCAGGTCTCCACAGTCGCACAATAGTGGCTCTCCCTGCCAAAGAATTCCCCACGGTTCGAGGTTGTCCTTTGTTCTACCAACTCCGGTTCTTAATCTATTCAATGTTCTTGCCAGTTGGGAGGCCTTCCTTTGGAGTAATGTAATCATCTGGTGCGACTTGTCGCCAGAGCTGGAGTCTCTCATTTTCAGGGCCGGATGTGAGAGGTTGTGTGGATCTCACAGAATATTTCTGTTTCCCAATGTTTTTTTTTTATGGCTTTTAGGAGATTGGTTAAAGAAATTCTGGACAGAGATTCCTCCACAACTCCAAACAGCATTCTGTGGAAGAGCATCGTGAGGAAGGAGATCGAAGAAGACGGTCCCAACTATGACATGGCTTTGTCCAGCATCTTCCTTCTTGACAACGCTTCAGCGGACTTCGATGACAGAGCTGACGAGTGCTTAATGTGGGAGGTACCTTAAATATTATTTTACGCACAACTAGCTGACCTGGCGAACTTTTTACTGCATCAGAATTAATATTGATATATTTTCGATTAATTTAACTTAGTTACTTTTTAAGTTCAAACTAATACGAACAACTATTTGAACCGCGATGGCGTTGCAATAATGCATACAACGTTATACTCGTATATTGGAACCAGCATAAATCTTAACATCTTTTACTTAAGGAAGAAAAAACGACTTCACGTCGACGGGATAGTTATTAGGGCACTTGATGGACGTATGAGGAGCAGATGAATAACACGCAGACTTTTTCCGAAGCACATTGACATATATTTAATAACAAGATAAAAATTTACAAACTTTGGTATTCGGTTCAGGCCACGGACAATCAACGATCTACTTCCGTTGAATGCCGAGCTAAACTAACGGCGCGCTTTGAAACACCGCAGAGCCCTTCTATCAACTGTCGGCGCTTTGACGAATTATCTTCTGTCAAAACAACCAAAATGGCGAAAAATACACGTCCGACGAGCTAACAAAAATAAGAGACGAAATATTGCATATCGAGGTTTTTGGCACCAGTCTGCAAGGGTTCATGCTATTGAAATATTATAAGAATTAGGGATTCCTGTATTTTCAAACATTACATTCTAAATGGGTTTGATTTGGTCTGATGATAGAGACATACGATGATAGTAAAAAGACGTATGAAAGAAATTCAAACCCCACGAGCTTAAGTTTGTTTGAGAGGTAAGCTCTGATGTTCAGCAGTACCAATTGTTTTAAGGATGGTGTTTAATGGTGGTAACAACAGAACATCAAAAAGAATTGTGAAAAATGATAATAAACCTTTTTTATTTCTCCGTTTGTGAACATATATGACATGTATGAAACATGTACGACTATGTGTGGCAACACTGTGGAAAGATCTCTAAAATATATTTCGACCCTCTTCCCGATGTTTGATTGAGCTGAAATATAGAAAACCAACACGTTCATAATAGTATATTTTATAGAAAAAGATCTCTAAATAATTAAATTTAATTTTTGTATCAATTAATTGTGATTCATTTCGCTTTTCAGGTGATTGAAGACTCTCTGTCCTGTTCCTTAGGACAATACTCCGATACCAAACTAACTCTAGAGCATTTAGAGAACTTCTACAAGAACAACATTCGCAAGCACTCCAACAAGATCATTACAACGAGTGGATGTGGTGTAGGCACTACAACTCAACCGGTAACTACATGGTCTCATTTTTAATCTTATATTATATATATATATTTTATGTAAACACATATGGGAGAATACTGACAGATGATGATGTTAATTCTGAAGTCTCATCTGCGGAATTCTATGACGCTTACCATGGAGCATATGTCTAAGCGCTGCATGAGTGTTGATCCGCCAACGTCACAGACTACAGCCCAAGATTCACGTATCATCTTTATTATTATAGGAGTTTACTATGAATGGGTGGTCTTCACGGGACGACTTTCGTCTGCCACCAATTTTAATTAATAGGCTATGACTGCATTTTATTGGTGAGAGATCAAATTCACACAATCCGCGTATTTTAGAGCTCAGAAATTGATTAAAAATGATTTTTTTTAATTCCCGTCGGGGATCTAACCCACGACTTTTGGGCTTGCAAAGCAAATGCTTTGACCATTGAGCTATACTCGCTGGCGAATGTTAACTCCTTAGTCCTTATATATACATATTTTATGTAACGACAACATCATGTTGAAACAACGGTTCACATCTATTAACATCCTCCTCTCTCAAAAAGAGGAGCGTTATTACGTCGCGAGGGGCAGGATGAGGAGCAGGCCAGCAGACAAAGACTTTCTTTTTGAAGCACACTGATTTTATTTATTTAAAAACATTACAAGCTTTGGGCCACATACCGCTGGCCGCAACGCTGACCTTGTCACGCTTAAAGCTGGGGACCTACTGACTACCGGGTCAAACCGCGCCGGTTCTCGCTCGCGGTCACCAGCGCTATCCGTGGCAAAATTATGTAACTAGTCCCAATGTGGCCATACGTAAAGGTGTGGCGAGCGACAAAAATACAAGACGAAAGATTGTCTATCTAGGTTTTCGATAACAGTAAGCAAGGAGAACATCACGTTGATGTCACTATATAACTTAACAAAGCTTGCACTCACTGGACCTGACCACGCAGGATGACTTGGGAGGTACATTTTGGCATAGTGAATATTGTCACCATAAATTGTTACCAGTAAGTTCTGTAAGCTGCCTTGATCTTCGCCTCTAGACAAGTCAGCTGTAAATGCTAAGTTATTTGTACTCAGCATTTTTAAGAAGGGACATATTTAATTGTTTTACTACGACATCTTGTCAAATAATAAAGTACTTATAGTATTACGCAATACCGACTATAGACTCTACTGCGCCCTAGGGCATTTTTTTTCTGGCGCTCCATATTGGATACATTTAAAAAAATCTCAGCAAGATTGGTTGCACTCGGCGCCCCTAGCTTATTCGCCGCCCCGGGTCACCGACCCACTTCGCCACCCCCTAAAATCGGCACTGGTATTACGCATATATTTTTGTCAGTGGGTGTGGCAGTTGGCTATATCTCATGAAAAAAAAATTAGTACGAGTTGGAATTTAACGATTTATTGATACCAAAGTGAAAGCCACAGTACTAAGGTATTGAAATCTTTATTTCAAATTTAATAAGCATAAGAATCAAAGTGAAACATAAACTACGGCATTGGTTAGTGAGAAGCTATTCCACGGTCAGAAAGAGCAGTTCTAAGAAGAACCCACTCAGTCCTGCGCACTTTCGAGTGAGGTCGCCATAAAACTAACTGTTTCAATGGCAGGATTGTCAAGAATCAACCTCGGGAGGAATAACCAAGTCTTTCTTTCCATCCATCAAACACTTACTGACGTGGAAAAAAATGAACTCCGTGGACATCTCACTCAAGCATTTACCAGACACGGAATTTTCAGAGAATTCCTAATAAGATTTGGCCTCTCTTCTTGCGACGCATGTCCATGCGATCCAGGCATGCAACAGACGGTGAGACACTCTCTCGTTGAGTGCATCATCCATGAGAACAGGAGACGCATTCTGTGTTGTCGCCTGGGAGTCTCTAGCATTTCTTGGAAGGATTTACCCGAATTACTGCTTAGTTCTGACGGTCCCTTGCTGTTAAACTTCATCAGGGAAATCGTCGGGGCTACAAGAGCGGTTAACGAGGCTGACATGGAATAGGCTCCTGCGTTCTTCAACTATTTCTCAGACGTATATTCTAACCTTGTGTGTAACTTGCAGGGTACAATACGCAACTTTATATTTTTTCTACATTTTCTTAAGGAAAAAATAAATAAATAAAAAAAATAAAAGTGACAGGGGTGCAGTTCCTTTATAGACCGTAGCACTGTTGAATGACTCTTGGCCATCGTTCCATTTCTCTATTATGAAGTTGGATGCTAGCACTTCATGCACTTCGAAAAGAGCTGGTTCATATTCTCACATCTCGTAGTTGAGTCAAGTAGTCACCCAATGGTGTTGTCTTTATAAATGTTAACATCCTCCTCTCTCTCAAAAAGGGTGTTAATACATCGCGCGAGGACAGGATGAGGAGCAGGTCAGCAAACAAACACTTTCTTTTAGAAGCACATTGATTATATTTACTGAAAACTTTACAAGCTTCGGGCCAAGCGGAAACATAACGCTGGCCGTAACGCAACCTTGTCTCGCTAAAGGGTGACGACTGACTACCGAACTCCGCGCACGGTCTCTGCTTTCGCTCGTGCCACGAGCGGTGGTGTTTATGACTACCACAGTCGTTAGCGAACCGTCCAAAATGACAACATGGCGCACATAAATGCACGATAAGCGACAAGGAATAAGAGACGAAAGATTTTATATCATAGTTTTCGGTACTAAAGACTACATCATGCTGATGTCAATGTGTTTTTCATATTTTTGCTGAGCAGGAGCCCAGTTGTTCTTCATCTGGTTCCACCTACATCATCAAGCCCTACTTGAAGTCCTCCTGGCAAGGCCCCACGGAGTGGCGCCCTCTCCTGAGGTCCATGGCCCGTGGAGATGAGAGCGAGCAATACATGGCGCTTGTCACCTTCTTCGTGGGAGCACCGATGGTCCGAGGCATCGACAAGAAGATTGACAAGAAGTTGTTTGAAGAGGTGAGTCAATTCATAATCAGCCATATTCTTCGTAATAGACCTTCTCATCATGACTCACAGCAATGCCTTATAACACTATCCAGTCCGATTAGACAATATGTGAGTAATCGCCAGAATCACCAGGCCGAACGTTAAAGGCGGGTCACACAGCTTGTGTGTGATCGCTCCGCCAACGTTTATTGGCCGACTATACACAGCTCGTTTTATATTTTTTCAAACTTTAGTGGCCGATCACAAAACATATGTGTTGTTTTTACTTTCGACCATAATTCAAAGATCTCAAACCTTTTCAGTGAGGGTCATATTTAATTTTGTTTGAGCACATGACGATAAAAAATTTAAAAGAGCATTTTTTGTGAAAAAAATAAAATAATGTGAGATTAGACTTTATCTCGCTTGTTATAATTATTATTTTTAAATTGGGAAAACGTTTATCGTTTTTCTCGATCAATATTTCAATTTTATGCATTTAAATTATTTTTTTCTCCCGTTATAGCGCTCGCGCATAACGGGTGACGTTTGGTACAAATAAACGCGTAATATGTGAAACAGAAACAAGTGTTTGTATTGTGAACCTGGTCCTGCATCCTTCATCAAGTAAATCGATGTCCTAAATCAGAGAGGAGGATATCAATAGAAATATTGATTATTTAGGCGTGTATCTATCTATTGAATTAAACTTGGTGCTATCTGGTTTCAGATGTATGATCTTGGACGGAGAGGAAGAATACCAAGCTGCTGTTGCGGCTCCAGAAACGCCCGCCGCAAGGAACTGCTGACCCTGGCCAGGGTCAATAGGAACTCTGTCTTCCTGATCGAGAGCTTCAACTGGGGATCAGACTCCTGTGAGCCTGCCAAGCTGTAACATGTTCCAAAGGCGGGGAACGAGAAGAAGAGCACGAATGCTGTGCAAGAAGATCATAGAGTGGGAAAAGCCAATATGGGCAAGAGGATCAATAGTCTTGAAGAAGATCATAGGGTGGGAAAAGCCAATATGTGAAAAAGTATCGATAGTGTGTAAAAAGGTAGTAGTGAGGAAATAGAGAATATGGGCAAGAGGATCGATAGTCTTGAAGAAGATCATAGGAAGGAAAAAGGGAATGTGAGCAAGAGGATGCCTGCAAGAAGAAGATCATAAGGAAGTAAAATAAAATATTTATACCCTGATACAACATAAATAACAAGTATCAATAATAAGGCAACTAATTATATTGTCAGTAATTATTTCAATTAATGGTCAGTAATTATTTGTGAAATAGTAAGTAATAAATACATAAAAAAGTAAGAAAAAATATTAAATTATCAGTAGTAAAATATTGGGTCGAGAGTATTTCACAGTATGTAATACAGGAAGCGGCAAAAAAGCTGACGTTTTTAAATCAAAGCAACGACGAAAACCGTCAGCTTTTTTTGCCGTTCCCTATACTTGCTTATACAACAATACAATTTGGGAATTGATATATAGATTGATGAGTGTAATTTATATCTGCGTGAAAGATAATAAATTATTTAAATATGTTGAATGGAGTTTATTTAAAATGTATAGAAATGTCACTAAACTTTGTATTTATATATATGAATTTTTTAAATTTTTATTAGAATATTATTTTATTATTTCAATATTCTAATCTACTTTTATAGATCATTGACTATATTACAATATTATTATTACTTAAATATACATATACTATACATAAAATTCTTTTTTCAACGCGTCAATCTAAGCACAAAAATAACGGCAGAAGCGGGATGCGAACCGCGGACCTTGGAAACCAACTATGCCCAGGTATTCATACCGCTCGGCGAACTGCGCCATTGTATTTATATTTTTTGTTATTTTTTTAAATAAAGATTATTTAAGTGTTTATGAATTACTTACATAAATATTTC
Organism: Glossosoma conforme; assembly: GCA_022606575.1. Classification (NCBI taxonomy): domain Eukaryota; kingdom Metazoa; phylum Arthropoda; class Insecta; order Trichoptera; family Glossosomatidae; genus Glossosoma; species Glossosoma conforme. The sequence continues at coordinate 336,316 of JAGTXR010000185.1, read as the reverse complement.
ATCTTTTCTTTAATTATGCGTGCCCCAAACGTTAGAAAAATTAAGTACTTTGAAGATCAACCTATTAAAGTGGAATATCTATTTTTCTTGTCAATTTGCCACCAAATTTTAGTGAAATTACGAGTATCATATATTAAAATCATACTCTCTAAGTTTTTTTATTGAATTGCGTGGTGGCGGGATGAGGAGCAGATTAACAACACAAAGACTTTTTCTGAAGCACATTGATGTATATATTTCGAAATCTTCTGGCCCGGAACACAGCATTCAGGCCGGGCCAGCCACAATGCGACATCGCCGCCGTTGGCACACACTAACTGGCCGCGCGCCGTGGTCGGTCACAACCAGTGCCGCAAGTGGCGATCTCTATAGCTAACGTCACTCCCGTGACCGGACTTGTCTAAAATGTTAATATGGCGACACATGCATGTACAACAAGCGAACAGAAATAAGTGACGAAAGATTGTATATCGAGGTTTTCGGTACCTATATCATACTGATGTCAATATATATATATATATACATAAAAAACTGACGGTTTTAAATCAACATAACGATGAAAACCGTCAGCTTTTTTCCCGATTCCTGTATTTGTCGAACATTCTCTATTAATTTGTGAATTCTGCGTCGAAGCAGATGCATTTTTAATTCGAATCATTGAGCTGCACTCACTAATTTTACAGATCACGGGTTCGAATTCCGACCAAGCTAAAAATAAAATAAAATCATTTTAAAAATCTAAGATTATAATATATCTTCAGTTTTATGTTTTCTACCCAGATTTATTTATGTTATTTAAATATTTTTTTCAATACCATTTCAAATTTGTACAAAATGAATGCGTTACTAAAATACAAGTGGAATAAATAATTATATAAATTTATATATATATATATATATATACAAGCTACAGAAAGTCCCAATGCTCATCAAACAAACGACTCCAACAAATTATTCTTTAAAACAAATTCGTGGAGTTCGTGCCTGAATTGGGCTTCCCTTGCGTGAAATATATCAATATATGGTTGTGTACGGCACACGGCTTAACCGAAAATCCATTATCGTAATATTGGTGTTAATGGTAAGTTACGAGAGATCATAAAAAAATATTAAATGTATTATTTATATTATTAAAACCGCAAGTTAGTGAAATTCTCTGTTTTGAGCGAATTAATTAAAATATATTTACATAACATGAATATTATTTTACACATTTAAATTCATAACTAATATCATTTTTGGAATAAAAATAATATGTATTTTAAAATTTCGTTTATCAATATGTTTAAATTTATTTATTTTTACACAAAGTGGACGGAGAGGAGAGTACAGTCCTCGGCTCTCATTCAAGTAATCTCGTGCTCAAATTTGGGGGATATAAAAAAAAACAAATCTATTCATCCAATACCGTTAAAAAATAGATTAGCAAATACCCAAATAATAATACGCGTCGAATATTACAGTGTAAGCTAGCCCCCGGGCTCTCATTCTGAACGACGTAGGGAACTATGCTAAGTATGTACTCGGCGAAGCTCTGAAAACAGATATGACTTGGAACGACGCAGTTTCTACAAGCAGCTGTTATTAGTTTAATTTAATTACAATCATTTATATTACAAATAATATTTTTTTACGTAAAAAACATTACATATTACACACAAGGTTAAACGTTAAACCATACGAAGATTCAAAAATAAATAGATAAATGTGTATTTCACATCTGCCTAGTTAACTGTGCGCGATATCCCAACTATGTGATTGGTGTAGTTCAGCAGCAAGGGACCGTCAAAACCAAGTAGAAGTTCTTGAAAGTCCTCCCAAGATTTGACAGAGACTTCCAGATGACAACACAGAGCACGTCGCCGGTTCTTATGGATGATGCACTACATCAGAGAATGTCTTACGGTCTGCTGTTTGCTTGGATCATATGGACGAGCATCGTAAGAAAGAGACAGAAAAAACAAGGATTTTCTTTTTCCACATTAGTATGAGTTCGATAGAAGGAAAGAAAACTCAGTATTTTTTCTGGTATTTGGTGCTTAAGTGGCAAGGGGATCTCGCATTAAGTTAGTTAAAGCAACAGATGATAGAATTTACAGCCACCATGCTAGATCTAGGAAGCGGTTGAGAACCAATTATAAAATAAGGAAATGTATAGAATATATTTGTCATGGTATATTTATTAAAAATAGGTTAAGTGCTAGAGTCTATCTGTAGCTTTAATGCGTCAGATCTACAAACGAGATAAAAAAAACTATACTATTTGACGGAATTTATTATGTGTTTATAAAAACATTTATAAATATTCGACAATGTTAATAAAAATGACTGATATCAAGTTTATTAGGATTTATCACTAGATCACTGATAAATGAGTATTTACACAGCATTATACTTTCTTCTTAATTATGAATGGGTTTTATATGTAAATTAAAAGAAACACTAAAAATACAATGCGGTTTGAGGAAAATTACGTTTTAACTGTGAGTTCTACAACGTTAATATTCTAAAATTGCACATTTTTTAAATTAATCATCCCGGCATATGTATCATATCAGCCGGTTTATGTAGTGACAACATAATACATAATTGTTGATTGATTGCATAATACTGTGCGACCGTTATTTGCTGGATTTGTTCTCCAGATTTTTTAAAAATATTTTTTTCGTCAATCTCACATCATCGTGCTTTTTGAAAATTTTCACACCGTTGGAAAATCCCTCCATGATAGCGCGAATATTTTTCAAAGATCTACGGCGGACTTCTATTTCATCAATTGTACAAATTTCGCTATCTATGCCTGTAAAATAATCCTGCCTTATATGTTACATAGATGTCGATAGAATCGCCGTCAGAGGTCGCTTCAAGTACTATTGCACCAATCAAGGTGGGAGTCGACCTGACTCTATATAAGCAGATTTCAATTTAAATTTTAAATTTATATTTAATTTATTTAATTTCTTTCAGAAACATTACAAATTTTATTTAATACGATCCTGAAAAAATATATAATACAAGAGAAACAATTTATAAATATAGGTATTTATTATAAAAACAACAATTATTAAAAAGTCCCGAAGCTCGCTAAACTCCACGAAATTACTTTGATAAATTAATTTGTGGACCTCATGTCGAAACTGGGCTTCTCTCAAGTGGAATATATCAATATTCGAGGCGAGGAATAGTATGATCACTCTACCAAGAAGCATAGTATCCGGCAGATTAGTATTACTTTAAGGAATAAGAAACAATATGTGTTTCCTTATACTTAAATTATTGTCAGGGACAAACAAAACGATTTCCATCAAAATATCAGGATTTCTGAACACGCCGCGCATTAGCCGAATGAAAAGCATACTCAAGCACACATCTCTTCTAGTTGCTGGGTTGAAAACATTGGCTGGAGGAGGAAGTCCGAGATTCCATTTCCAGGGGGCACCGCGTGGAGGTTCTTTTTATGCTCCCCTCACTGGGGAGCCCAACCACCCCTTCTTCGTACCTTAGCTTTATAACTTTGTTTCTCAGCCGGAGAATATACGGCACCAGTATGGGATCGATCAGCTCATTGTAATCAAGTGGATAGCACCCTGAATGATGCATGCAGAGTGGTCACAGACTGCCTCAAACCAATACCCGTTTCAAAACTATACCCCTTGGCTGGTATCGCACCACCAAACATAACCAGGAATCATAATTTGAGATTTTTTTATTATTACTAAGTCTTCGAAGGTATTTTCATAATCATAGACTGAATCATTATGAATAGAGGAAAACAATTAAGACGATATAACTTTATTTATTTTATAAAACTCATATTGAAACCTCATTACACTGCTTAACCTTTTACGTGCGAAATAAGATTTCATAAAAAGTCACGAAATAAGTCAATTAGTCAATGACAAATAAAGTTCAATATTTAAGGACGATCTTTTTAATGTGTTTTGATTGGTCAGTGCTGCATTTATATTCACCTTCAGAACTAAATGAAATAAATCCATTATTATATTTAAAAAAGGTCAAATTTGAAACATGTGTAGAATGACCCACATCTCAATACAAATCGTAAAAAAAAAATGACGAAGGAATGTCGGAATGCGAAACAAAGTTGTAGTCAATATAGTATTCAGATAAATCCGCATCTCGCACTGAAGTGACGTGTTTTCTTCAGGACGTGGGATAAATCCGCACCTCGCACCTAAGAGCAGTGCAAGTTGGTGCGGATATATCCGCACCTCGCATCTAAAGGAAAGTATTCTACCACGTATCAAAATCAGAGAATTTCTTAGTCATTTCGTTATTCGATTCAGTCGCATATTTTAATTAATGTTGAAATGTTGTCCTATGGCTTTCAGATTAAGTAGGTTCACAGGTGACCGGTATCTGTGAGTACCAATTTCGCCAGGTACCGTTATTGACACTATACTAAACTTCACTATAAATTTCCTTATCAAAATACAACTAACAAAAGTGTATATTTAATATTATTAATTTAAGTATGTACTTAAAATACCTGGATCTATATCACAGGGATGTATTCAGTTAATCTAAATTTCCTAATATCACAGTATCGTGGTCTTTAGTTAAGAAAATGAAATTTAGATGAAACTTTAAAAACCATAATTATCATTGATTGGTGTCACGGAATTTTTACAGAAAATGTAAAAAAACGAAATACATATTTTTTAAGGTGTATTTTATATGTGAACCGCAAACCCAATTTTGGAAATCAGTGTTTTTTTATGTAATCGCAAGCAAGAGAGCACAGCCAGTCAAGACTAGTGTACTCTATGACGCTCAGTCAGGAAAACTGGACGCTGCATGCGGGGAATCTGTGTTGTGTTCGTGTTTGTGAGTGGGTTGGGGAGATTGCAAGTGTATATTTATCTGTTTCTTGAAGAGATCCAGATTGTAGGAAGCAGGAAACACAGACGCTGGAAGAGCATTCTAAAGCTTAACGGTGGCATTAAGGAAGGAACTTTGGAAACTGCTAGTTCTCGGACGACACACATTAACCGTGTATATATAACGTTCGGCAAGTGAAAGACGAGTTTGAAGGTTGTGGGTGGGTGCAGGAAGAATTAGTTATTTAAGTTCCGAAGAGCAGCTACCGTGGTAATAATGTTAGAAAAGACTAAGAGAACCAATCTTACGCCTGTGTTCCTAGTGTTCTTCTTTGAACTGAGTCAATTAAGTTTAGGAGGTATTTTTAGGCTCCAATCCAAAGGTGACTGCCGTATTCAAGGATAGGTCGGATTTGTCCTTTATATAGAAGAATAAGTTGTTTATAGTTGAAATACCGACGTGATCTATATAATACACCTAGTTTTTTTGGAAGCGAGACCGGCTTTATACTTAATTGAAACGTAATATTTGACATTATTCGAGATTGATAAACCAAGAATGTTGATGGAGCTTGCTTTTGGAAGAAAACAACTGTTGAAAGAAACAGGATCCATAGGACTCCTCTCGGTGAAGAAAATACATGATTAGGTTTTGGAAATGTTGAAACTGTCGAGGTTGAGGTCACCCCATCTTGAAACCCTTTCAAGAGACATGTTCATCTTCTCCACCAGAGATTCCCTAGCAGCAGATAGTTCCGAATGTTTCGGAGGCTTATGGAAGATTATACTCTCATATTATTCTTGGTTCAAAAAATTTTTTTTTGAAGAAAAGTTCAACTCTGTGAAACATAGCGGAATTTTACATAGCAATATTTTAAATACTTTAAGTAATATAGTTGTCAAAATTTTAACTCACTTATCGTTCACGTTTTTCTCTGAAAGGATATCTTTACGTTTTTTAAAAAAATATTTTGAAAACGTAACCATGAAATATTAAAATAAATAAATTAATTAAAATTATTTTTATTTGAAATAATATTTTTCTGCCACACAATGCCGAAAATATTCGGCGTTTTAGTTTTGTTATGTATTCTTTACTATGTTTGCTGCGAAGAGAAGGTGAGTTTTTTTGTAATCTTTCATATCTGCTCCATCATCATCACCATCAGCCTGTGTCCTTTCACTGCTAAGCTTAAGCCTCCCGCATGTGTCTCCATCCTCTTCGATGCTCTGTCTTCCGCATCCAGGCCACTCACGCTATTCTTCTTATGTTCAGTCCATTTTGCAGGGAGTTGGGCAATGCTTCGTTTGCCAGTTCTTGAGATAAGTCATGTCACATCAAGACGCAAGCCTCCCGCGTGAGTCTCCATCCTCTTCGATCCTCTGCCTTCCACATCCAAGCCACTCCCGCTACTCTTCTTATGTTCAGTCCATCTTGCAGGGGGTTGGCCAATGCTTCGTTTGCCAGTTCATGGGCATAGTCATGTGACATCAAGAATGCGATTACCAATCCCTTTGGCGATGTGGCATAATGAACTGACGGGAGAAGAAGGGCTGAGAGAGTTACTAAAAGACCTCTCCCAGCTTCAACTAGGCACGGTGTAAACCGGCCATAAACTCGCCAAGCCGCCTGGCAAGCGTGGTGTTTTAAGCCAACTACACCACATAATAAAAAGTCAAATGCATTATTTAGTAATAAATGTAGATTAATTTCATATAACTCTTTTCTACAGTAATAATTGTATATCATAAGCGAATAAAAGTAAATTGGTTTCATGAATTAATTCAAAACATCGAAGTAATAAACAATTGCTCACTATTACATATAAAAATCAAACATGTACTGTGGTACCTTTACATACGAATTTTTTGAGATACGAGCCGTCGAGTGAGCGACTATTTTATTTGAAATACGAGCAAAATTTGAGATACGAGTTATTAGAAATTTGAGTAAGGTTGCGGAACGAATTAAACTCGTATGTCGAGGTACCACTGTAATTGTATTAAGTTGGATTTATCTAATTTTATACAAATCGGCATTTAGAAAGGTTACAAATTTGGATAATTTTTTAACTCTTAAAATCGTTAATTAATAAGATAATATTACACATAATTAATACATTTATCGATTTTTATTATTTATAAAATTAGGATAGAATAATAGTATATTAAAGCATTTTTTTTTTAATTCACAGCTAACAACGCAACAAACATATTCGAATATGTTAAAATACCTTCAACCACACAAAAAAGGTAGACCTGAAAGTCAAAAATTATCTCTCTCTGTTATCGGTACCAATGAACAATTATTGGGAACTAGTCGAAGAAATCATAATCGACCTGCAGCATCTCAAAGTCTTGATAATCCAGTAAAGCCTAACAGACCGCAACGTCCTCGACCCAGTAGGCCGCCAAGACCAAATAAAATAAGACCCTCAAGGCCAAATAAAATAAGACCCAATAGACCGAATAAGCCCAATAGACCGAATAAGCCCGATAGACCGAATAAGCCCAACAGACCACCGGGATATCAGTCGAGCGATGTAGTGATAACAGTAAATAATAGACCTCTACTTCACCACCATCGTCGAACTTCGACAACAACTACAACGTTACGAACAACCACAGCGCCACCGACGACCACAGCGCCACCGACGACCACCGCGCCACCGACGACCACAACGCTACCGACGACCACAACGCTACCGACGACCACAGCGCCACCAACGACCACCGCGCCACCGACGACCATAACGTCACCGACGACCACAGCGCCACCGACGACCACCGCGCCACCGATGACCACAACGCCACCGACGACCACAACACCATCGACGACCACAGCACCACCGACGACCACAGCGCCGCCAACGACTACCACGCCACCGACGACCACAGCGCCACCGACGACCACAGCGCCACCGACGACCACAGCGCCACCGACGACCACAACGCCACCGACGACTACAACACCACAGACGACCACCACGCCACCAACGACCACAGCGACACCAACGACCACCATGCCGCCAACGACCACCATGCCGCCAACGACCACCACGCCGCCAACGACCACAGCGCCACCAACGACCACCACACCGCCAACGACCACGACGCCGCCAACGACCACAGTACCGCCAACGACCACCACGCCGCCAACGAACACAGCGCCACCAACGACCACCACGCCACCGAGGACCACCACGCCACCAATGACCACAGCGCCACCAATGACCACCACACCGCCAACGACCACCACGCCGCCAACGACCACAGCGCCGCCAACGACCAAAGCGCCGCCAACGACCACCACGCCATCAATGACCACAGCGCCACCAACGATCACCACGCCACCAATAACCACCAGGCCACCAATGACCACAACGCCACCAACGATCACAGCGCCACCAACGACCACCACACCGCCAACGACCACGACGCCGCCAACGACCACAGCACCGCCAACGACCACCACGCCGCCAACGAACACAGCGCCACCAACGACCACCACGCCACCGAGGACCACCACGCCACCAACGACCACAGCGCCACCAATGACCACCACACCGCCAACGACCACCACGCCGCCAACGACCACAGCGCCGCCAACGACCAAAGCGCCGCCAACGACCACCACGCCATCGACCACAGCGCCACCAACGATCACCACGCCACCAACGACCACCAGGCCACCAATGACCACAACGCCACCAACGATCACAGTGCCACCAACGACCACAGCAACACCAACGACCACATCGCCACCAACGACTACATCGCCACCAACGACCACAGCGCCACCAATGACCATCACGCCACCAACGACCAACACGCCACCTACAACCACCAGGCCACCAAAGACTACAACGCGACCAACGACCACAGTGCCACCAACAACCACCACGCCACCAATGACCACCACGCCACCAACGACTACAGCGCCACCAACGACTACCACGCCACCAACGACCACCACGCCACCAACGACCACCACGCCACCAACGACCACCAGCGCCGCCAACGACCACCAGGCCACCAACGACCACAACGCCGCCAACGACCACCACGCCACCAACGACCACAGTGCCACCAACGACCACCACGCCACCAATGACCACCACGCCACCAATGACCACCACGCCACCAAAGACCACCACGCCGCCAACGACCATAGCTCCACCAACGACCACCACGCAACCAACGACCACCACGCCACCAACGACCACCACGCCACCAATGACCACTACCCCACCAACAACTACAGCGCCACCATTGACCACCACGCCGCCAACGACCACAGCGCCGCCAATGACCACCACGCCACCTATGACCACAGCGCCATCAACGACCACCACTCCGCTAATGACCACCACGCCACTAACGACCACCACGCCACCAACGACCAACACGCCACCATCGACCACCACGCCGCCAACGACCACAGCTCTACCAACGACCACCACGCCACCAATGACCACAGCGCCACCAACGACCACCACTCCACCAACGACCACCACGCCACCAACGACCTCCACGCCACCAACGATCACCAAGCCACCAACGACCACAGCTCCACCAAAGACCACCACGCCACCACGGACCACAGCTCTACCAACGACCACCACGCCGCCAACGACCACAGCGCCACCAACGACCACCATGTCACCAACGACCACCACGCCACCAACGACCACAACGCCACCAACGACCACAACGCCACCAACGACCACAGCGTCACCAACGACTACCACGCCACTCACAACTACAACAGAGACGATTCCCACAACTACAACAGGGACGACTCCTTCAACTACCCATCCGGGTGGCTGTGGGCTTCGTCGTTGTAGTCATACAACACCTTCAAGTACAACATTAACGTCTCCAACAACTACTCAGACCACAACACCAACAACTACAACTTCATCAACAACTACAACGTCACCAACAACTACAACATTGACTACTCCCACAACCACCCTGAGTACAGCAACCGCATCGACAACTACAACATTTCCAATAACTACAACATTAACGACACCGACAACTACTCCGACCACTTCACCGACAACCACAACGTCACTCACAACTACAACAGAGACGATTCCCACAACTACAACAGGGACGACTCCGTCAACTACCCATCCGGGTGGCTGTGGTCTTCGTCGTTGTAGTCATACTACACCTTCAAGTACAACATTAACGTCTCCAACAACTACTCAGGCCACTACACCAACAACTACAACGTCACCAACAACTACAACATTGACTACTCCCACAACCACCCTGAGTACAGCAACCGCATCGACAACTACAACATCTCCAATAACTACAACATTAACGACACTGACAACTACTCCGACCACTTCACCGACAACCACAACGTCACTCACAACTACAACAGAGACAATTCCCACAACTACAACAGGGACGACTCCTTCAACTACCCATCCGGGTGGCTGTGGGCTTCGTCGTTGTAGTCATACAACACCTTCAAGTACAACATTAACGTCTCCAACAACTACTCAGACCACTACACCGACAACTACAACGTCACCAACAACTACAACGTCACCAACAACTACAACATTAACTACTCCCACAACCACCCTGAGTACAGCAACCGCATCGACAACTACAACATCTCCAATAACTACAACATTAACGACACTGACAACTACTCCGACCACTTCACCGGCAACCACAACGTCACTCACAACTACAACAGAGACGATTCCCACAACTACAACAGGGACGACTCCGTCAACTACCCATCCGGGTGGCTGTGGGCTTCGTCGTTGTAGTCATACAACACCTTCAAGTACAACATTAACGTCTCCAACAACTACTCAGGCCACTACACCAACAACTACAACGTCACCAACAACTACAACATTGACTACTCCCACAACCACCCTGAGTACAGCAACCGCATCGACAACTACAACATCTCCAATAACTACAACATTAACGACACCGACAACTACTCCGACCACTTCACCGACAACCACAACGTCACTCACAACTACAACACAGACAATTCCCACAACTACAACAGGGACGACTCCTTCAACTACCCATCCGGGTGGCTGTGGGCTTCGTCGTTGTAGTCATACAACACCTTCAAGTACAACATTAACGTCTCCAACAACTACTCAGGCCACTACACCAACAACTACAACGTCACCAACAACTACAACATTGACTACTCCCACAACCACCCTGAGTACAGCAACCGCATCGACAACTACAACATCTCCAATAACTACAACATTAACGACACCGACAACTACTCCGACCACTTCACCGACAACCACAATGTCACTCACAACTACAACAGAGACGATTCCCACAACTACAACAGGGACGACTCCTTCAACTACCCATCCGGGTGGCTGTGGGCTTCGTCGTTGTAGTCAAACAACACCTTCATTTACAACATTAACGTCTCCAACAACTACTCAGACCACTACACCGACAACTACAACTTCACCAACAACTATAGCATTGACTACTCCCACAACCACCCTGAGTACAGCAACTGCATCAACAATTACAACAACATCAACTATAATATTAACGACACCGCCAACTACTCCGACAACCACATGCCCATGTATGAAAACATCTTTCGACGGACGGTTAGTATTCAGCAAACAATTATAAATGTCATATTATGGTTACATCCTTCTTTAAATAATGAGTCAACCCTCGGTATGCTCTCTTGATATAAGAGGGCAAAGCTTAAGTCAAAGAAGCCCTCGGTCGCACAAAAAAGCGTCTTTCCAAAACTGTCCTATAGTTCGGTCCTTGCCCGACGGTAAAACACTACGCCAGAAAACTTAATTCCTTCCGCATTCCTTAACACAAAAGATCACGTAACTTAGTAGTACGATAGACTCCTCATCTATCAAAACAAGGCTCTACCAAGATAGATCGATCTTAAATAAATCTACTATCTTTGGTGGATAAAAGTAGCATAATCAGACTTCAGAAATATTTTAAATTGCAACCGCTTTGCAATGGTCGTACGATACTTCTTGACGCGTTTACAATTTACAAATGAAACACAATTTTTATTTGAAAGAAAACGCATGCAAGAGAGCACAATTGTTACAACCAGTGAGCTCTGTGACGCACAGCCAGGACCTCTATGAACCAACATTTGTTAGAGGCGGAAAGAAAGAAGTGCAAAAGTTTCCCCGATAGAATTAGCAAGAATTTAAAATGCTCTTCTACCAGCAATGCAAGCAGTAAACTTATATTTTTAATTTGATTTTCGTTTTTCTAGTCATTTATAGTCTTCTTGCATTCTTTGGAGGACAGTTTACTTGACTCAAGGTGTTGTATGCCATTTTTTAGTATCTTATATCCACAGCACACGAGTCCCACGTGAACCACTTATTTGAAGTAGTGAGTCTCCGTATATTTGAAATACTCGAAATAAGGAAAATAATATTATGTTCATTTTTATTTCTTTTAGGGCATTGGCTTTAGGGATTTTGAACAGGGATTCCTCCACAAGTTCGTACAGCCTGCAATGGAAGAGTATAATGAGGAAAGAGATCGAAGGTGACGGCGCTAACTATAACATGGTCATGGCCATCCTTTTCCTTCTGGATAACGCGTCGGCGGACTTCAAAGACAGAGCTGATGGCTGCTTAATGGCGGAGGTACATAAAATATTTTTTTTATATAAAAACAACGAAAATACAATCTATAAGTCTATAATACGCATTCAAGTATAAATATAAAACGTCAAGTATAATATGTAAGCAGTGTGTCCATGTTATTATGATTTATTTAGTAGAGCGGTTCATTTTCATCAAACTGAAAATTTACAACAAACAAATAGCGCAGATGTCGATATGGCGGTCCATGCTGAATGTTTCTATCCTGGAATGTGGAAATTCAGAGGAAGACAAGGGTTGTTTGACAACAAAACCATAAAAATTTTTATGAAGGAGATTTTTAGGCAATTGGTGGTAAATTTGAAAAAAAATAACGCAAGACATACGTCACACTGAGTAAAATTTGTGGATTATTTTTTTTAACGTTTTATAACTCTTGTCAGACGAACACAAGGACTTAATAAATTAAAGTAAGGTAGCTATTACCTATAATCCTAAGACTTTATGAAGAAATTTTTACAATTAGTGGTACATTTGAATCACATAATAAATTTCCAGCAGTAGCCTATAAGTTTAAAAATAAGCATTATTCTATTATTTAGGTAGTATCGGTCATTTCCCATTGCTCAAGAACACGTCACGAACAATGAGGTTCTCAGGATAATCAAGGAAGATAGGCACCTAGTAAGAACCATCTCAGAGAGCGCCCTGGATCGGTCATATTTGCGCCAATGGTGTTCACGACATTGGAGGGGATGGTTGAGGGTAGAAACTGCTCTTTTGTAAGTGTTCGAGGACATGAGTTGTAGCTCTTATGCTGAGCTGAAGAGAGGGTTGCGGAGGACAGAGAGAATGGAGATCGAGGTGCAAGATTCTGTTGCTGCAAACCAATCAACCAGATTGATACTACGAAGAAGTAGACCCTTATAAACACTGCGAGCTGTGCGATTCCGGATGTCAACAGTCGTCCTGCAAACCAATCCACAGGATTGATACTACGAAGAAAGATTGCTTAATTCATTTATTACAACTCTTTTTGTTTTTCAGGTGATCAAAGTATCCCTGGCCTGCGCTTTAGGGCCATCCCCCGACATCTTGCAGACTCTTGCACGCTTGGAGAGCTTCTACAGGAACAACATCCGCAAGCACTCCAACAAGATCATCACAAGGAGCGACTGCGGTGGAAACACCACAATTCTACCGGTAACTACTGATATTCTCCTTTCTTATTTCGATATATTTTACTGGATGAAGGATGTAGGATCAGGAACGTCGCCCGTTATAGGGACACCCTTAGGCGCTCCCATAACGGTGGCGGGCGCGTTCCGACTGCCAGCGCGCCTATGACCTATGGCGCCGCCAAATCCTAGCGGCGGACTCGCGAAGTAAATATGACAGTGGCCGACATGAAATAGACCAACTGTCATAACAAACAAGATGGCGCATGCAAACGCCGTGCAACATTATACGATTAACGATTAAAAACATTATATGTATTTTATTGTTTGACATACGTATAATTCAATCGTTTGTTAATTAACCCTAAGCGTCGAATATTCGACGGTCGATTCTCGTGCGAAAAAGACGAACCGTCGAATATTCTCGGCTCATCTAAACACAAGTCGACAGTAATAAAGATTTATTATTTACTTCATGTATGATCTCAAAATCAAAATTTTAGTTTGGATATTTTATTTTTTGCTGTATTTACATTGATTCGATTTTTATTTGCTTAATCTGAAGTATGAACTGTTTGGAATGAACATCGTTTTTATTATATGTAGTCCAGTGCTACGCAACCGCTGTGTTGCGGCAGACTGTTGTGCCATGAGCCGATACAGGTGTGCCGCGATCAAATAAGGCAATATTTTAGCTAAGTAATTTTACATAGGTCTTCCAGCCCCCATGGCCTATCGCTTGTAGACAGACAACTACGTAGTACTATGCATTATACAAATTTCAGATAAAAGTAAAATTAATCAAATTAATATCTATAATTTCGGCTTTTGGTGTGCCGCGATATTCAAGTAACAACTATATTGTGCTGTAGAAGATAAAAGGTTGGGGAGCAATGATGTAGTCGATCGGTTGAGTCTCGATACTGTCTGTTTAAAAGGTAGTCTAATATTAAATGGTACTTTCGTTTTTACAAACCAGGAGCCGAGTTGCTCAGACTCGGGATTCAATTACCCTATCAAGGCCTACCTGATGTCTACCTGGATAGGACCAGCGGCGTGGCGACCTCTGCTGATATCCATGGCAGCTGGGGACGACCGCGAGCGCTACATGGCGCTTATAACATCCTTCGCAGGTGCGCCGATGGTTCGGGGGGTCAGAAAAAGGATGAAGAGGTCATGGTTCGAAGAGGTGAGTCAATTCATATATATATTTCTTTTTTATGTAAGCACATACCGGAGAATACCAACAGATGGTGATAGTAATTCTGAAGTCTCATCTGTGGAAATCTATGACGCTCACCATGGCATATATGGCTAAACGCTGCATGTGGAGTGTTAGCTGGATAGATTACAGCCCGAGATTCACGCATCATCCTTTATTATTACAGGAGTTTACTGTGAACGGGTGGTCTTCACGGGACGACTTTCGTCCACCGCCAATTTTAATTAATAGGCTATGACTGAAATTTTACGGGCGATGGATCAAATTCACACCAACCGGAGGCATTTTAGAGCTCAGAAATCGATTATTTTTATTTTTTTAATCTCGGTCGGGGATCGAACCGACGACCTTTGGCTTGCAAAGCAAACGCTTTGACCATTGAGCTATGACTGCCGGTATTATGCCATACTTCTCGCAATGACTCAAAATTTAAACATAACAATCCATGAAAAATTTGATGAGCAGTTGCTATTATTCTTGTTCATTTAATTGAAAAAGAGAACAATCATCCTGCATGAATTTGTAATTCATATACAGATCAATATTTTGAAATTACAGTGAGGCCCCGCTTAACGCTGTCTCGTTTAGCGCGGTTTCGGTTTAGCGCTCTTTTATTTCATTTATTCCTAGAAATTGTGCATAAATAGTGGAAAAAATAGTGGAATTAGCGAAACAAACCGGTTTAGATGAGGTAAATGTGGAGACGTCGAAGAAATAGTTCAAGAAACAGCAGCTAGTCTTTCTAATGATGAGTTCAAGGTGAGCAAGAAGAAAACAAAAATATTGGTATTAGTGATTTCAAAAAAGAGCAAAAAAACTTTCGATGGCGTTTGTAAAAAAGAGTTTGACCACTATAACTGAAATAATGGACCAGTTTGTTGAAAATGATCCAAATTTTGACTCGAGTTCAAAAGCAAGACGGGTGTTAGAGATGCTTTATCCACTTATCAACAACTTCTAACAGAACGCAAAAGGAAAACGCAAACTACATTAGATGCCTTCTTGACAAAATGGCAGAAAATTGGAAAGACAGAATAGACTGAATGATCTGACTGTCTTAGAATTTTATTTGTTTTTATAAGTATATTCGTTTATATTGTTTTTATTTTTGTAAGAAATAAATGTATGGTTTTATTCTCATTAAAAAAACGTAACTATTACATTTAATACCCAACCTCATTAATTACATGTTAACACATTGTTCGCGCGCGAGTTTTTTTATATATTTTTAAAAGTCTATAAATTTTTAAATATTTGCGATAATTTAGTGAAATTTTAAACGTAGCTTACCTTATTGTGCAGCAATGATAAAATGATGGTAAACAAACACAAAAAAACGTCCTTTAAAGTAACACTTCACATAAACATACATATTTTGTAGAAATATGAACAAAACATATCTACCATTCATCCCTTCGTCAGGTACAAAGAACCCCAATTCTCCGTACAAGTTGAAAACAATTATTTCGTATTGAAGGTCAAAAAAAATCAAGCCAACGGGATCTGCGTCAAGGTTTTTTTTTTTTATTTATGTGTAAAATGTGTAGTTTGAAGTAAGTTATACGATTTAGCAACAAAATTCGTTATTACGCAACTCGTATTATTACGTTACCCGACGTCCACCACCAGAGAGTAAAAAACGTAGTAATACGTTTCCCGCGTTTGAGCACCAGACTAAAAAAAACGTAGTAATAAGTCTCCCGCAAACAATGTGATAAGATAGCATCGTTTAGCGCTGTTTCGCATTACGCTCTACTTTGGTGGAACGTATCCCCCGCGTTAAGCGGCGCCTTACTGTACTAAAAATATTTTAAAGTATTAATTGTGTGATTTGAAAAGTAATATTTTTTTATTAATATAAGGTAATATTAAGTCAAAAGTCAATGTTTTTGTTTTATTTTTAAGACCACATAAGTTACTCCCTCGTACATATGTCGCATGGGTATATACGTGTATGTCTTTCATTCTTACAACGTTTATGTATCATCTGGTACTGTGTGCTTGCAGATGTACTATTTGGGACGCAGGGGAATAGTACCGAGCTGCTGCTGTGCCTCCTTAACCGCCCGCCGTAGAGAAGTGCTGAATCGTGCCAGGGTGCAGAGGGGCATCGCCTTCCTGACCGAGGGCTTCAAATGGGGAACAGACGGCGCCTGCAATACTAGAAAGCTGAAGAAAATTACAAAAGCGACGAGCAAAGCCAAGACTATAGATGCTCATCAAACAGATCACAGGGTGGAAAGAGATAATACGGGTTAGAGAATGCATGTTCTCTAAGAAGAAGATCTTATGTTCTATAGTTGACAAGAAGAAAATCAAAGGGTGGGAAAAGGGAAAAAGGCTGTAGTTTTTTATCGTCACCCGGTAGGATCATATACTACTGGTAGTCTGATAGAAAATTAGATGTAGTATATTTAGTATTTGTCAATTAATATTAAATATATAAAACAACCTGCACGTAAAAATATGGCAATATATAAGTAATTGATAATCAATAAATAATTTCACGAAAAGGCAGATTAAAAAAGAGTCTCACTTCCAAGCTTTTTGCTTCGTTAGGATAAATACTGGAGTAAAACTGATGAACTGTTGGTTAAACATACAGTGTTAGCTTGACATACGAGTTTTTTGAGATACGAGCCGTCAAGCGAGCGATTTTTGGCTTTGAAATACGAACAAAATTTGAGATACGAGCAAGGTTGCGGAACGAATCAAACTCGTATGTCGAGGTATGAGAGTTTATGTTTTTATGTATAAATGTAATTTATTGCCGAATGAAAGGTAAAATATTAAATAATTTTAAATTAAGATTTATCAAAGAAGGTTTAGATGTTCTTAAAAAATATATTTATTTACTATTGAACAAATAATAAAATTAAGTATGAATATTACTTTACAAAATGTGTGAAAAAATATTTCCAAACTTTACGGATACATCTTCACAATCTTCAATAGTCTCCAGAGAGTCCGAAACATGTAATCATTAAAAATAAATGTGAATATTTTTTAATTTCTTATTAAAAATAATTTTAAATTATAATTTACACGCTTCGATAAGTTTGGATTTTATTTCATTTATTTTGGAACCGCATGTTTTTAATGAGGGATTGTATTTATCCAATATGTATATTATTTTACAAGCGGTTTCCAAATATTACACAGTATGTAATAAATAATTTAGAAGTTGAATGAAAGTTAATTATTATACAGGAGCGGCAAAAAATCTGACAGTTTGATTACTTGCTTACCAATCAAACAGTCAGCTTTTTATGCCGCTCCCTGTAAATCAAAATTTTTTAACACATTAAAATGTCATTAAAACATTTATCTTAGGTTTTTTTATTTAAAAATATTTTATTAAATACAAAATAAATATTTTACTTTTTTTTTTCCAACACACTTATTATCTTATATATATTTTATTATGTAAGCACATACAGGAGAACACTGAAAGATGGTGATAGTGATTCTGAAGTCTTATCTGTGGATTCTATGACGCTTAACATGTTACATAAGGTTAAGCGCCGTATATGGAGTGTTGATCGTCCAACGTCATTGACTGTTACAGCACGACATTCACGCATCAACCTTATTATTACAGGAATTTACTATGAATGGGTAGTCAACACGGGACGACTTTCGTCTACCACCAATTTTAATTAATAGGCTATGACTGGCATTTTACGGGTGAGGATCAAATTCACACCAACCGGGGATAGCTCTTTAAGGCTCATGCCAAAAAGCCTCGAAAAAGGATCTTTTGTCTCTTATTTTTGTTCGCTCGCCTGGCATGCACATCTAATATGTGCATGTCAGGCGAGCGTCATATTTATTTAAGCATTGTAAAGGAAAGGTTAACAACTAAGAAATAATCACACCTAATAATACAAAGGTTATCTTTGTTTTGCGAAGCTTTGCTAAAAAATTGACAGATGAAAGATAGATTGGCTCCTGCCAAATACTCTGAATGATTAGAGAGAAAGATGCTGGTTCGTGTGGAGCTGATGCTATTGGTTGTGCTTTCTCAGAGACTTCAGGTCGAGGGGTTCATACTTGTTGAAGAAGTCGACCAGAGGCTTATGGGACAGCACACATTGCAAGAACTGCTCCAGCGTTAGCCTCCAGGCATGCTGTGATTGAATGTATGTCGATGGCTTCGTCTGAAAAGAAAAGTAAGTGACGAGTGCATTTACAAGTGTAATGTGTTGTAAGAACAGTTGCCTGATCAGAATATCACGAGAATACATTTTCATTGAGATAAATATAAGATAATAGAGAAGAATCTAACCAAAATATTCATCCTTTTGTTGGCTAAGAAACGTGAGACCTAAGACATGTAATTGTTGAAGAGCATACGCTACTTTTCTTCAACAAATTCTTCAACAAAAACATCTTTACAAATTCATACAAACATCAAATTTCTCTCACAGTCTATTTCACCACAAATTTGATGTAGATTTGTGTGTGTGTGTGTATCAATTTGTAAAATATTGATATAGTATTGTGGCTTTTGGGTTTAGCCGTGTGTGGCGAATTACTCTTTTCCAATATTTCGACCGCCATTGCAGGGGTCTTCTTCAGAGTTGATAACTGTGTGATGAGTTGGTGTCTGGAGGTAGTTTAGACGTTAGACTAACGTACCTCCACGAGGTCGTGTCGGAGGGTCGTGTACGGTGGGAATGTTTCAAGGAGCGTACCTCCACGTACGTCATGTCGGACTGTTGTTGTTCTTGTTTGTCTGTGCAGGTTTTTGAGTGTGCGCTAGAGGTGGAAGCCATGCTGTTTTGATAATCAAACCGTTATCCCTGTTGATGTTGATAGGATGTCTTTTGATTTCAATGGCTTCCCTTACTAGGCGCGCATGTTTGTGCGAAACTTATGTCCCGTCAGTCGTGTCAGTTCGTGGAGGTATGCTCCTTGGAACAAACCCACCGTACACGACTCTCCGACATGACCTCGTGGAGGTACATTAGTCTGACGGCTAAACTACCTTCAGACACCAACTCATCACAGTCATTAACTCTGAAGAAGACCCCTGCAAAGGCGACGAAATATTGGAAAAGAGTAATTTGCCACACACGGCTAAACGCAAAAGCAAAATACCAAATCTGGCCGTGAAAACCTAAGAAGATATTTAATATTGATATTATAAAATTATAATAATCCGAAGAATGTATAGGTATTCTCACTAGGGTGTCATTGGAATGGCATTTTTGATAGTGTTTCATGGGATAGATGATGTTGGAATAGCTTACTAAAGTGGTTGTGAATGATGTATTCTACGGGATAAATAATATCAGAAATGGTATACTAACTAGATACTGAAGCTGGAACTGGTTGGGGACGTTATTAGTCCCTGTTTGTAAAAGATCCATTCCTGAAAGCATAAAATGAATACGTATTGTAATATAAGGTATTGTTAAGGTCTCAGTAAATAAGAAGTTTTATAATAATTTAAATCCTTTAAATTTAAATTTCTCTACACAGCACATCTTTGAAAACTTTCAAAAATACAATTTTTCAAATAATGTAAAATTTATGGTTTATCCGTAAAATCACGTGAAAAACGCCCATTAAAAGTGGGTTATTTTAAAAATAAACGATGTGTGAATGCCAGGATGTAGTCTAATGTCGTTATCAAATTAAATTCTGTATTAAGTGCATAGCCATCGTTAAAAAATGGCGACCATCATATAATTCCACAGGTGAGACATTTCCATCATTAGACGTTAATTAGAGTTAATTCAGAACTGGCTGTTAGTGCAAATTCACCAATATCTTAGTCTCGTAAAATAACTAAGAAAAATTGTTAAGAAACTTGATGATCATCATCATCATCAGCCTGTGTCCGTCCACTGTTGAACGCAGGCCTCCCGCATGAGTCTCCATCCCTCTTCGATCCTCCGCCTTCCGCATCCCGGTCTCTCCGCTATTCTTCTTATTTCGTCAGTCCATCTTGTAGGGGGTAGGCCAATGCTTCGTTTGCCAGTTCTTGGGCGCCATTTCAATGCTTTTCTTCCCCATCGACCGTCGTCTCTTCGACAGATATGTCCTGCCCATTGCCACTTGAGTGTGCCTATTCGTTGGGTAGCATCCAATACTTGAGTTTTTCTGCGTATTTCCTCGTTTCGGATTCTATCTTTTAGCGACACTCCAAGCATGGATCTCTCCATAGCACGCTGGGTGACATTTATTTTATGGGTAAGACTTGCTGTCAGATTCCACGTCTCTGCCCCATAAGTTAATACAGGGAGGATGCATTGGTTAAACGCCTTAGTTTTTAGACATTGCGGAGTTTTCGCTTTAGAAATCTACTTTAGTTTTCCAAATGCTGCAGTTGTATGCTTTGTCGATTTCTTTTGACAAGTTACTTCGCCCTAGTTGTATTACTTGTCCCAGATAGGTATAGTCGCTTACAGCCTCTATTTGTGTTCCTCCAATGGAAATAGGGTCAAAGGTCTGGGAAATATGACTATTAACTTGATGATGTGAAGGTGTAAATATCATCCAGCTTTAAGGCTGATACATATGTGAATTGTAAAACAGACAGCTATATTAACAGGTAGTATAAATGTATCTGTGAAAATGACAACAAGAACAATTTAAGCATTTAATAAAGTTGTAAGTAGCTCATTCAGCTTTAAGATTCGATACGATGAGGCTGCTCACCAACATACTCGATGCTCTGGAGGAGGTCTACTGAAGACCCTGGATGTATGTCTTCTATGACGCTATGTAGAAGGTCGAGCAGCTCTATGAAGTTTGGCAGAGAGAGCACCGGTTGTGAGGATTGGGTGAGCATCTTAGAAGGATCCTCCCTAAGAGCTGTTAAATGAAGAAGTGATAGATAGGACACCTCACTGGATAAGCGCTTATCTGAAATCAAAATAATTATAGAGGGATTACTCAAGAATAATAGTGAAAAAAAAAAACGTGAGAAAAAGGCGATGTTTAAGCACTGACATCAGCATGATATAGCCCTTGCCGGCTGGTACCAAAAACCTCGATTTACAATCTTTCGTTTCTTATTTCTGTTCGCTTGTCGTACATGTATGCGTCAACACATTTTGGACAAGTCACGGGAGTGACGTTAGTTATGGATATCACCACTCGCGGCGCTGGGTGTCACCGAACACGGCGCGCAGTCAGTCATTTGTGTGCCGACGGCGGCGAAGGCGCATTGTGGTTGGCCCGGCCTGAATGCTGTGGTCTGGGCGCAGAAGATTGTAAAGTTATCGAAATGTATATGTCAATGTGTTTCAGAAAAAGTCTTTGTGTTATTAATCTGCTCCTCATCCTGCCACCACGCGATTCGATAACTAACTTAGAGAGGAGGAAGTTAACACCTCATCTTTCAATCTCAAAGAGTCATTTTTTAGAGAAAAAAATATTTACTTTCAAATTTTATAAATTACGCTGTCCCATAAATAAGATATAAATTACAAGTAAAATTACTAATATTAGTAATTTTTTTCGGAGAATATGTGAAGAAAAAATATATTTAATGCCAACCAATGTACTTCGGTTCAAACCACGGTGGCTCGCTTGGTGAGACCCTCCCAGACCCAGATGGGGATCTATTACTGGACGCACGTAAAAAGCTACTTGTCAGAGAGTGACTGAAGGCCTTCCCGTGATTTTAGGTGCATTAGTTAGATGTCAAATAGACCTCAGTCTTAGACTGCAAAGTAAGTATACTACAGCGAGTCTCGAATTGCTCTTCAATGAATCTTTGGTAACATGTTGCTAACCACGAAATACGTGGGAATGGTGTCTGTGACAGAACAGAAAGAGACTTGCTTCCACGAGCAATGACTTCTCCTAATCGCTGAAAGTTTAGCCGTATCCTATACATAATATTTGTACAGTAATCAGTAAATAAATACTTTTAGCTTTAATGATATTCAACGAAATTCACAAATTTTCTCATGAAATAAAGTTATACCTGAACGTCCGTTGTTGGAGCCGTCCATCAATGAGCTAGTCATCCCTGTTTCATGGGTATTCATACTGAAAATAAGCAATAAACGTGTTAAAAAAAACCAAAATATTAGCATCACTTAAGAATATGATATAAATGTGTTTTTATTTTTTGACAAATTACTATGGGATTTTCTAGAGTTTTTTATTACCACACATAAATGAAGATACCGACAGATGGTGATAGTAATTCAGATAGTAACTCATCTGTGGAATTCTATGACGCTTACCATGGTGTATATGGCTAAACGCTGCATATGGAGTGTTGATCCGCCAACGTCATAGACTACGGCCCGAGATTCACGAATCATCCTTTATTATTACAGGAATTTACTATGAATGGGTGGTCTTCACGGGACGACTTTCGTCTACCACCAATTTTAATTAATAAGCTATGACTGACATTTTACGGGTGATGGATCAAATTCACACCAACTGGGGGTATTTTAGAGCTCAGAAATCGATTAAAAATCTTTTTTTTTTAAATCTCCGTCGGGGATCGAACACACGACCTTTGGCTTGCAAAGCAAACGCTTTGACCATTGAGCTATTACATAAAAAAAAAAATGAGAGTGTGTACATGTATTGCCTATAAAAAATAATTTTTGGTCTATGCCTTTCTGAAATGTTTTGTAACCTCCTTTTGAGGAACCCTTGTTCAGATGCCTTTTCCGCTGTGAATTGCGACATCTATTAACATTTTCTTCTTTAAAAAACATTTTTTACTATTGTTTTTTTTTACTTATTCTTTGCGAGATCCAAATCTCTGTGTTCCACTTGTATATTTATCTCTGGTGTATTTACGATCAATTCAAATTGCATTGCTTTTTCAGATGTTGTAATATTTTATTTGTTATAAGTCTTAACTTAATTCTATGTTTTTTTTTTGTCTTGTGTATTATTTACTCGAAATCTGTTTCTATTGAAATATATGTAATGTAAAATTTACCTACCCCTTGACGTAGTCGATGGCATCAGTGGTTATGTCATCCCCAGGAGGTGGCACCACACTCAGTGGCAGTGCATAAAGACAGAACAGCGCCTGTAAGCGGTTAGGGGCGGGGGCGCGGTTCAAGACCTTCATCCAGCGGAGGGCCTCACCAATATTTATGGTATCAGTCACTGTTTTGCCTGTAAGCTACAACAGAAAAACAACATCCATCAGCTTTATATGCATTGACATCAGCACGATGTAGCCCTTGCTAACAGGTACCGAAAACCTCGATAAACAATCTTTCGTCTTGTATTTTTGTCGCTTGCAGTACCTTTATGTATGTGGCCACATTGGGGCTAGTTACATAGTTTTACCACAGGCAGCGATGGTGACCGAGACGGGCCGCGGAAGTGCAGACACAGGCAGTTGGTCTCCACCCGCAATGAAGCAAAGTTCGCGTCGCAGCCGCGCGGGCATGTCAACCCGCGTGGTCGAAAGCTTGTAATGTTTTTAAAGTAAATATAATCTGTGCTTCTAAAATAATGTTTTTGTCTGCTGCCCTGCTCCTCATCCTGCCTCACGCGACGGAATAACTCCTCTCTTTTTGAGAGAGGAGGATTTTAACATCCATATTTATCCTTGACTGCTTTCGCCTTAATAAAAGGGATCAAGAATTTCGTTTTTTTTGTTAATGCTACTCCAGATCGCGGGATGTTTGGAGAAGTGTGGTAGATGAATGAGGAGCATATCGCCAAAACCAATAACTCGTCGAGAAGACATTTATTATAGGCTAAAAGACTGACAGGATTCGGTCGTCCGTCCGTGACACAGACAATGCTATGTACCTCACAGGCCTCGGGCGCACTGACTTGGTCAGTGGCAGTGAGAATCACTGCCCTCGAAAACTACAAGTAACATCTCGTTGATTTCTTATAAATATATATTTTCAAGACATTTGTTGTTCTTCGTCGCTGGTATGAAAAGATTGGTCAAAGATCCGAGGTTCTGTTTCTAGGAGGCATCCCGTGGAGGTTTTTTTATTCCTCTTTTTGAGAACTAAAAAAATCTCTAATATCCGGCCCTGAAACCGAGAGACTCCAGCTCTGGCATCAAATCACATCAGAAGATTTCATTAGCAAAAAGGAAAGCCTTCCAATTGGCATCAACCTAGACGCCAGGACTGGGGAGCGCTTCGGAAGAGTCACTGCTATGTGACTGTGAAGTCCTGCAGACCGTCTCACACCTAAGATGCGGTCATGTGCCTGACTAGCTGCACACCCTAAGTACTAATTCTGGGCAGCACACGGGCCATTAATGTAGCCAAATAATTAGTTTTAACAATTTGACGTCGCTGACACAAAGCAGTAGAATGCAAGTAATTAAATATACACATACTATAATGTCACCTTGAGACAATATCAAGAAGCTAAAATTGTTCATCAGTAACACATGTAAATGACTGATTATAAAGTCCGCTTCGGACTTATAAGAAGTTGTTTCTCATTCATTCAATCTATAGTTCGGTTCGAGACCCGAGTGGTACTTACTGAAATAAATAGACTGTCGGAAAGTAATAATATTAAACTTGTGAATAAATGTAGACTGAGTGAATAATAAAAAATAATAATATACACACTCTGCATATAAACTATAGAGACATCTATCGTTATATGATAAACAATGGTATAAATGCAACTTATTCCGTGCAGCAGTTCAGGCAGATGACGGTCGAGTGATCTAGGGTAATGTACTTGAACAAATGGTTGGTTCCAAGGTTCGCTGGTTCGCATCCCGCCTCTGCCGATATTTTTTCCATATAAATAGAATACATTTGTTTTGGAGAACTCTTTTTGAAAATGTAAAACTAAAACGTCATCATAAACTCTCACCTTGAACATCCTGGTGGGGAGGTCCTTGCTGGCGTGGCTACGCCCCCAGGGAGACAGGGCGCCCAGTAGCGCCCGGAACTGTTTGATGTCCAGCTGGTAAAGGTCGCAAGGAGACCTGGAGGAGTCGCTCAGCTGGTAGGGAGCTCGCCGCGCCCATAACAGTTTGTCACGCACCAATTCTAGAATCTCCTAAAACAAGCAACAAGTGGAGTAAGCAGTAGAGACAATCATCAAGTAGTTAATAAATAAATATTTCTACAAGTAACTTGTACCGATGGGAAGTGCTGCAACAGGAGGAGTCGCTGCTGAGTGACCTATTACACGACTCACTATTTCTTTCAGGATTTAATAATATATTTATATTGCTATTAGCTTCTCTGTTACATATATGGCTTTGTGGTAACATGGTTCGATATAACATTTTTTAAATTTATATAAACACATACAGGAGAATACTGACGGATGGTGATAGTGATTCTGAAGTTTTTCATCTGTGGATTCTATGACGCTTACCATTTTAGATGTGGATTGTCCATCCACATGTAAAATGAAGCGCTGCATGTGGATTGTTGATCCACCAACGTCATAGACTACATCCTTATTATTACAGGAATTTACTATGAAAGGGTGGTCATCACGGGACGACTTTCGTCTACCAGCCAATTTGATTAATAGGCTAACTGGCGTTTTACGGGTGAGGGATCAAATTCATACCAACCGGGGATATTTTAGAGCTCAGAAATCGATTAAAAATTATTTTTTATTTTTAATCTCCGTCAGGGATCGAACCCACGACCTTTGGCTTGCAAAGCAAACGCTTTGACCATTGATCTATTCCCGCCGGCAAAAATAAAGTTTGTATAATATAGTATATATATATATGTATTATAAAATTTGTGAAGTATAAACCTGGAGTTCCTCATGTGTGTAATAGCCGTCCTGCTCCATGGACCGGATTGCGTAGCTCTCGACGTCCTTGTCTATCTCCCTGATGACCCGTAGTCGGTGGTTGAGACGTTGCTTCTCCAAGTCCTCGCTGCTGATGACAGCCCCGTACTTATAATGTGACTGATAGATTAGCTCCTTCACTTGCACCAACTGTAAGAAAAAACATCGCATATGCGATGATCATATCAACAACGTACTTTACGTACACTACCTAACATACCCACAAAGAAAAGTTACAATTTAACCAAAAATTAAATTCTTGTCTCCACATGTTTCGGGATTCAAGAATGTCACATCTGAGCAACACCACAAAACGAAATAAATATTAACACCCTCCTCTTTAAAAAAAAAGAGTTATTACAAAGACTTTATTTTAGAATCACAGATTATATTTACGTTAAAAACATTACAAGCTTTCGACCACGCGGTATGGCATGCCCGCGCGGCCGCATCGCGTCCTTACTTCGCCATAGGTGGGAACCAACTGCCGTGGGGGTCGCCGGCGCTACGGATCTCGCTCAGCGCCGCCGGTGACAAAACTATGTAACTAGCCCCAATGTGGCCACATACATAAAGGTATGGCAAGTGACAAAAATAAAAGACGAAAGATTGTTTATCGAGGTTTTCGGTACCAGTTAGAAAGGGCTACATCGTGCTGATGTCAATATGAAACTGGTAAAGACAGTTAGTAAAGATAAGTTTAAAAGTAACGCAAACAAGAGGACGGCCCATAACAAGATGGGCAAACTTAATAAACGATACAACTCGTTATTCGTTTTGCGCAGTGATTAGCCTGAGACACAAACACAATGCTTAGCAGTGATTTCTGTGAAAAAGAATAAGAACATAAGCTAAGATTAGTTTATAAAAACTCTTGTATGTATTAAAGTTGATGTGAATGAACTTTGACTTTCCCAGCCAAATTTGGAATTTTTCAAATTTAATTGGTTCATCCTTTTTGAATACTTCAAGTCCGTTGCAGGTTTCACAATCAGAGAGTGAAACATGCAATACAAATATCGGGAAAATAATTCGCCCCGCACGTCTCAACCGAAAAACCCATGAATTCCTGACATAGATTTATTTCTTATCATATACAAATGTTTTTAAAGAGGATTTATTTATCAAGCACTTCATATTACCTCATTGGCATTTGATATTACTTAAGATTGATAAAATTAAGTTAAATTTATATGCATATATTTGTATTGTATAATATTTCAAATATTTACTAATATATCATATTAAATATTTTCTTATTGAAAATGAGCCTTTTTTTTTAAAAAATCAACAGTTTATTTTTAGAAGAATTAGATTATTCAAAATACTCTCCATCGGCAGCTACGACCTACTCCCATCTTTCCCATCGTGTTTTGAGGCAATCCAGTCATCCACATTTTTTGGTATCGGCATAACAAGAAAATCGCTGCTCAGCCAGACCATGTGTCATCGACTGGAACAAATGGTAATCGGAAGGGGGCAATGTCTGGTGAATACGGCGGGTGGGGTAGGACTTTCCGTTTGAGGTTCTCCAGTTAGTTTTCGGATTTGGCAAAAAATGTTTCTTCTTCTTTATATTTTATATGTAATTTTATGTTCATGCCTATTGACCGTGATAAAATTTAAGCCACGTTTCGGTATCTTGAAAGATGTGGCTTAACAATAGACTACGAACCCCGGACTTATCAACAGCAAGACACATAATGTACTCAGAGACGATATATTTTTTTTAAGTAAACGATGGTGGAGAGCACACCCGGTCAAGACCAGTGCACTCTATGACGCTCAGCCAGGGAGGCTGGACGCTGCATGTGGGATCTGGGATGAAACGAGGATCATGGCATCTCACACAGCTTGATGGCAATGATTTGTGGTGTCCATATGTTAGAAAGTGGGCATCGAAAAAAAATTAAAGGCTATCAATGGCCATACTAACATAATTTCAACATTCTTAACATTCTAGCATGTGTCGTAGTTTTTATTTATATACTTGTGGTTTTAGCGAATTCGACAAGGCCTCATCGCTGTAGACTCCCTCCATGTACCGATTGAGGATCAGCAGGGCGTCTCCAACGTCGCGGCAGTTCATCAACTCCTTTGTGTTCCTCTCCAAGACGAGCAACGCGATCTGAAAGAGACTTCATATTTTAATCAAATCAATGTATAAAGAACAGTCAGACCATTCAAAGAGCCAATGAAACAACTGATCTTTATAAAGACGGGAGAGAAGATATTATCATGCCATTATTTATTAGACCTGTCGATTTCTTTTGAGAAGTTACTTTCTTAAACCTTAGTTTCTCGACCGGATATTAATAAGATTCAACCAAACATGTTTGTTCAAGTATCCCATTATTACTCACAAAGTAATACTGTCGTATTTCCGATATTCTACTTAATCACCTGTCTTTGAAATCCTTAAAAACCAAGAGAAGCATGTAATCATAATGATGAAACAGCAGTCAGGTCAGTGACTTCTAAGGTGAGGACTAACGCACATTCCTGGGATTTGACTGATTGTTCAGGATGCCACTAAATATTGGAAGAGGATGACGACAAAGGTGGCTAACCTGGAAGATGACTTTAGGTCCGTCATAGAAAAAGCAGTCCATGATTTGAACGGCACTCTCGAGTGGCATGACAGTGTTGAAGATGGTCAGGAACCAAGATATGGATATTGTCTCTATTATGCCAATGCGGACCAGCTTGGAGTGTAATTCCGGCAGGAACTTCTTGGTGAGATCATATAAAACTCCCTGATCAACCTGGAACAAAAATAATATGCTCATCTACTGGCACGAATCCATTTCCGAACCTTACCATTTCCTTATTCATTCCCACGTATTTCGTGGTTAGCAACGTGTTACCAAAGAAGGCAATTCGAGACTCGCTGTAGTATACTAACTTCGCAGCCTTAGACTGAGGTATATTTGGCATCTAACTGATGCACCTAGAATCACGAAAAGGCCTTCAGGCACTCTCTAACAAGTAGCTTTTTGCGTGCGCCAGTAACGGGTCCCCATTTGGGTCTCCAAAAGCTGGACGGGACAGGTAGGGTTTTCACCAAGTGGGTCATCTACTGGCACATATAACATAAAACCATATTGTGATAATCATAAACGAATATAATTAAATCTATTTCGTTGCTATTACTCTAGGAAAGGTTTAAGCCATATACAGTCGATTCCGCGTAATTGGGACACATCGAGACTTGGGCATTTTGTCCTAATTAAGCGGCTGTCCCGATTAAGCGAATTTCACATTTTTTTTAAATTCATTTATTTCGTTTTGGCAACTCATTAACTAGTAATACACACATAAAATTAAAGAATGCATATTTTTTTAATATCAATTTCTTTGCACATAATTTCTCATGAGAATTTATATAATAAAGAAACATAACATGTGCTGTGATCTTAAATTTACTGTGCCAATTAAGCGGAATGTTGTCCCAATTAAACATATAAATTTACTATCTCGGTTTGGTTTCTGTTCTTTGAGATTTGTCCCAAATAAGCGGCTGTCCCAATTAAGAGGTGTCCCAATTATGAAGAATTGACTGTAGTGCACTGAGTAGTTAAAAAAAAATCCATACAGTGTCGCATACAAGAAAGAAGAGAATGAAGAGGATTAAGATTGAGATAAAAAAGTAAGAAAATACTGTGGAATAAATTAAGAATACATCTTTAATTTGCAGATGAAAGAGTCTTAATAACTGAACACTTGATAAGACTCAAAAGTCATGAATAAAGTTACAAGCAGAATCGGTCTGAAAATGGGAAACAATAAAACACAGCCATGATAAATAGTCACAGACTCTCAGACCCTTCTGCGATATCCATGACATATCGAGGTAATGGAAGAATACGAGTAAACTTAATCTTCTTCGTAGTATCAATCCGGCGGATTGGTTTGCAGCAACAGAATCTTGCATCTCGATCTCCATTCCTCTCGGTCCTCCACAACCCTCTTCAGCTCAGCATAAGAGCTACAATTCATGTCCTCGAACACTTGCTTCAAATACTTCCGTGTAGTGTGTGCTCTACAGTTTCTACCTTCAACCATCCCCTCCACAATATCGTGAAGAAGACCATCGTGGCGCATGATGTGACCAATCCATCGGGCTCGCCTCTCTGAGATAGTTCTTATTAGGTGCCTATCTTCCTTAATGATAGAATGCTGAGAACCTCATTGTTCGCGACGCGGTCTTTCGCGGAAATTCTTCTGTATAACCACATCTCAAAGACAAAATTATTAATGACTAAAAGAAGTATAGATGATGAAGAAGACTGACCAACGCTCCGAAGAAGCGCTTGCTGTAGCAGTCTGGTAGCAGAGTCTCACACACGGTGGTAAGCAGCCAGAACGCTTGCTCTTCGGGGCAGTACAGGAGCAGCACAGAAGCCACGATGTTCATGGCCTGGCAGTAGCCGATCTCAGGGTTGTGTATGGCGTACGCGCATAGAACCCTGCGGAGAGCCAAAAGTCCTAGAAGAAAATACATTCAAATATAAGACACGAGATGACATCTGCGGAATTCTGTTGTACGCTTTTAATTTGACGAATTTAATGTGAAGAACGTATTGATATCAAATCAATATAAAACCCTCGTAGGCTGGTGCCGAAAACCCTCGACATGCGATCTTTAATGCGACAAGTAACTATAAGACGCGGCGTTTACAGGCGCCATTTGTTTCTTTCATTTTGATAGCCGCTACCTGTCGCGTTTGGCCAGATAGCCGATATGTAGTCTTCGGGCGCTGCGTCTGTTACTGCATGTGCCGAGTCGCTTTCTGCTCGGGCACTGTCAGGCACACATCATTGTTTGTGTCCTGGGCAGAAGATCAAATTTTTGCCTTGCCTACCTGCTCCTCATCCATCCGACAAGCATCCTGATAACAATTCCGGCGACGTGGAGTCGCTTAATTTAGGCGGGGGCTGTCAATATCATCAAAATTACTTCAGTATCTACAAGTGTGTGGTGGGAAAAGTTCAATCTGTCAGAGAGTCTTTTGATTTGACTTGTGAGAGAAAATGTGGTCATAATTACAGTTACCTTCCTTATTCTGGAATGCCGGGTGTTCTGGTAGAGAGCGGTGCAGATCGCGGTCTATCGCAGCATTGTCCTGGCTCTTAAGGGTCATCGCCTTGTCCACTAGAGATCGGTACAAGTCAGGGTGTTTGTGTGTCCAGAGTAAAGAGTTTGAGAAAACACTCCACAGCTGGCCGCGCTGCCTCCACGGGACACCATTCATCACCAGATCCTGCCCGACCTTAGTGCGGAACATGGATTCCCCTGAGAATATTGTCTTTAAGTAAGCACCCCAATTCCATTCCTGAAGAACGAAAATCATACATTATTATTAGAGACTTTTTTAGCATTTTGCAATAGATGCGAAATAGATGCTAAAATTCGGAATAGGAATTAATAAATGAAAATTTCAGAAAGTGTGCAAATAGATGCAAAAATCATCATTATTCTCGAAATTTGATGACTTTCAAATAAATTTTCATTAAGTTATAACTATGTTGAATGATTATTATTAACATGTCTATTAAATCGCTGAAGCCAATTAAACAAACAATTTATTTCCATTGCGCTAAATGAATTTGGAACGATTTATTATTATGTGGTGGTCTTCTGTTTTATCAATTGTACCAATTCGTGTATATCTTGTCTATTAATATTTGCCTTATATGTTGGTAGAATCGTTGTCACCAGAGGTCGCTTCAAGCACTATTGAACCTATCAAGGTGGGAGTCGAGCTAGCTCTATATAAGCAGACGACCATACAGACCAGATCTCTTTTCACCTTTAAATATTAAGCTTATACTGACATTGAATTCCCCGTGACATTAGAACGTATTCTTAATTCTTTTCTTTTTTGTTCGGAATGTCGGAGTATTTCCAGTGATCCCTTCCTAACTCGCACAAAAATTCCTTCTCAGCAATCCGCAGATTACATCACTTCCACTACAATCCCACGTTCCGACAATTACATTACATTGGATTGTTTCCATTTTTTTTTCATAATATTGAAGTCATTAGTATTCATTATTATTCCTATAGTATTTATTAATAAGCCACTGTTCTTTTATCAAAATTTGCTAAGAAACCATTTCTTGTTGATAATGCATAAGTGTATCAATAATTTAGTTCAAAATTACATGTAATTATTTATTTCATATTTTCAATAAGTGAAACTAAACTGAATATTTAAAAAAAAAAAGGAATATTTATCATTGATATAATCAAGCCATTTTTTTTCGATCTATAAAATTCTCTTCTCGGTAATGCTTATTGTCATTTACGACGATAACATCATAAACGACATAAGTCAACAAGTTTAAAAGATAATGATTTAACACAATTTCAATAATTGTCAACGTACCTCATGAATTACAAACATCTTAAGTATGCTAAAATATGTGCAGTTACAAATGCCATTAATTTGATACTTTATGGCATTCCAGTAATAAATATTACTGAAAATAGAATAAATTATTTAATACAATGTGAAAATAATAAAATCTTAACAATTTTGCGACCAGTCATTAGTTAACGTGCTCGACTGTCATGCTGACTGTTGTAGGATCAATCTGCAGCGAAGTTTAAAAAAATAAACACATTTCTAATTAAGAGCAGCAGAACAAACGGCACAAAAACCAAAGTCATGAGAGTAAGCCGCAATGAGCAGCAGAACATTAATATGTTAATGCTAGGAGTAACCCTGAAGATGCAAAAGAGTTTGTATGATCACCTGGGATGGCAGAACAAAAAGAGAAGTCAACAGACGCGTACATCAAGCAAGGCTAGCGTTCAATAAGAAAATGAAAATTCTTGAGTCAAAAAATATTAATTTAAAGCTCCGCAAGCAACTTGCCAAAACATTTGTTTGGAGCATCATGATGTACGGCTGAGAGACATGGTGCTTATCTGAAAGTGATAAAAAAAGACTAGATGCCTTTGAGATGTGGTCTTACAGAAGAATTCTCAGAATTTCCTGGAGAGACCACGTCACGAACAATAAGGTTCTCAGCTTAATCAAGAAAGATAGGCACCTAGTAAGAAACTAAGAAAGGCAAGCCCGATCGGTCATATAATGCGCCACGATGGTCTTCTTCACGACATTGTGGAGCGGATGGTTGAGGGTAGAAACTGTAAAGGGCGCCCTAGACGGGAATATTTGCAGCAAGTGTTCGAGGACATGAGTTATAGGTCTTATGCTGAGCTAAAGAGGATTGCAGAGGATCGAGAAGAGTGGAGATTGAAATGCAAGATTTTTTTGCTGCAAACCAATTTACCGGATTGATACTACGAAGAAGAATGTCAATGTGATGACGACTCCGGCGATGCAGAGTCACTTTATTTCGACGAGCGATGTCAGTACATACTATGATACGAGCGGTGTCCAAATTGCCGATATACAAGTAGCCCAACTTTAATGTATCGCTTACGCCGGCGGGTATAGTTCAATGGTCAAAGCGTTTGCTTTTCAAACCAAAGGTCGTAGGTTCGATCCCCGATGGGATTAAAAATAATAATTTTTAATCGATTTCTAAGGTCTAAGCGGTTAGTGTGAATTTGATCCGTCACCCGTAAAATGCCAGTTATAGCGTATTAATTAAAATTGGTGGTAGACGAAAGTCGCCCCGTGAAAACCTTCCATTCATAGTAAATTCCTGTAATAATTAAGGATGATGCGTGAATCTCGGGCTGTAGTCTATGACGTTGACGGATCAACACTCTACATGCAGAGCTTAACCATATGTAAAATGATAAGCGTCATAGAATCAACAGATGAGACTTCAGCATTACTATCACCATTTGTCGGTATTCTCCTGTATGTGTTTAGATAAAAAATAAAAATAAATGTGCAACGGATGGAGGATTAGAAAATCGGCAAAGAGACAAGTCGGTAGGTAAAACCACAGAATTCTTGAGTTGAACTAGAGAACTTCTCTAAATAGGAGAAGCTTGCGATGAATTTTGCTACAAGACCCACTAAGGGTTGTAATGCTACAGAACAAAATCATTACTAAAAAATTTCACCTAAGCAATTTTTCGTTTTTTATTGCAATTAAATTTGATCCATGATGAATTTAATGATACACGGACTGACCTAGCCATCTAAAGTGATCAGTGGCATGAAAAATCATTATCATCAGCCTGAATACGTCCACTGTTGCACGTAAGCCTCCTGCATGAATCTCCATCCTCTTCGATCCTCCACTTTCCGCTTCCAGGTCACTCCCGCTTTTTATGTCATCAGTCCATCTTGCAGGGGGTCGGCCAATGCTTCGTTTGCACGTTCTTCGGCGCCATTCCAATACTTTTCTTCCAAATCGACCGTCGTCTCTTCGACAGATATGTCCTGCTCATTGCCACTTCAGTGTGCCTATTCGTTGGGCAGCATCCACTACTTGAGTTCTTCTGCGTATTTCTTCGTTTCGGATTTTTTTAGCGACACTCCTCTCATGGATCTCTCCGTAGCACGCTGGGTGACCTTTATTTTATGGGTAAGACTTGCTGTCAGATTCCACGTCTCTGCGCCGTAAGTTAATACAGGGAGGATGCATTGGTCAAACGCCTTAGTATTTAGACATTGCGGAATTTTCGCTTTAAAAATGTACTTTAGTTTTCCGAATGCTGCCCATCCCAGTTGTATACGCCTGTCGATGAAAACGCATGAAAAATATGTATATACAAATGTATTATAAGACTAGTAATTACATATTATTGGTACCTTGACTGACCCCTTGAGGCGGTCAAGAGATATGACAATAGTCAATTACTAAGATAATACATAGCTTTGATAAGACAATCTTCGTAGGATAACCACGATTTCTTCTTTCTGACAATGTAATTTTTTACAAGATCGCAAGTTTATAAAAATGGTTACTTCTTACAGCTATAAAAATTCCATTGGCGTTTCTCATTCAAAAAAAACACTAACAAACGCCCAAATATGTAAAAAAAAGTTCACTATCATCATCAGCCTGTATCCGTCCACTGTTGAACGTAAGCCTCCCGCATGAGTCTCCATCGCCTTCGATTCACTTTCAATTGGGATTGAAATAATAAGGAGATTGAAAATAATTAAAAATAAAATGAAAGGCACACAAAATAAAGGTAATTTAATTGAAATTTGAAATATGCTTAAATAAGTTTTCACGAGCAGATTTGGTATTGTGGCTTTTGGGTTTAGCCGTGTGTTTCAAATTATCTTGTTGCAATATTTCGACCGCCGAACTAATAAGCTCTTCTTCTTCATAGTATCAATCCGCTGGAATGGTTTGCAGCAACAAAATCTTGCATCTCGATCTCCACTCTTCTCGATCCTCTGTAATCTTCTTTAGCTCAGCATAAGAGCTACAACTCATGTCCTCAAACACTTGCTGCAAATACTCCCGTCTAAGGCGCCCTCTGCAGTTTCTAACCTCAACCATCCCTTCCACAATGTCGCGAAGAAGACCATCGTGGCGCATGATGTGACCGATCCATCGGGCTCGCCTCTCGATAGGCTCTAAGCAGTTGCAAAGGGTATGAGAAATATTGTCATGAACACATCTTTATCGCATAGTTTTGCTTGTACACTTTCCTCCTACATTTGTAAGCACAAATTTATCCATTGATATTTAATAGTATTTAATTATATAAATATATAATTCAATCCGAAACGAGGAAATACGCAGAAGAACTCAAGAAGTGGATGCTACCCAACGAATAGGCACACTCAAGTGGCAATGGGCAGGACATATCTGTCGAAGAGACGACAGTCGATGGGGAAAAAAGTACTGGAATGGCGCCCAAGAACTTGCAAACGAAGCATTGGCCGACCCCCTAAAAGAGGGACTGACGATATAAGAAGAATAGCGGGAGTGACATGGATGCGGAAGGCGGAGGATCGAAGAGGATGGAGATTCATGCGGTAGGCCTACGTTCAACAGTGGACGACACAGGCTGATGATGATGATGATATAATTTAATAAATGTAGCCTTAGTCCCATATGAACGTTCATCAAAAGCCAAAAGTAGCAAAGCCAAAATCAAAGTTTTCAGAATTTAAAAATAAAAAATCCCAGTCACCCTAATTGCTTGTTAATGTGAATCAACAACAGTTAGTAGTCAGTCCACTGGCGAGCGTCGGAGCAGAAGCTATCGTCTTCAGAACTTCAATATTTTCCAGGTTAATAGCGCACTAACGTCTAACCACTAATCATTACAACACAGACGTAAAATCAGTAATCTAAGCTATTTGAAAAAAAAAACCCTTTTCGCTTAGCCACAGGCTGACTTTGTATTTTTGCTAATTACCCATATTTTATTGCTTGATATAAACAGAACAAGTCATTTAAAAAAAATCAATTCAAAACGTTAAAAAGCTCTTGTGTTTTGTCTCTCAAACAATCTGGATATATTAAAGAAATATAATATGTACATTTTTTTCAATATATTATGTTTATCACACAGTTCTATCAGTTGCCATTGTCTATGGCTCATCCCAAGACATCTCTGCACCATTTTCATCATGTTTCTCGACCTTCAACGCAGGTATTGAAAATACAGCTGCTGTAGTATCAAAGGCATATTTTTTCATTGTTTTTTTTTTACTTTGAATGATTAGTCCAACGCTCCCGAAGCCTGGAGAAGGCTCCCGAAGATTCTAAGGATCGGCTCAATCCATCCAAGGACACGCGGTTAGCAAAAAGTGGTGGCCCATCCAAGTTTTGGTGCGTGTCCAATGTTAAATTCCTAGCGATACCGCTGGACAATGAATGTCAAACAAAACTCATAAAGTTTTCATTGCGAAAAAAAAAACCTTTCGATTTTTGATCCAATGACGGGGGCTGTTTTAAGGATTTCTATTCCGCGCATGTGGAGTGTTGAACCGCCGAGATCGTTGAACTACAACATGGAATTGCAAATCGCAAACCGTTGCGATTCGTTCATAAATAAAATATATCTTTTAACAGTACGAACAATAAATATTTACATGGAATAATCATCTGAATGAGTGACATTTAAGGTCAGATAGTGATTTTTAAATATTTACCAATTATCATGTAACGTAGTGAAACTTATTATTAAATTCAAGTGGATTTAACTATTTTTTTTATTTCAATACAACGCATACTGAAAGATAGCGGCTCTTAAATGAGAGCTTCGTCAGTTCTCAAGATGTATAGGGTCCGCCATCTAACGTTTTTTTTTCAACTAGTGCTTATTTCGAGAATGGTAACACTTAGCTCATGTCTGATTCGACAGATAACTAGTTTTATTTTTCCGCTGAACGAATATGGTTGTGGATACGCTTGAACAACGCTGGGAAATATTGCGACATTACTTTGAAAATCATGCTATTGTCCGCCATCTAACGTTTTTTTTCAACTAGTGCTGATTTCGTGAATGGTAACACTTAGCTCATGTCTGATTTGACAGATAATTAGTTTTATCTTTCCGCTAAACGAATATGGTTGTGTATACGCTTGAACAACGCTGGAAAATATTGCGACATTACTTTGAAAATCAGGCTATTTTTCTTCGAAAATGAGCAAGGAGTGGCCGTTACAGTCAATGGCGATCGTTATCGGGCCATTTTTGTTCACAAAAATTGAAGAAGAGGATATTGGCAACATTTGGTTTCAACAGGACGGCGCTACGTGCCACACAGCCGAAGCTACACTCGATGTTTTGCGCCCCATTTACAAAAAAAAAAAGTTATTTGGCGGACCCGTTATAAACGTAGTGATGAAATAAACTAGATACATTAAGAAGTATATTTAATCTCTATATTAAACTAACAAGGGATAGGTGGAGATTTAGTGGGCCAACCACTTTAGAAGGTTCAAAAAAAATATTGATTAAATCAAAAGTAATATAACATTATATTCTGCTACTAACTAGGAAGATTGATATACGTTTATGTTTTAAGTTCATAAATTCTCGCCTCTCATCTTCAGCATAAAATTACTGACTTCAACAAATCTAAGTCCACTGAATTTGTCTGCGCCGTTAGTCTTCTGATTATGCCTCGTTGTCAACGCTTTCGCGACCCACTTTGAACATTTTATACCACTCATAACTTGTTGTTTTAGATAGAGTTTGCGCACCGAAGACCTTCTGTAACATTTTCAAAATTTCAGCAGCAGAAATATCATTCCGCACACAAAATTGAATGGAACTGGGTTGTTGAATACTTTATAACATTACATAAAAAAAAAACACTTTAAGCTGATTATAAATGCACGGGTATCTCAAACACTAATGAATATTTTGACGTGTAATTTGGCATAGATGTCAGTGACATTAGTGCCAACATAAAGATAAAAAGAATTAATTCAAATAGAAATTTAAATTAAAATTTCCTGCTATTTTTTTCCCACATCATGTATACATACATTTATAACGGATAATTTGTTTTTTAGAATCAAATTTATCAGCGACCGTACGTCATCATCTTCAATGATGAAGCGTCTATTGCTGGCGGCTATGTGGCTGGTGCTCACGAAGAGTGGTGCAGGACAGACCATCACTGTGTTAGACGAGGAAGAGTCCAGGGAGCCGTACTCGCCCACTTGGAGCAGCCTGGACAGCCGCCCGCTCCCCAGCTGGTACGACGAAGCCAAATTCGGCATCTTCATGCACTGGGGAGTTTACTGCGTTCCGGGGTTCGGCAGCGAGTGGTTCTGGGCCAACTGGAGAGGTAAAACTTTATCCATATCTTAGCACAAGTTTTCCAAAGAATTTCAAAATTTTAAAGGACCACAACATTGAATATTTGTTTACTTTAGGTCAGATTTAATGATCATCTGTGATTGATACTGACCTAGATCATATGAACGTGACTGATTTCAGGTCACAGCAACGAAATTGAGACGTTCATGAAGGAGAACTATCCACCTGGGTTCACATACCAAGACTTTGGACCACAATTTAGAGCAGAGTTCTTCAATGCATCGCAGTGGGCGGACATACTAGCCGATTCGGGAGCCAAGTATATATGGACTTTCTTATATAAGAATGATATCACTTTAAAATAAAATCAAACCAAGTAATTTACTAATAGTTAATCTAAAAATATTCAATAAACAAGAATCGAAACTAAAGTATATATTTGTATGATATACTTAAAAAAAAATACTATTAAGATTTTTTGACAAATTCGGTTTAACATACGTGAATACATCTTTTCTTTACTGAACTATTTTCTAATATAAATTTACATAAAAAAAAACTCTACAACATTAACGCACTTGATGTTATTATTTATTCAGATATGTGGTGTTGACGAGCAAGCACCATGAAGGATACGCTATGTGGAATTCGGGACGTTCCTTTGGATGGAACTCGGTGGACGTCGGACCTCACAGAGACCTGGTGGGCGAGCTCTCCTCAGCCCTTAGAAACCGAACTGCAGTCCGCTTCGGCGTGTACTACTCCCTGTACGAGTGGTACAATCCTCTGTACCTGCAGGACAAAGCGGGGGGCTTCAAAGAGCAGACATATGTAGACCAGAAGATGCTGCCCGACCTTAAGGAGCTGGTGGATAGATACGAGCCGGAAGTGATCTGGACTGATGGAGACTGGGAGACCGAGGACAAGTACTGGAGGTCGCAGGAGTTCCTGGCTTGGCTGTACAACGAGAGTCCAGTGAAGGACTCAGTAGTTGTCAACGATCGCTGGGGGAGCAACATTCCCTGCCACCACGGAGGGTTCTACACCTGCACCGACAGATACAACCCACGTAACTACGATGCTGCTACTTTTATCGGACTGCAATCGTCATAAGCTCACACAAAATAAACAAGTCGAACCAAGCGTCATAAATTATAGTAACATTCACTTATAGGAGTGACATTTATTTCTTAACGCCTAAAAGTGAATGTTGCTAAATAAAAAAAATAAGAGACGAAAGATTGCATATCGAAGCTTTTCGGCACCAGCCTGCAAGGGCTATATCGAGCTGATAAATAGGCACTATAGATATATAGATCAATATATATAGGCACAAATCCTTATTTTAGCTTGTTGATGGTTCAAATTGTTAATCTAAAAACTACCTTATATTGGATAACAATTTCCTATTACAAATAAAAATCTTTACAGCTTCATTCGATTCGTTCACTAAATGTACGAGTATACAATGTTTGTTGTGATGTCTTCTTAAATGTTGCAGAAACTCTTCAGGCGCACAAATGGGAGAACTGCATGACAGTGGACCGGACTTCTTGGGGCTTCAGAAGAAACGCCAAGCTTTCGGATTTCAAAACTTTAGACGAACTGGTGAAGGACCTGGTGACCACAGT
This sequence comes from Glossosoma conforme, assembly GCA_022606575.1. Taxonomy (NCBI): domain Eukaryota; kingdom Metazoa; phylum Arthropoda; class Insecta; order Trichoptera; family Glossosomatidae; genus Glossosoma; species Glossosoma conforme. The sequence continues at coordinate 295,386 of JAGTXR010000185.1, read as the reverse complement.
CAGCTGTGGCGGTAAATTACAATAAATTACACTTTTTGACGTGAAATATCTTAAGCCCTTTCACTCCATAGATCAGCCTCGTAGGACTGAAGGGACTCCATTGTAGGACAATGAAGCTTGCTTGATTCTGAGCTCATTCCGATTATTTTGAATAAGCAAAATTATAAGTTAACTTATCCTCACTCATGGCACAATTTGTCATCTTTAATATTTACATAAAAAAGTGCTGGGAATGAAAAATGAAATACTCTCCATAAAATATCATCCATAATACACTTCATTTACTACATACTACTGTATGACAACTAACATTAAAACTAACTCTCTTTAAGAAATGTATGTAAAAAAATGTGAATCAACCGATGAAATGTCATCCCCTAAAATCAGCCACGATCCTAGTTACACTTTTAAATTTTCTAACAAGAGGATCTGACAGTTACAATGTTTATAGATTTTATGCACTGAAGTATGGAAAAAGGTGCAGCAGGACAGTTTGAAATCAATTTGAAAGAGTTTAATCAATCATCATACCTGTGCCATGACTTGGACAACTGGTAGTGCAATGAACTTGCGAATTGAAAGATGTTTTAACTGTGAGATCTTATAGGAAATCTGCTGATGAACGTGGGGCCGACCAAAGAGGGAACGATATCTCCGATATTCCAAGAGCGCCTCAGCGGAATGGGCTCCTGGCTGCGCGTCAACGGGGAAGCCATCTACAAGACCAAGCCGTGGATGTACCAAAATGACACAATAGATGGCAACGTTTGGTATACCGCTAAGAATAATCCTGGCTGTTTCGAAGGTATAGGAACAATTTAAATTTTTTAAATTATAAATATTATTGTCGCCTACAATTACAACATATGCCAGCCACGTCAGCCTGGTCCAAAGACAACTAAAATTTCACTAAAAAAAAACTGTAGTCGACAGCTTCCCAGCATGAAACTGGACCAAGACTTGACAAAAAGACATTTTCGATTTATGCTTTCCTAAGCGCCCCTATTCGGAGCATATTAGATTTGAATTATGGTAACCGTACCGCTTGAAACTCAGTGCTCACCAACCTTTTCGGTAACACTTGATGTCTTGCGATAGATTTCGGGATAAAAATAATGCTTTTTAGTTTTAATGCAGTGTTTTTTTTTTTTTTTTGATATTACCTTTTTTAAACTTTATTGAAAATCATTGAGATGTTAGCATATTGAAAAGGTTCTCTAAATTGTATGATATTTAAAATTACCGGGTTGTCTCACCAGGCAGTTTACTTTCAGGAATAGTGTGGTAGTAATGTTAAAATGATTATCTTTACTGTTGAAGGTCCATCCGAGGTTCCCACCGTGTATGCCACGGTGCTCAAGTGGCCTGTGAAGAGCGTCCTGACCCTGGGAGCCTTGGCCGGAAGACTGAGGGAAGGAAAGTCGGTGGTCACCATGCTGGGATACGACACACCCCTGCAGGTATCCGTTCCCTTCATTTTATATCCAAATCAGCATAGATTTTTTTGCAAATATGCAAATGTAAATATATATATTTTGAACAATGTGTGCTATACAACCAAATTTTTTTCGAGTTCGATTCAATTAATGTTTTGGATAATTGAAGATAAACATTGTATTCAACCCTTTGATATTGATAGCCGTGATATATCGTTTTATTACTTTCAGTACTCGTTGTGACATCTACGGTAGGAACTTGGAACTGCAGTCATTCCCTTTATCAACCTACATGTATTCTTTACAGTAATCTGTAAAGCATGTAAATAAAGCATTTATAAGTAGATTGCGTCACAGGAGCGATTTTTCTGTAAGCTACATGTGACAATGCCATCACATGTATGGAGTTATATAATGAACGTTTGTTAAATACAATAGTTTTTTATGCATCATCTGATAGCTGAAGGATGCAAGAAAATAGGTCAGATAAGTACATTTATGCTTCAAATACTAGTTTTATGCAAAAAAAATGGTTTGAAAAATTCACACCGTATTGACAGTATAATTTGTATTCCACCGAGACGTAAGGAAAGGGTTAATCAGTACATAATTTGTAACATGACAGCCCCATTGAGTAACTAAAGACTTAAAGAATAAAAACTTAGGCTTCTAATACTTTATTATTATTATTATTATATTAGTATTTGTATAGCGCTCTTGTATGACCGAATGATCATTCCAAAAGCGCTTCTTTGTCTCTCTGAGTAAAAAGGTGGGTCTTGAGTCTGCTTCTAAAGGATGCCTCCGCTTAAAGCTCTCTTATGCTTTCCGGTAGTGAGTTCCAGGCCATTGGTGCAGCGTAGCTGAAAGCCCGATTGCCAAAGACCGTGCTTTTCTTCCCATTAATTTCAATATGTCCAAATCCATCATAACAATGCAGAGATAATAAATTTGTTATTCACCCATTTACTTCCCAAGATATAAATGTCATCATTGATAGTCAAGAATATTTGATTGAAGTCATCAAATAAGTCAGCAAGCAAGAGGTTATGTTTACTGTAATTCGATAAGCTAGCTCCAATTGTAGAATTTATGATTTCAAGATTTTGCGCAAATACAAATACGACTGTAAATTTTCAACAAAATTAATTGACAACTAAAAAAATAATGATATAACTCTATAATAAAGTTATTTATTTATTTGTTGCAGTGGACTAATAACGCTAGAAGCATATGGATCGACTTTCCAAACATGGCTGACATTAGCGGGCACACGGCGTGGAGCTTGAAAATAACTAATGTCGTAACAAACATATGTTGAAGCAAAATAATAATAAATATAGGATGGGGCAGGCAAACTGCTTTTTTGTAATGTATAAAGTATTTTGGTTAACAATGTTATTTTGTTTGACTTTTATGATCAATACTTGTTTGCAGAAGTGCATAATAAGTCATCCAACACTACAATGACTTCTTGACGAAGCCGAAACATGTCATCAATAAAATTGTTGAAATGAAACCAAAAATTATCTGTAATTTATAGCATTGTGATAAGTCACTATTTAATGCTGCATGTAAACTAAACTTCAAGTAAATATATATTATAGAACGTGAAGGTTGCTGTCAACTTCTTTCATCTTTTTACAGATCTGCTGGAGCATACGGTTACTAAGAATTAGCGCCAAAAAATCTATACATTATTCAATATCAGCTGTAAATTTGGAATTTCCACGGAGTATATTTTACTAATCGTTATTTGATGGAAAAATCCAGGAAAAGTATAACCCAGGTTGTGAATAAGCAAGAGCTTTATGATAATCGCTAAATAATTTGTCTTTTATTAGATTGTAGGAAGGAAGGCTACCAGGTCCACTCCAAAACCTATTTATTACTTACAAAGTCAAACCATTGTACCTATAATATTCTATTCTCTCCAAAGCTTAGATATGTACAGTGTGATTATCCCACCTTGTATTTAAAATAGTTTAATGTGATTTGAATCGGTATGATTATTTTTTTTCGTAGTATCTTTATGGTTTGCAGCAACAAAATCTTGCTCGCCTTAGATGCGATCATTTTTACTGATACGTGGAATGTCCTTTGAACCTATAATGTGGTATTTTCCCCTTTATTTCCACATCCTAATGCCATTTACCATAAAAGTTCATGCGCCTTTGGAGAGCATTTACTATCACCAGGACAATAGAGTGCCCTAACCAGCTTGACCTGATGAGGTTAGCTGGATGTTAGCTTATTCTGGCCAACATTCAGTCCCTGTCTATATTGGCCAACTAATGTTGTCGCTCGCCCCCCACCACGAGAAGGAGATAGATCAGGATTATCCTTTCATCGAACATGTGACAATAAGGCATTTCACAGAGTCCTCCAGTACTTTTAAAGAACAATAAAAAATGTTTAATTTTGTGGTTTTACTTATAACAAGAAAACTGTAAAACTCATTATACCATAAAAAAAACATTTCATTTCCTGCTTGTGATCACAGACTACCAACAATACTATACACAGATTATATTTCCTCCTATGATTGTGGGATCATAGAAAATAGCATCAATGAATCATACATTTAAAAAAATAAGTAGTAATAGACATGACGATGAGAGTCCTACCTTCATTGACTGTATTTCATTAAATCTTCCTGAAATTTCAAAATCGCAGAAGCTTAGCAGCGCAGGTTGTGGCTCCCAGTCCCCACTTGACAGTTTGCTTTTCTGCTTACTGAAAGAAATGATGATAAAAATCATGAATCAAGACAATAAACACAAAAAGCAAGTGTTCACCCATGTTCTGTTGATGATATCTTTTCAGCATCGAACCCGGTAAGGAGCAGAGCACATCGAGGCATTGCAAAACAGGCGGTTTGTTTACACGTATCATGAAAAAAAAAAACTCTTATGAAAGTTGAAATGATAGGAAGATATTAACATTTGTGATTTTTTATATAAACACAGAAATGTGTCAGATTAAGCAAATTGCAGGCCTTAGTCGTAACGCCATTTCTATATTTCGAATGATAAAAAAGTGTGTCCATGTTTAAAATAAAATCTTGAAAAAACTTTCACTGATTTTTGTATTACTCGTACTTTCACTCCGCTCAGTTCTGTCAGTTGCTATTTTCCACACCTTAATTAAGACATAAGAAGCATATATTAGTATCATATTACGATTAGCTCGACTGTATCGGGGCTTAAATCATTTGATCTTAAAGGGGGGCTCAACCCAAGAACGATAAGCACTAAACAAAGAGGTGGTAACCCATAAAAGAATCGGTCCGTGTCCAATAATAAATAACTTAAAAAAAAATAACTACGATGCTCTAACGAGAACTGTGCTAACAATATGCTTTTGTCGTTGGATGTAAATAAAAATTATATTAATCACGAAATTTTTCGCGGCATTACCGAAGCAATTATTCTTAACACGATCATCGCCATGTCATCCACCGGCGGCCGACGCGACATACAAAAATTTGACTTTTCGCTTCATAAAAACTGCTATTCAGAATGTCCGACGCGGCCCTAACACCTAAAACCACAAAAACATTTTCCGTCACTTTACAATAATTTTTGGTGATTCCATTCATAAGAACAATAAAATCAACTCACGGTGTCAGTTTGGCACGTAGTTCCGATATTTTGTTAACGACGAAATTTCTGTCTTCCATTAAGGAGAAACTGAATGTCCCAACAGAGGTGACGATGTCTGTATTAGAATAAATGTTGTATCCTCCAATTTTCTGCACATTCAAGTTCCACAGTGAGAACGTGAGTATTCCCATCTGCCAACAAATAAAACATTGTTACAGTTTTCAGGGGGTTTATTTTAATATACGTTTAAATCTTCTTTAGCCTCGCCATTTCCCATCATCTGGTGTGCACATTCGCCAGGCTCTCCTTGCGCACACATCACAAGCCCAAAGTTTTCAGATCCTTGTCTACAGTTGCAGTCCAGGTTGCCTGTGGTCTTCCAGGTCTTCTCGGTGTGCGTATGTTGAGGGCTTTCTTCACCATGTGGTCCTCATCTCTCCGTATAAAAAAATATTTCATATATGTATAAATAAACTCATTGAATATTTATATGTACATTTTTACATATTTCATATAATTCTTGTATAAGACATTGAACGCCTCTTAAACGGCTGGATCAATTATGATGTTTTTTTATTGTAGTTAAAGCCTTTGAATCTGATAGATTCACAATTGGGTTAGAAGTTCTGAATGATTGACATTCAAAGAGTTAATGTATTTCAGTGACTAATGGATAGTTGTGTAGGTGAATTGTAGGTAATGTTGTAGGTTAGATTGTTGAAAACCTTATATTTTTGCAATACGATCTGCTCCAATGCTTTAAATATTAATATTTCATTTATTATATATTATGGATGCATTTATAAATACAGTGGTACCTCGACATATAAATTTAGTTCGATCCGCAACCTTGCTCGTATTTTAAATTACTCGTATCTCAAAGAAAATGTACGAAAACGCGATCACAACTTATCAAAGATTCTTTGACAGCGAGAGCACACTGATAATTGATTCTCTGACCGTGGCCGGGGGATTCACGCGGAAAAGCGTGACGCACGGTTCGTGTGCAACCGGCCGACCTGCTAAGCCGATTGCTCGTATCTCAAATTTTGCTCGTATTTCAAAGCAAAAAAATCGCTCGCTCGACGGCTCGTATCTCAAAAAACTCGTATGTTGGGGCACTCGTATATCAAAGTACCACTGTACTTGCTAAATATAGTAAAACTAAATGAATTGAAATTGATTTTTTGCGAACATTAGGTACAAATCTGAATAAGAGCAAAAAATGAGATTCATTAAGTTATATTGTATGCAGTAACAGATTGGATGTATGGTGGGTTGAATTTGTGAAGAATGATGAGGTAAAGGAGCGAACACAACATAATACACAAAAAATGGAGGTGGACCTGGATATGTTCTTCTTGAGCTCTCGCCGTCCTGAAAATCCGTCGGGAACTATACATATAATATACTCTGCAGAGCTTCAAGGGAGAGCTGACATGTTATGAGATGTGGACCATGGCGGTTGACAGAATTTTGTAGAGGTAGTTTGTGACAACTATACTATTCAGCTAAGGAACGGATTTGAAATGATGAAAATGATATTCCTTACGGCAACCTGTTTCAATCACTCAATCCAATCTCCATCCAATAATTGAGCTAGTAAAGGTATTTCAGGTCAAAATTATGTTTCTTATTGTATGTCTAAACTCTAAAGCTAACAGTCCTTACTTTCTCACCCTATTAACAATTAAAATGAGGTTATGTTACCTTGCTGTTGAAGCAGATATAGTTCTTGGAGAGGTGCAGTGTGCCGAAAAAGGATTTGTTGTGTATAGTGCACAGCTTGCAGGACATCTGAGCAAGCAGCTCCTCGCTCTGCGGCAGCAGGAACTTGTGCAGGATGGCTGCTGACTCTCTTTGCGCATCAATGTCACTCAAGAATTGTGACTCCATGGGAAGAGTCTTTCGTAACTTTTTTTTGAGTTCCATGTCTTTTTGTGAGCTGAAAGTGTCAAGTTTCTACCTATAGATTACATGGACATTAAATAAGCTTACAAAGGTGACCGAGATACGTCTCCTCAGTAGATGCTAACAAGTATATATGTACTTTCAGCTTAAAATATTAGTGTATTTATGTTTACATGTTGATTACAGTGTGCGCGGTTATTTTTAAACAATATCTTCTTCTTTTTCCTGACCCTATCCCATTTACTTGGGGTCGGCTCTCCTAATAACGTTTTCCTAAGATGCTCGATCGAAGATAAGCTCGCTGTCGACTCCAAGACGTTCCATGTCCTTCTTGACTGTCTTGAGCCATGTTGCAGGAGGCCGGCCCGGTCCCAGCCTTCCCGTCTCCCGTATTTTTAATCAATGTATACATATATATTCATGATTCTTAGCTATGCAGATGAAAAATTACCATGGTGTAAATGATTGACGTCATGTTTATAAATCGAATAATAACCTAACCTAACTTCCCATCCATAGAGCACAGGCATAAATCTAGTTCACACAGTCTTTAAGACTGCTATTACTCTTCTATCAGAGTTAATTCCTCTTGCGCCCACTGACAACTGACAGACTCGTTGTACTCTTTTCTTTAATTGTTCATTGATATATTATAAATATGTATATATATATTATACTATGTCGCCCATTATTGTTATTATTATTATTATACCAGCATTTATAAAACACGTTTTTAAGGTATAAACGTGGGTCTTGAGTCTGTCTCTGAAGGATGCCTCTTTTTTCAGCTCAGAGAAAGTAATAAAAAAATCTATAGTACATGTAATTTCTCTAAACGTTACACTAGCATTCATTACATTGCAGTGTCCAGACGTAATAGATGAATAATATACTACTATCATACTGTATTACCCACTAGAGTGCCACGACCTATTTTTGGAGATCACTTCTTTTATTTTATATCAGAAGTCTCCTAGTTGTTTGTTGAAAACTATTTTTTAAAAAGATAAACCCTCACCTTCTAGATGTAATTGTTTTGAGTTGCATCATCGCATCGTAGACTTTAGCATTGTAGCTGAATTGGTGCACCTTGGTGGAATGATAAATCTCGATCTTGATAAACTCGGTGCCTTTTACTTCAATGATTATTTCATCCCAGGTCACTCTTAAGTTAGTATTGAAGTTATACGGCATAAAGCAGAAATATCTCTCCGACAGGTACATCTTCCCGTAAGAGGGACGGTTGTCTTTCCAATACCTGACACAAACAAACATTTAATTATTAATCAATGAGACTCTGGACATAGAACATACATAGAACCTGTTTTACAGGTGAGAATCGGATTAACATATTTTTATTCCACGAGTATTCAAGAACAATATATTTTAACAAAAATGCTTCTATCTGCGACTTTTTCCACCGACTGTCCACCACCAGGGACTTATGCAGGCCTTCAGATCCATAACTGCGACAAACACCCTATGACCTCTGCAATGCTAAAACATATCAAATATGCTTATGGTGTAGAAGAATCCTCAGTAAATGCTTAATTAGAGTTGCTAGATATATTTAAAAAGACATCGGATACTTTTACACAACAAAGAGTTACATTGCTGAAATATTTTTTTGTAAGCAACACAATGGTTCCACTGATTCTGTGTACCTAAGAAGATTAAGTTTTTATTTTATTGGATTAAAGCTAGACACCTGGTTTGCAACAGGTGAATTAATTTCAGTTATCCATGATGTGGTTTTTGAAAAAAATGTTTTTAGGTGTTTGGTCCTTCAAATTTTTAGGGGTAGAAAGTGTTTTTTTTTGTTAATAGATTTTTTAGAAGCAATAAGGAGAATACATTTTGCTAATTAAATGTTTTTCTTACTTCTGAAAACTTGTGAAGGGGTGGTAGGAGCAAAATGTGTTGGAAACTGCTGAACTAGACGCATTATCTTGATAAAGGGATATTTATCAAATGAGTCGTAAAGCTGGTTTTAGACAAAGAAAGGATGTATGTTTGTAACCCCTGGCTGAGTATAGAATATCAATTTATATACGTTTATTAAAAAATAAATATATATATATATATTGACATCTAATGGATATAACCCTTGCAGGTTGGTGCCGAAAACCTCAATATGCGATTTTTCGTCTATTATTTTTGTTCGCTCGTCGGACACGCATGTGTTGTCATTTTGTAATTATTTGACAGACCGTTAGGAGGACTAGTTTTATAGATCGTCACTTGTGACGCTGCGTATCACCGATCACGGGCGCCCGGTGCCCAGCTCAGTAGTGTGCCGACCGCGACGAGTGTCGGGATGTGGTCGGCCGGGTGGCTGGAAGCATGTAACTCTGCCCGGGCCGAAAGTCAAATTTATCGTAAAAATATTAGTGCTTCTGAAAAAGTCTGCGTGTTCATCTGCTCCTCGTTTTGCTACCACGCGATCCAATAACTATCTCGGCGACGTGAAGTCGTTCTTTCCTAAGAAAAGGGTATTAACAAAAAGTGCATACTTGCAAGAGCAATAGTAGAGTAGTTCATTTTGGGGTAAATTAAAGATGCTATGAAATTTGAAAACTTCGTTTTTGAAACCGGGCGTATCTGAAAAAAAAAAAAATGTTATGTTAAAATATAGTATCTGGTTTTTTCATGATAAAATGAAGATAAAAAATATACGTTGACAATGGTAAAAGCCCTACTATAAATACAATAGTTAGTAAAACTTTTTTTAAATCATTTAATGCTACTGTCTTTAGTGTAACTCTAAAATATCTATATGTTTTACTGTCTTTAATGTAACTCTAAAATATCTACATGTTTTACTGTCTTTAATGTAAATCCAAAATGTCTTCTCCACAACTAGTTTGGCAATTGTAAAATTTTATAAATTTCCAAAATCATGGCTAATATTTGAAGCCCAAATTAAAAACATAATTTTGTTTATACACATAATCATTTTATCACTGGCAACAAGACATAACAAATCAAGTCTTGGTACTAAAAAATATATTTTAAAGTAATAGATTTATATATATTTTTAAATTAATTATTAACATTAAGGTTATCAACTGACAATACTTGGTGAAACTGCATAATTATAATTTTAAATTAATTTTAATTAAAAATTAACAAATTTAACATATTTAGTTTTGATTCATAATTTATTTTTAATGATAACATGTTTCGGACTCCCTGGAGACCATCTTCAATACTGGTTAAATTATAAACTAGCAGTGGCTTATATAGGTATGTACAAGTATTAATTCCTACGTAAGTACAGACATATTTACAGATTGTATATTTTTCCCCATTTATAAATAAAAATGTTGGAATTCGCTATCCTTAAGAATAAAATAATTTCATGTGTCGATAGCTAGTCTTCTTCGTAGTATCAATCCGGTGGATTGGTTTGCAGCAACAGAATCTTGCATCTCGATCTCCATTCCTCTCGGTCCTCCGCAACCCTTTTCAGCTCAGCATAAGCGCTACAGTTCATGTCCTCGAATACTTGCTGCAAATACTCCCGTCTAGGGCGCCCTCTACAGTTTCTACCCTCAACCATCCCTTCCACAATATCGTGAAGAAGACCATCGTGGCGCATGATGTGGCCGATCCATCGGGCTCGCCTCTCTGAGATGGTTCTTATTAGTTGCCTATCTTCCTTGATTATTCTGAGAACCTCATTGTTCGTGACGTGGTCTCTCCAGGAAATTCCGAGAATTCTTCTGCTAGTATAGGTATGTAAAACATATCCAGAAAAATTCAGGTACTCGTATATACGCATAATACTTATAATGCTGTGTGCAGTCTTCTATAGGTATGTCATAATATTTTATTTTTAAAGTTTTAGTTTAAAAAAAACACAAATGGGTTTATTTTATTGAAAATAAGTTAATAATATTGGCCTTTTTTCACAATCATCATCATCCTCTTGGGGCGCCACTCCAATACCTTTCTTCCCCATCGACCGTCGTCTCTTTGACAGATATGTCCTGCCCATTGCCACTTGAGTGTGCCTTTTCGTTGAGTAGCCTCCACTACTTGAGTTCTTCTGCGGATATCTTCGTTTCGGATTCTACAATATCTTTTAGAGACACTCCGAGTATGGATCTGTCCATAGCACGCTGAGTAACCTTTATTTTAAGGGTAAGACTTGCTCTTAGATTCCACGTCTCTGCGCCATAAGTTAATACAGGGAGGATGCATTGGTTAAACACCTTAGTTTTAAGACATTGGAATTTTCGCTTTAAAAATGTTGTAAGTCTTCCTAATGCTGCTCATCCTGGGAAATATGACTATTTATCATGGCTTTAGTTTTATCCTTTTATTATTGTTTTTTCAGAATGCATCATTTAAATTAATATGATAGTTACACCAAATTATGCACCAAGCTTTTTAGAATTGTGGGTGCTCAAAAGGTTAATACTTGAATTTAACCTTTCCTTTACGATGCTAAAATAAAAACGCGCGTTCCGGTAATGGGTAGTCAGTACACAATAAAAAATCAGCGATATTAAATCGGAAAATAAGAATATTCATAGCTAATCCCCTTTATTAATTATAATTGAAATTAAAAATTATAATAATTGAGATTTATTGGCTGAAAACATTTAAAAAAACCATCTGCCAACGCTCACAGAACGGGCATAGGTCCACTCTGGTTTCAAGTTCGAGAGCTACTGCCGCTAGTCGTGGTAATGGCCGGAGTGGCCCGCTCCCACTCTCTTCCTTCACAGTAAAGTATGAAAGAGTGAGATGCGAATATAGTGTCGCGCTTCCCGCACATCGTCGAGACTCAAGGTCGAGAATTTAGTGTATTTATGCAATGAGATTTTTTATGTAAACATATACAGGAGAATACCGACAGATAGTGATAGTGATGCTGAAGTCTCATCTGTGGATTGACGCTTTACCGTTTTAAATATGATTAAACGCTGCATGTGGAGTATTGATTCGCCAACGTCATATACTACAGCCCGACATTCATGCATCATCCATATTATTACAGGAATTTGCTATGAATGTGTGGTCTTCACGGGACGACTTTCGTCTACCACCAATTTTAATTAATAGGCTATGACTGACATTTTACGGGTGAAAGATTAAATTCACACCGATCGGTTTATTTTAGAGCTCAGAAATCGATTAAAAAATCTTTTTTTTTGGTTTAGTTAACAACGCTTTAGTGCTTGGCTTGGGACTCTCACGTAGCTACGTAATCCCTGGCAGACACACAAAACATAGGTATTTAATGAATTTTCGCGATGTGAAAGTCCATCCAGATAAAAATACTACTATATATAACAACCACACAACAAGGGACTGTCGAATAGTCGGATAAAAAACGACTGAATGAACAAGGTTCAGTTTTCAACTTCAAATATAAGAACTCCTAACTCCTAACACCTAGATATTGCATTATTGTAGTACAACACATGCAGACAAATGAAGAAAATATTTTAAAAACCTGAAAATAAGTAAGAGGTATAGTTTGCCGATTCTGGAAAAAACAGCCCTACTGCAAGACTCGAAATTCACAGCCCTGCCAATTATTGTATTTGGGGAGCGACTATTACGAAAATGAAAGGTGAAGAGTATCCTACCTTCCTCCTCAGTGGTTTGTCCTGTGATAAATTGTTTAATGTCTGTCAGTTTATCACCAAGCCAAGACATAGCTATAAGTTTTTGCTTGCGAATTAAGTATACTGAAAAAATAAACTGATAATTTTCAAGTCTAGAGATATCCACACTATTAAAGAAAACTGTTATAATCTAATCTAATGTTTATCTAATCAATTCCTTCAGAGCGGGGAGTGAGTCAAAAATGATAAAACATTATGTTTAATAAATTTATAGATTTCATTTTTTTTTCAAAGGAATTTCAGAGGAAAAATTCAATATGCGGTATGACTTAAAAATCATACACTGCGTATGGTTCAACCAAAAGGCTTTAAATTTGATCGGAAAAACCTACAAAATGAAATCAGTGGTATTACTCATATTTGTTTTCTTATGTAATTTTATCACACAAATTTACTCTATTCTTGAAAACGTTTCATCAAAATATTCGTCGTTTTGCCAAACTTTAAAAGAACTAAATACAGTGGTACCTCGACATACGAGTTTAATTCATTCCGCAACCTTGCTCGTATTTTAAATTACTTGTATCTCAAAGCAAATTTAGCCATTTATCCGATCCAGCCCCCAAAATGTCACCCCAGTTATTTTTGTTACTTGTTTTTTAATTAAGAAAAATGTATTTATAAATGACAAATATTCTACAAAAACACAATAAAAGAGAATGTAAAGAAATAAACTAGATTTATAAATAAACTCGCGTTTATTTTATTGGATACTTGCTTTTTCGTCCACCCGGTATGGCGAACGCCATTAGTCGCGAGCGAACTGCCGACTCACGACCCACTCTGACATCTAGCGCTGCCAAGACAGTCGCGGCAAAAAAGCGAATTAAAGATGACAGTTGCACCAACATGAAATGGAGCAACTGTCATAACAAATAAACTGGCGTATGCAAACGCCTGCGTAATATTCTATAATTTAAACTAACATTATTAAATGTGCATGCCAGGCGGGTGAACATAAATAAGAAACAAAAGATCGTTTTTCGATGCTTTACGGCATCAGCCTAAAGGATATATCAAGCTAGTTTTTTGAAATCTTTTTTCAAATGTGTTAAACCAATGTTTTTTCAATATTAAGCATCTGGAAGTGATAGTTTTGTTTAATTATCAGAGCATTACGATACTAGTCGCAAGGTTATGTTCAAATATTTAGACCTACACTTTCTTCTTTCATGCATTCAGCATTAGCACACAGCCTTTGCTTGCTAGAAAACAATATTAATAAAAACGATATTTGTTTATCTAAATATGAATATTTTATTATCAGGTGATGGAGACATTACATTGTTATCTTACTATGTTATAAATTTAAAATGTACATAATGAACAAAATATGCAATTATATATAATTTTGAATATTTTATCATTACATTTGAAATAATAAAAATGTAATTTAATGTGTCAATTTATAAAATTATCCCAATACAGTCATGTAATGACATTCAGTATTTTTATTTGTTTTATCAATGTTAATATTAGTATTGACCAGTGGTCGACAAAAGCCACTCTTTGTAAAGACGTCTTTAAATACAGGGAGCGGCAAAAAAAGCTGATGGTTTTAAATCAAAAACAACAACGAAAACCGTCAACTATTTTTGCCGCTCCCCGGTATATTTATATATTTTTTTTGGGTCTTAGGTCTCTTAGACCGGTCGCCTTGTATTTGTATTGAGTCTTTATATTCTATACATTTGTTGATTGTATATATGCGCCTCTTTGGCACCGTTGTTATTCTGTTTTATGGTAATTTGGCTCTTCTCACCTGACAAACTGCCGACTCCTGGTATAGACTAATCATAGAATTTCAGAACGAACATACTATTAACATTTATCCATACCTTGAAATAGGCTTTAAAAATCGTAAAAATATATTTAAGATTGATAGGTGATCGAATACGTTTTTTATCAGTCTGTACTTTGCAACTTTTACAAAAGACTTTGAGTCAGTTTGAGCTGGCCAGGATGTCTAATGGTGGGCTGGGGCTGGAGCTGAAGGAGCTGAGGGTCTCACGGGTGTCCTCCTTGACCCGGCCCAGGGCCCCGCACTCTGTCCTGAGGCGCTCCCTGTCCCTATCCCGGGGCAGACTCTGACTTCGTTCCTTATCTTTGGAAGACGAGCGGTCCTTGCTGCTGTGCTTATGCTTGTGCTTATGCTTGTGCTTCTTCTTATCCTTCTTTCTCTTCTTGGCCTTAAATCAAACGAATGCAATCGTTTAGCATTCAACTAATATAATGATAAATTGATACACACAAATATCTACACGAGTACATAGTATGAATTTATTAAAAATTGAAATAGATCAATTATTTATGAAGGATTAGAGTATGGAAGAATATTAAAAAAAAAAAAAAACGAATATATTAATATTTTTTTTTCCCACGTATTCGAGTACTATCTTTCAACTACGGTGGTCTAGATCTGTGTTTTCTCTTTCATACAAACTGGATATCTTCAAGATACCGATACGCTTGCAATTTCCACAACCATAAACATATATAAAACATAAATAACTTTAAATGTTGTGTTACTTATTATTTTTATCTAATAAGTAAATTACTATTACGTTTATTACTTTAAAAAAATTAGATCATATGGAGCAGATTAACCTTAATTCAATTAATTGATACTATAGAAATTCATTTGAAAATTAAAATAACTATTTATTTACTTTTTATTTTCGCATTAACTTTTATTGTTACTGAACGTATCTAAATAAGAGCAATGCAGAAGGATAACTGAAAAACTGTAAAATATTGATCCTTACATAAAATTAGAATCGCCCAAATGTCTGTGATATTGTGGCTTCTTTATCTTCATATTGCTAATGTCAAATGGATTTTGCCCAGCATCAGGAGATATCAATGCCCAATGCCAGTAGTCCATTATGTAAAAATGACCTATGATGGGATACTGAAGATGGATGTTATTTGTTTCTCTCCCATTGAGATGTAATTTGTTTTATTTAAAAAAATCACTTACTTTGGAAGAACTAGCTGTATCGGGTTTCGATTTGAACATGCCGGGTTCGAATCCGACAGGTCCGGGAGGTCCTTGGAGACCGGGCAAGGATACGGAATTCTCTGAGAGATAATCTCGCTTAGTTTCATCCTGAAAAATAATAATATTTAAAAACACTTCAATTAGACATTGTGTTTTATTCCAATTTTTTATCGCATTTTACCATACCTCAAGGGATCACGGATTCCTTATGATTCATAACTATTCAATTAAATCAGATGAGAATTTTGCTTGCAATATTGTTCATAGAAAGAGACCTAGAACGGAGGAGACTCCAACTGGTACTAAGTGGTTCAATTTAAATTTTTTTTTTTGTTTTTTTTTTTTAATAATATTATCGTATTGTATTTTACATTGTATTAATACAATTTGTAAATGTGAATAACAATAAATTTCAAGCATCTCGGTGGTCCCAGCGGTTGTTGTGGTGTTTAAAACATCTAAGCCTGATAAACATAGTTACCTTAATCTTGTCGGTCGGCATGGGCACGACACTGCCGTAGCCTCCATAGTCATGAACTTCCGTGACGTGGTCGAGGGGCTCCTTCTTGATGATTTGCATGAGACCGGGCGGGGGCGCGGGTGGCAGGCTCGGGGGCGCCGGGGGTGGAGATTCAGCTTTGCGCTTCACAGTCCCAATTTCAGTTTTGATGAAGGCCCCTCCGGAAGGAATGATAGGCTTAACCTAAAAATATTCAAAAAACTGTAAAATACATCAACGTATTATGGTATTATCTGTTTTTTTATTTTAAACATTGCATTTTCAAACTTGGCATTGTATCAAATCACTAGTAATAAAATACTGATATCAGCTCGATATAACCCTTGCAGGCTGAAGCCGAATAGCCTCGATATACGATCTTTCGTCTCTTATTTTAGTCTGACACACATATTTAAAAGTGTTAGGCTAAGTCTAGATTTAAGAAGTCAAAAGATAAGGCGCTGTATTGCCATTTTGTTTTGTTTGACAAGTCCTGTCGTTGGCGGGGCTAGTTCCGTAAATGGGCGCAGTATTAATTTCGGCGCTGGGCTGTCACCCACTGTGTGGGAGAAGTCATCTGTACGCGACCCGAGGAACGCAAAAACTTCTGTCTTGGGCAGATGACCGAAGTTTGTCAATCTTTTACCGAAATACATTTTAATGTGCAAATCCATCACGTGTCCCGAGGATGATCCCGGCGACATGACTTGAGTAAACGGGGATATCAAATCAAATGAAATACAGTTTTATAAAAAAAAATTTAAACTCACATCATATTGTGGTATGAGATTCTTGTCATGTTCATTGTCTCTGGCGAGTTCCCGCTCTCTCTCCCGCTCCCTCTCCCGCTCTCTCTCCCTTTCTCTTTCCCTCTCTCTTTCCCGTTCCCGCTCCCTATCCCTCTGTCGCTCCCGCTCCCTCTCTTTGTGCTCCCGGTGGTGCGCCTGTCTCATCATAGCCTGTAGCTCCGGGACCGGCAGACACAGAGGCATCCTAGTCCCGTAGAGCGTGTAATACAAGTCTACCAGATCGCACCGCAACCTGGCATCGTTGGACATCAATCCGTTGATGTTGTTCCATAATCTGTGAACTAAGCTCTCGGTGTCGAGGCGGTGCTTCACTGCCTTCTGGAAGGGAGGGACCTTGACAAGTTGCCGGGCGAGGCTGTGGCGGACCAGCGGGTCGGGATCGTTCTCCACGACGGTCAGGAGAGAGTTCAGGTCTTCAGAGCGGCCGTCGACCCTGACAAAGTCGACGAGGCACTCCAAAGCGGCAATTCGAACATCTGAAAAAAAAAAAATATTAGTAATTAAATATACACATACTATAAAACATCAAATTCTTTATACGCATCAATTTGTTCAGAAAAAATATCGGCAGAAGCGGGATGCGAACCTGCGAGCCTTGGAACCAACCGTTGCTCATGTTCATTACCCTAGACCACTCGACCATTTTTTGTCCAAACTGTTGCGCGGAATAAGTTGCATTTATAGCATTGTTACCATCATATAATGATAGGTGTCTCTATAGTATATATTCAGAGTGTGTATATTATTATTTTATATTATTCAATCAGTCAACATTTATTCACAAGATTAATATTATTACTTTCCGACAGTCTATTTATTTTAGTAAGTACCACTCGGGTCTCGAACCGAACTATAGATTGAATGGATGAGAAACAACTTCTTGTAAGTTCGACTCGGACTTTACAACCAGTCATTTACCTGTGTTACTGATGAACAATTTTACCTTCTTGATATTGTCTCAAGGTGACATTATATATTTTATGACATTAAAATCCATACAATATATAATATATTTTTGAAATGATTGAAAGAGAGCATAAATTTCATTCAGTAAAATTAGTATTTTTGGCATCTATTTTAAACGTTTTGGAGCATTTACAAGTTTGGATTTTAGCATTTTGGAGCATTTAAATGTTGATTTTATCACCAATTTTTATAAAAATTAATAATTCCAGTAGATTTAAAAAAATTTTAAATACTTACAAATATACATAATTAACATTAAAGTTACAGCCACAAAGTTACAGCCACAAAGTTCATTCAAAAACGCTAAAAATGAAAATAAGTCTTTAAAATATGATCTATTGATAGGTATGCAAAATAAATAATTTTTTATTTATAAAAAATATTTAAAAAAAACAAATAAAAACGCAATTAATGATGATTTTAACATTAATTTGCATATATTATAAAATTCGCAATTATTAGCATCTATTCCGAATTTAATATATTTTGCAACTATTGCAAAATTATTTCGATTTTTTCGATCAATATTTCTTGGTGGAATTCCATAATATCAGATACAAAATAAAAGATTCTTTAGAATTTATTCCACATATATTTTTTTTGACGACATGTTTCAGCCAGGTTGGATGGCCATTTTCAAGTCAATTGGCTGAAACATGTCGTCAAAAAAAATATTTGTGGAATAAATTCTAAAGAATCTTTTATTTTATATCTGATATTGCAAAATGATAAAAGTACGGGTCTCTAAGTATAAATAATGGTATATAAGACTTTTGTGGCAGAGAGATAAGCTTGCCGAGGATCCTGGCTATCAGTGGTATCAGCCTCGTGTCTCACCGCTGTACTGGCCGTACTCTGCGTAGCTCCTCAGCAGGCTGGGCGAGCTGGGCAGGTGGCCGCACTGCTGCAGGCGGCGCACGGCCTTCAGGCAGCTGACCGTGGCCGTGTTCTTGTAGCACGGCAGCACCTTCTCTAGGTTCAGCACCCGGGTGATCTCCTCCAGCACCAGCCGTGTGTCGGCCGACAGAGACTCGGCAGTTATCGGAGCACCCTGAGTTCAAAAAAATCAAATTAAATTGAATATAAAAATAAGTGTGTTAGGTTATGGATCTCGCGCTTCATACAAAACGCTGGTTTATTCAACTTGCAGACCAGTATATAATCTTCATAGTGTCAGAGTAGAGAGAAGAGCTGAACAAGGAGCATAGATAGAAGACCGGAACTTCAATAACACCGACACGTAACATAGACTTGTCTTATTTTTTTCTGATTAATTAAAACCAAAATAGTATATCAATTTAGACGGAATCATTATTAATTAATGTAAGGAACCTATATTTTCATTTATCACTTGAAAGTAAATTTGTCTGTTCGAGTCAACTGGAAGTAACTCCTCACCTCTCGTCCTTACAGTAGTCCAGTCACATATGTTACAGAGCTAATAAGTTTTTCAATACATTTCTGACCCTCATTTTTACCAGCGCAGTGAACAATGTTGTTAATTTTTTAAAATGCATACATTCTGCAGCACGGAAACCACGGGGGTGATGGTGGCTGTGAGGGCGTCCACTAGCGCGGCCCGGTAGTAGTTGTCAGAGTAGTGGTTCTTGGAGTTGTCGTTGTACTTGAACAGATCCAGCAGGAAGCGGATCACCTCAGGCGGGCAGATCCCGTGGCTGTTCCTGAGCCCTGCAAAGCAACACCACTACATAACCCGCTATTATAGCATCAACTGCATAACTGAGATACCAAGTAAAAGTATTAACTGAACAACTAAAATCATTTTCCTCCACTTTTGCATAAAAATGGCATCAAAGTTTCAATTCAACAAATAATTATATGATATAAAATATCTACTATAATACATAATTTATTTTGATGCCGCCATTACTGGGAATAACTAAAAGAGTGAAGTTATCCACTTGAGGCATTCTCGCATTTCCACCTTTAACTTTTAGTCAGATCTATGATGGAGGGGTTACCAGCCATAGCTACTGGGATGGTCTTCTGCAGGAAATAGTGCTGGAAGTTCTCAAAGTTGTTCTGGCGCACGATGTGGGGCGCCGAGAAGGAACCAAACATCTTCCTGAAGATGGTCAGCATGGCCGGGGGGCCGGCCCAGGTGCTGACCATCGCGTTAGCAACCTGGAACACAAGCAGTCGGTGAGCAATCACTCTCTCCTACATATCCACACCCCAGCTGTACAATATCATAATAATAATCATTGCAATCGGAGCTCCACTGATTATATTTGATGTATATTAAAGAAGATTTCATAGACATATTGCAATTTTATTTTAAATTTCTATTGGAGATTGAACCAACGATCTTCAGTTTGGTAAACAAACGCAAACCGCCACTAAACCTATACCCGTCGGTATATTTGTATATTTATATCAGTATTTATAAGCAGATCAAATAATTGGCTTGATGCTCTCGAGCCTGCTCCTAATGGTGAGTATACATTAGAAAGTTCAAGCATAAGATATCAAAATATAAAGTGCGTATGAGAAACTGTTGAAACAATTTGAGTCAAATTTCGTAAAAAAAAAAACAAATATCATCGGGTACTAAGTTTGATACTAATTGATACAACAGTTTATCATTCATTCTCATTTAAACTTACATAAGTTATATGTAAATGTTCAAATGCGAAACTACTAGAAACAAATCAACGCAGTCTTTCTTTAAATTTTAGCCGAGTTTCTGTGAAGCAATTTTTTTATGGTATAATATATATCTAGAGTGTAAGGCATACCTTGGTGAGACAGTGTGCGGCCCGGCAGCGCACCTTGTAGAACACCTGCTCGCTCTCGATAGTGTCGGTGAGGGCGAGGCGCGTGGGTGGCGTGGCGTGCTTGTCGAGAGCCAGGATTGCTTCGTTCTGCGCGGTGACGTCCCTCTCATGGCGCAGCTGGTACTGCCATTGATAGTCCGGCTGCAGGATCACGACGTTCCGTAGCAGCGACATCTCTGGATCAAGCCGGATCCACAGCACGGGAGAATCACTGTAATTTATCGTTACCGTATTTACCTCGATCGGTGTCTCTAATGCCATGTACACATGCTATGAACCGTAAAACCGGTGAATAAATAAAAGATCATTCGATTGGCTATGATTATTGACATGATCGTCGCTGGGTTGAAAAGATTGGCCGGAGGAGGAAGTCCGAGATTCTATTTCCAGGGGGCACCGCAAGGAGGTTCTTTTCATACTCCCTTCTTTCTTCTGGAGACCTGCAGACCGCCTCACACCTAAGATCCTGCTCCATGTGCCCAACAAACTGCACATATCAAGACCTAATGCTGGGCAACACACGGGCTATCGATGATGTAAAAATAATTTGACGTCGCTGACACGAAGAAGAAGATTGATATGATGCATTTTCGAAAGCTGTGCCGGCCATCGTTTCATTTTCTGTGATTAATTGAGATGGTGGTAATTATTACAAGTCGTCTTTACATATAAATTTATTTAATAAATAGTATATTTACTCCATAGCAGACAGGTCCATGTCCACCTCTTCACCGGTGCAGAGTGGAATCTTCTTCTTCTTGTTCCTCCTGCTTTTGGAATGGCAGGTGATGTCAGCCTTGACCACTGTGTTCTCTATCTGCAGCGTGTGCTTGAAGGTCCCGTCTAGCTCCTGCAGCGTCAGCAGCAGCGGCCCGACGTACTTCCGGATGCCTCTCTGGGACACCGAGTCCTGTCGTATCTCCAGCTCTACAGTATTCCTACGAGTCAAAAATAAGAAACGCGTAAGCGATATTTTAAATTTTATGTATTACTGAATCGCTAATATTTTATGATTTCAATACACACAAAAAATTGTCACGAAAGCATTAGGTAATCACACAAAACTTACAATATATTGGCATCTTTATGCAATGTATTTACTTCAGTTATATTTCTTTTGTACCATGTTGGCTATATATTCAGACTGGAGGGCAGTTTTTTTATTGAATCAAACCATTACTGCCTGTTTAACTTCGATGATATGCCAGGAACTAGTGTCTCAATGTGGTGCAGTCATTGTTCAAAATAATTAAACTAAACTTAATAGAAATCATAGCTGACCTTTTCCGATTGAAGACTGAATTGAGAGTGAACTTGGCATGCCCTCCGGTGCGGACCCATTGGTCGACAAAGACTGCCATATCCTTGCCGGTCACGGTGAAGATGGCCTTGACGAAGAGGTTGGTGGACAGCAGCAGGTTGCCCCAGAGGCCCCCACTGATCCTAGTGGAGGCCGCGTTGGCCGCCAGAGACAGCTGCTTGTTAAAGACTTGCAGCAGCAGCTCTTGTCCGATCCGCTGCTCCAGCATACGCATCACCAGGTGAGACTTCTTTCTCAGAACCTAAAAAAAATATTATACGTATTACTTTTAAAAATATATTGAATATATTTATACAAACTGTTGATAATTTGCATATAAAATATATTATTGATCTATGCTGTCATCATAATATCTAACTTGGGGTCTAGTTTACAGCAAAACCATGCATCTCGTT
Organism: Glossosoma conforme; assembly: GCA_022606575.1. Classification (NCBI taxonomy): domain Eukaryota; kingdom Metazoa; phylum Arthropoda; class Insecta; order Trichoptera; family Glossosomatidae; genus Glossosoma; species Glossosoma conforme. The sequence continues at coordinate 273,003 of JAGTXR010000185.1, read as the reverse complement.
TATCAGCAGCCGTCTAAAGTTTGACATACGAAGCGCAGTTCATGTCATCTAACACTTGCTCTAAATACTCCCACTGAGAGACGCTCTCCATTATTTGTTCCCATAACAATGCAATCTATTGTGGCATGAAGAAGACCCTCATGGCGCATTATATGAACGATCTATTAGGTATAATGATCTCCTATATGAGATTGTTATACCGTATCTGTATGTGATATATTTATTTCTAAATCTGAGCACACTCATACGCTTTAAATTATAAACATAAGAGGGAGAGAAAAAAAGTAAAAAACATAATAATCTTATGGGCTTAGAGCTTAAAAAGGCTAAAATAAGGCTATCTGGTAAATACCAGAAACAAAAAGGATGTATGTGCAAAAAATAGTATCTATGTTACAAATATGACCTTAAAAAACAAAAAAACAAATAAAAGCACAAATTACTTCGGTTTTCAAAATTTAGAGCGAACATTCACACGGGTCCACGGTGTTGTTTATAAATACCAACCTCAATATATCTGGGTGACATAGTTTGAATGTTTCTGATCGGGAAGTAGAAGGAATCACGAGACGATCCGGACGTAGGAGGCTGCCAGGGATCCAGGACTATGCCTCCGTAAGTCTCCTCGTACTGAACGACCTGTAACACAAAGCTATCCATTAGAAGAAAAAAAAACACACCCAAACACCTGTACCAGGAACCTAATTTAGAATCTACAATATGACCACCAAGCCTTAAAGTAACAAAGTAGTAGCAGTACTGTAATTCTATTCTATATATTCTTACTGTACTCCACCACTAACGTAAGTAAACCTAGATAAAGAAGGATGCAATCATATTCCAGCGTACCATCTGGGAATCCCCATCTCGTGACCAGGTTTTCTGGAGGCGAGTTGTGAGGTTAGAACTGGATCTAAATAAGACACAGACAAAAAAATATTAAGAATGACCACTCCGAGAAATTTACATAGGCAAACTTACTTCACATGTATTAAATACTTTTTGCCAAGATGTACGAGTATGGCCAAAATTAAAGGGCTTGCCTATAATGCGATAAGATGAGAGTTTGATATCCAACAAAGCTTACAGTAAAAATTAAAAAAACGTATGAGAAATACAATTATCACTATCAGTTCTCTGGTTTATTATCAATTAATAAACATATTGATATTATAACTAGATTTTTTTTTAATTAACAAAATATTAAAGAGAAATTAAACCTACCTCTAACAATTCGTGTTGTATCCAGTCTCTGTATTCGTTGTTGCCAAAACACTTCTTTGCATACAAGCCGCAGAGGTATTCTGAGATGCCCTTGGCCAGCCACAAATCCGACCAATTTTGCATGGTGATGAAGCAGCCGAAGAACTGCTCGGCGATGGCCTGTGCCATGGCCTTGCGGGTGATGTACGTCTGGTCGATGATAGCGATGGAGTGCAAAAGGTGGGTGCTCATTATGGACATTGTGGTGTAAGCGGAGATGTCCTGTTCGACCTGAAAAATAAATATTATTGATGTAAATAGTAACGCACACAGCCAACACACTGGGCTTATACAAAGTCTCGGTTATGCCTCCTTTCATGAAAGTTGTGAGAAAAGTAGTGAGAAACGCCAAGCTTCAATGCACGAGTCCTACTCTCTAGCGTCCTAGTTGCAAGCTCTGGTTACGTTATTTGTATAGGTAACTGCCAATAGAGGGCAATGGAGTCTCCATTGCCCCAAAACCAATACAGCTAATAGAATAAAAACCCTTGACCCTATCAAAACATTCATATTAGTTTATTGCTATCGTCACAATTGCTGATCACCGAATGCTGTTTAAATACAGTCGATTCCGCTTAATTGGGACACATCGGGACTTGGGCATTTTGTCCCAATTAAGCGGCTGTCCCAATTAAGCGAATTTCACTTTTTTTTTAATTCATTTACTTGGTTTTGGCAACTAAGGCCATTAACCAGTAATACACATAAAATTAAGCAATGTATTTTTTTTTTAATAATTTTATTTTATAAACTCTTGGAAACTGTAAATTACATATAGGTAATATAAATTATCATATAAATTACAAATATGTAATATAAACTTTTAAGAAAGAAAAAAAAAACCTAATTTAAATAATAAATGGATACAATTTAATTCAATGCAAAAATGAATCAAGTGTAGTCTGTCTTTTGTTTTTGTAACATTTCACTTCTACAAAATTACCACAGATATTCAGTGCAGATGTAGGGCTCCCTTCATTTCCTTCCTGCATAAAATAACACTGTAACACGGCCGTACATTTTTTTGCCTCCTGGAGAGTCACAGGCACAGGTGACTCATCTTCATCATCGTCATCTTCGTCTAATTTTATATATTAATTATTTTAAATTAAATTTACTGTCCCAATTTAGCGGAATGTTGTCCCAATAAAACATATAAATTTACTATTGGTTGCTTGGTTTGGTTTCTGTTCTTTGAGATTTGTTTCAAATAAGCGGTGTCCCAATTAAGCGGAATCGACTGTATTAAATTAAATTTAAACTTACCTCATCGACAAAGACCTGCTTGTAGCACGAGTAAGGATATCTCGTGGCGAGAGTCTCCTCGTAGAACTCAAAAGCCTCATGCATGTACCTCACAGAGTTCTTCAGATTTGGAACCAGGTGAGGCAGGCAGAAGTGTGTAACTTCATGCATAAACGGGTCAACAAATATCTCAAAGGGTCTGAAAGAATAAATGTTTTTATTAAATAATTATGTACAGTGCCTATTTTTGAGCAAGGCTTACATGGATAATAAATACAGGAGAATACTGCGAGACGGTGATAAAGAGATTATATATGTGGATCCAGTATGGAAACTTGCACTAACAGTTGTGGCTACCGAATAGAAAAACTAAAGAAAAAAATCTGGGAAAGATATTAGATATCAATGTCAATAAAGGGTTTTAAAGTAGACGGATAAGAACGTATTCTGAAATAAATGCATTTAATAACTTTTTTGTGGTGATAAAAATGAGACTTTCCTCGAATCGCATAGAAAAAAAAATACAGAAAACACTCTGACACGAAAAATACAATTATAACATATCACTGACAAACGTCTCAAAAGGATATAAGTTGAAAGAAACTTTGAAAGACGAAGACTCTCAGGCAGACCCTTAACCATTTGAAGAGTGAGTTAATTTTGTTGCATACATAGCGTGAGAGTGAGTTGAGATGCCTCTTCCGAATCTTCTTCCGAAGAATCATTCATATGAAACACCAAATCATCGAGATCTTCTGTAACCTCCTCATCCTCACTTTCCACAAATATATTATTTATTTCTTCTTCACTTGCATATTATTTACTTTGAAGGGTTTGTTCACAATACACTATAAAAATCGAAATACGTTCACAATTATGCATATTTTAGCGACCAATAAAATCAATCGATTTGAATAGCACGATCTAATTCCAAGAGAGCGCGGGCAGACTGATAATACATATAAATTGTTTGGTGAGGATTACAACAATAAAGATATATGTATTGAAGTCAAAATACCGTTGTTTAAAATGTTTTTTTCGCAATGTTTACTTATTTTTATTTATTTAAAAATATATGATAAAATTCTAATGATTTTCACTTAGCATTGATAGTAGAATATATAAAATAATACGTAATCAAATGTTATTTGAAATTGAAAGCGTGGGATTTAAAATAATGCTCCAGGGTGTGTGAACGTACCGGTACACGCATACCGCTCAAAAGGTTAAGAAATAGCGAGCCAGCTGGCAGGACGTTCAGTGGCGACTCACCCGATGGCCAGGGCGATGTTGGGGGCGCAGGCCGGCGTGGACACGGAGTAGTGGAAGGTCTTCCGGCGCTGGTCCCGGGTGAGCGTGGTGCTGGTCAGCTCCCCGCAGGACACGGCCGTCAGCCCCTCATCCACAGTGAACTCCAGCTTCCAGGTGCACGGCTCGGCAAAGCTGTCCACGCACGGGAACCACAGTCTGGACGAGTGCCCATAGGTGAACATGTGAGCCGACTTCTGCAAATTTAAAATCAGACTCTTAAGAAGCCAGATAATCTCTTGTAATTTTGATTGGACCGATTCCTCCTTCTCTCTCCATCTTGAGCCTTTTTATATTCACATAAATAAAAAAATAACAAAATATTGGCTCAGAATATTACCATCATAAAGTTATCTCTGCTGACTTGATTCTCATCTCATCTGACAATCCTACAGTGAGATTCCGGGAACTGAATCACCCACACAAACAAGATTAGAAATCTTAACTACCAGGTTATTTGAATGTCGAATACAATATATTTTAAGACGACGGCTTTAATCAACAACCGACAACTCTATAGAGAAGTATAAATGTCATAATTTACAAATGTAAATGAATATAACATTTTTGTAAATATTTATTTACAAAAATGTTATATCTTGTTATTTCCCCATCCCATACACAAACACAACACACATTTCACGCATGCAGCATCTAGCCATCCTGGCTGAACGTCATAGAGTCTATTGATATCGACCGGTTGTGCTCTCCTGTATGTGATTACATAAATATATATAATTAAATGGTTGTCGAACCTCAGCGAGGGTCCCTTCTCCATCTGGCACAACGAAGTGCACCCCACCCTGGGGGTTCTCCAGCGAGAACTCGATGCCGATGCGAAGCCCGCGCCCCTCCCCCACCAGGTGCGCGGCCTCTGGGGGCACAGCCACGTGCAGCTCCCCCGAGTTGTGGTCCGGGTCGATCTTCTGCGCCGCTGCCAGGTGACTATTGGAGAACACATCCAACGAGCGCCTGGAATAATATATGGATGATTATCATTCCATTGCATACTATAAATGCAATGGTCACATGAGCTTCGCAGCTATGTTCAATCACACTATTATCAATGTGTGAACACAATAAATTGATATAAGTATGCATGATTTAGGCGAGTGGCTAGCTAAGAGAATGCCACCTATTTTCTAACCGGTTAGCAGCTATCTTCACTGCCCTCATTTTGCCCAAAATTTAAATAATTGAAATTAGTGAGTATCGGTGAAGGAATAGCTTTGATAACTAAAGAAGCAGAGGTCTTTCCTATAAATTTTCAATAAAAATATTATTAGTTTTATTACCAAATATGAGAATGAGATTAAGCCACTCGACTGTCATGCAAAAGTTTCCCAGTTTGATCCCTGTGAAGCCTAAAAAAATGGATTATTCAAAATTGTTCAATATATAAGCTCAAAAACACCTCTGGTTATAGCGAGTGTTATCTCTAACTGGCCTATAAATGAAAAGAATAAAAAATGTTCCCTGAACAGTGAGCCCCTTTAAAAATGAAAGATGCTTCATTGCAAGGCTGGAGGCTAATTGTGTTGGCAAATCGGCCGTAGCGCTTAGCAGTCCTCAAAATAGTAAGCTTCATAGAATCTACAGATGAGGTTATTCTATTATTGTGTGGCAGTATTCTCGTGTATGCATGTGCTTACATCAAAAATATATTCTCAGACTTTCGTATTTGAGGGCTATCAACTGTGATATACTAAATTAATTAAATGGATGCATAGCATATAAGCATATAACACAATGGCGGCAAAAGTTCCTGTTGGCAGATTGTATGGTAGATATATGCTGAAACTTGGGAATGATACTACACAGCTAGAGATTGAACATACGTATTGGTGTTGCTCTGGCAGATGTCCAGGAAGGGGTCATAGTACTGAAAAGTGGCTTCATACTGGTCGTTGAGGACTATCCTGTACACTCTGCATTGCTTCGCATTGAGCCGAATAAGTCGCAAAGAGTCCCGCAGAGGGACTATAGTCAACTCCACAAATCCCTAAAAAAACAAATAATGTTTGAATGTTGCTTAAATAAAAAGCATTCACTTGGAGGTCAGTTAAAAAATCCAAAACTCTTTGGTTCTACTATTTCAGCCAACCAAGCCAACACAAAAATACACAACTTTATATTTTTAAAATAATGAAAACAGTGACGCAGGAGTTAAGGAATAGCGTAATCATTGACTGCCATGCTTTTCATTATATATTCCTTTCTTAGATGGAGAAGATGGATGCCAAAATTTGCTGCTTGTACATAAAAATTTGCTCTGTTTATATAATCGGATAAATCATGTCATGTAATTTTTTGAAACTTAATTGCGTATATAAATATTCTAAAATGCGTGGCGCGTATGAGTATTGAAGATATAGAGTACCTCATCGCATTCAAATAGTAAATTGGAAAATCTGACAAAGAGGAAAGCATATCAGGAACACTACTAGTAGTATTAATTTTATAAAAGGAAGATTGAATAAACTGACGTTTAATCCTATATTTTGATAGTCGGGTCAGGTTAATATTACACAACAATTATTTTGGTTGAGATTGTTCGAACGATGTATAAAGTTCGTCAAATAGATTTGGGTTTTATGATCCACATAAAGTCAATGACAATGTACACGAATAAATAATTATTTTGTTGCAAAAATGTATTAAACGCTTACAATAATACTCCTCCTTTCGAAGCTTATTCCAGTTAAACTGAGAATTTGATGGGCTGTAAAGAATGAAAAAAAGTTAGGTTATATTTACAAGCAATATTTTCACAAGTGAATATCCAGTATTTTTAAATCTATACTTATAATTTAAAGGGACGGCAGTTGTCCGCCGTTCTTTCTTTCTTCATTTTAAATTATTTTAAGCGATATATCTTTATGCATTTGGTTATATTAACGTCAAGATACATAATAATGTTGATGTCAAAATATTAAAACTTGATAGAGTATTTAATACATGTTGCCATGCTAAAAAAAATAACTATTGCAGAGAATGGTTCTTTGGCTTTTTGGTTCATAAGTTTGCCGACTATATATGTATTATGCTGATAAAATCAAACCTCAGCACTATTATATAAGTGAACACTCGCAATTAATTTATAACTATGAAGTTTCTCCCAGAATTGTAAGTAAATAACCTTAATAAATGTAGCTATGTAATATAAAAGGTTCATTACAACTAACTTTTTTTTAACTTTTAACTGTATTCATAATAAAAAATGAAATTACGGTTTTCTATACCTCATCCCACAACGATCGAAATAAGTGACCTTTGTTGCCCATTGAGAGATTTATTTGTTTTTGCCAGATTGACCTATTTTTGTTAATTTTTAATTACATATATGTATGTATTCATTTATGATTATTCTTTTTTGTGAAGTTTTTACTGAAATAAAATAATATTTGTTATAAGCGAGACTCATATTATGATTGATAAAATTAATATAACTACTGGACATCTTTACAAAATTGTATTGGGAGAGCATTCCGGATAACTGTGAACTGGCGTTTGGCAGCTAGTCTGCGGCGAGCAGAGGTCACGTGACTAAACGTCAACCAATCGGCGCAGCTTGAATCCCCTACTTATGTTATCTTTGCACTCTCGTCGAAGTTATCCAAAGTTAGTCGAAGTTGAGAGTTTATATGTCACTTCATACTGCGTACGATGGTTTCTTAATACTACTTCTCCTAACTTTGCGAGGAACTAGGTGCAATAGCAGCGTGACAGCAGCAAGTAGAAGCGGCAGCGCATGAGTGGCGACTTGTCAGCGCGGGTTCATTTGGGACTTATTTTTTTTACTTAATTTTATTATGGACGAGTTAAAATGGACTTCCAAAACCACAATCGACTTTTTGAACATGTTTCAAAACTATCCGTGTTTATGGGATGCTTCATCGAAAGACTTTTCAAATAGACGTATCAGAGATGCGTACTATCATAATTTGGTAGATGATTTGTTATCAATAGGGATTCCTTGCACAATAGAATTAGTTAGAAGAAAAATTAAAAGTTTAAGAGACACATATAGAAAAGAACTTTACAAGGTACTGAAATCCAAAAAAAAGAGTGTCCGTGCAAGCGAAGTGTATAAGACAAAACTGGTATGGTTTTCTGCAGCAAACGTATTCTGGCGTAGATCTGCTATTGGCAAAAAATCGCCCTCAAATCTGGTAAGCACAATGAATAATTACTTATTGCCATAAATATAAAATTATTATTTGGTAAAGTTCTAGTTGAGTGTATGCTCCTGTTATAAATTCGATAGGTAAAGCTTCAGTTTAGTATATTTTAATACAATACTTTGAATTATCAAAACAATATTATAAGTTACAACGGTTCTTATATAAAGTGTTTTTAACTGTAAGATTTACCACTTAAGATGCTGCTTTGGTAGCACTTATGCAATATTGTAAATGACACGCTTTGTTACTTTGCAACATTTCTGACTGAAAGATTTTAAAGTAAGAAATATCAATTGGCTTAGGTTAGGTTCAATTAAACCGGCACAGCTTCTGGCTTTACCAAAATATTAGTTTACGTATAAACTAGATTTTATCAGTAGGTACTACTACTGCTAAAAGTGGCAAGAAAACTGTGAAATATTACATGAAACATATCAAAGTTTAGATTGTTAAAGTTTTAAAGCTTGATGCAGAATCGTACCTGTTCTCAAACTGTTTCTCTTCAAAAAATAATTTACATATTTATTATATTTTCAGAGTATACAGCAATGCTCGTCGCCTGAAGGTGAGCGTGAATTGTCGTGCAACAGTTATATTGAAAAGACTGTTACAAAAGAGGAAATGCCTGAAATGCCACACGCTGACCCTTTACAATCTGCTTCGTCTACATCTTCAAGAAAGCATCTGCCCTCACAAATGTTGGCACCACAACGGACAATGACATTAAAATGTCCACAAGCCAATAAGCAACTGCCAAGTAAATTTGAAAATGGAGTAAATAAATTCCAACGTATATCAGAAGTAACTACTGCAGATACGGAAGATCAATATTACCAATTTGCACAACATATTGCTTTCCAATTACGAGAGCTTCCTCTGAGAAATTTTGTTTTACTTCAAAGTAAAATTCAAGATATCATTACTGAAGAAAGACTTTCTTCATTACATGCTGATCCACTAACATGAAGTTGTGGAAACAGCAGATTCGAGAAAAATCTCTCGGTGAATCCATTACTAAATCCAATATGCTTCATCAAATAAGAAGGCAACGTTTTAGTGAGAATAGTTTAACTGCATGAAGCAAGAAAAATTATCCTAAATGTCCTACGGAAAAATAGAAAAGAACATGGCTCTCTAGAGATTATATAACGGAAATGTTTTGCAAATCGCTAATAAAGATTGTATTTATTTTTAAATAAATTTAATATCTACAGCTCTTTCAATTTCTATTAATATCCATTATAAAATCACTACATTCAGGTGAGGGTTTTACAAACAAATGCTGGCAGAGAATATTGAGGATACAATGTCTTGAGTGAATGATGGAATGACAAGGGAGCATTAGTCGGCCAAGAGACAAAGGTGAGCACCCATGCGTAAATTATACCCACCTTTCTTCAGGCCCCCGAGATCTCATTGTCCAGGAAATCGCCGAAAATATACACACAAAGAACTCGGAGAGTTCCGGGGGACAGAGCTGAAATGTGACGAGACAATATAACGGCCTACATAATATTATGACGAAAATATGTGATGGCGGAAATATATGACTCCAGCTAAAGAGCCGATATATGAGTTGATAATGATATTATATAGTGGCTGCTTAATCATCAAATTTAGCTGAGGAATTATTTTAACCAAAAGGTTAAATTTATTAACATTTATCTTATTAATATATATATATTTAGGACTGGCTATAGTTTTTACAGTCATTTAGTCAAGTGCTTCCCAATGAATTTCATGTCACGGCACAAGAAATCTGAAAGAAGTGATTCCTGGTCCCCCAAAAAAAGTCTAGTCAAAAGGTTTATTTGGCAATAAATATTACATTTATAGGACACATATTTCTGCACAAAGTTATAGAAACCTGCTGAAATATATACAATCTTTTAATATATTAAGTGGGAAAATATTTATAAATGAATGTTTTACATTGTATTGAATATTTTCATGACCCAGGCGAGAAATCCTATTTAGGAGGCACTGATTTAATAAACATGATGTTTGTTATGGTATATTTTGCAATGTTAATTATTTGACACTATATAATTATCCAAGGAAATAAAATATCTGGGTTAAGTTCTGGATGTTCATTTGTACTGGGATACCCAAACCGAAACAGCCAGATTATAATTAATAGATTCGGTACACCACACAGATGGAAAAGTAAATTGTTTGTTTTTTAAAGTTCTCTATCCTTCTGTATCTTTTATGTGTCTGTTCTTAGTTATGCATTATGTGATGTTTGATGTATATACCCCTATTTTTAACCCTCCATTCATTCAGACAGTCGAATATTGTAAAATTTTCATCATGAAAATAATGAAATGTCTATTTTGATGAAAATAATTAAATAGAAAATAAATCAAGCATATATTCGGTAGTTGTTTTCCATGCTGCAGCCGTAGGATAACTTTGGTAGAAACCCTTTCAAACTTAAATGGAGAGAAGGGGTAAGTACACAACAGTATTCAGTGTTACCATATGGTCACGTTCGTCTCTGGAGGGTTATTAAGATAAATTTATTGCCTACAAATGTGTTCCGTTTCAAAGAAAATGTATCGACTCTTGTATAATAAATTATTCTATTTCTTTTTGTTATAAGTTTCTTGAAAAAAGTTTATAAGTTAAAGAATCTGATAATGATGAACTTATGACATGGTTTTTGTTGTTTCAATTTTGGGTCTCCTGTGTAGAGTATTTGTGTTAGCACTTCAACAGGATGTGAGTTTGTTTGCAAATAATATGTCAATATTTATTATGCATACTTGATGTTATTTACAATATGATTATACTTTTACTGTCAAGGGGGCTTCGCTCCATTTATATACAGTTGAATTATTATAATTTGTTATGTATGTAAATGTTTTAATAAATGAAATTGAATTAATCAATAGTTTTTTTACTCTTCAATTATGTGTCCATGTTTTGTTTATTATTAACAAATAATGATCTATTAGAAGAATGAACACTGTACCATAGAACTGTGACAATGTTGGCTACACATTACGGACTATATCCTTGGATAAAAGTAATCAAATGCAGCCATCCACTCATATTTTGATTTTAATAAGTTTAAAAAAAAAAACAAGCAAACATCATTTTATAGGATATTTGTCTTATTTAAAAATCACAGAAAAATACAAATCGAAACATCTCTGATTTATTGATGAGAGAAATTTAATAAAAAACGATGTTTGCTGTGAATTCGTATGTGTAATCAGTTGTTGAATATTGGTATATATCTCCAGGGGATTATATATATATATATATATTATTGAAATATATTGTAAATCCAAAAAAAAAGATAATTTGTAACAAAATGGATTATTAATCTGTTATTATTGCTTGTTTTATAAAATGTATTTAACTTTTACAAATGACACATACAGCAGTCATGAACTTTAGTTCCAGACGAAAATTATTTATGTTTTTTTTTTGTAAAAATTGATGATTGAATCCATAAAAATGCGTTACGGTGAAAAAGTTAACTTTATAATATATTTTAGAAGCAAGTCTCATAAAATGAATATTAATATTGATAAAAATTCTGATCATTTTTACGAGGTTGTCTTACAATAAATTTATAAATTGTTAGATGCACCATTTCTCAAATATAAGTATATTTACAAGATTCCATATGTTAAAAATATTAATGCTATTACTTAAACTATCGATAAACTGATATTCCTTCAAAAATAAAAAATTTAAAAGGTATAAATTGACAGTATTTAAATCTATTTTCTATCAGTGTTTACTTCGACTGTAAGTAGAATTATATTTACAAGAACATTATTCTTGTAAATATACTATATATATTATTAATAAGGTATTTACTGTACTAGAGAAAAGTAGCACGGGTTTGGCGATATTTCAAATGTATCTCTATTCGTGCCCTCACATTCGCAGTGGTTATCCCCGACGCTCGGCAAGTGTCCATAGCCGGCTTTACATTTGATAGACAATAAAATAGTATGACGTTTGTCTATTGCTGACAAATATTCCCGCGATGTTTTGTAACAATAACTTTTGGGTTACTTGTCAAGCATAAAGCGTTTATCAACTTTTGTGAATTAAGTATAGCAGACACGGGTGGAAGTTTTAAATTTGATTTATAAATGGAGGATTTCCTTAAGGCTCTGGAAGGCTTGCAAGCCCAGCTGAGTGTGAAGACCGAGGCGCATTATGTGGATGGCGGTCGTAGGCACCGCATGGTCACGGCCTGTGAGGGGCTGCAGCGGCTTCTGCGCGCTGAGGGCAAGGATACCCCCGCCAATGAACAAACCCTCCCCAGTGGACAACCGCCCAAGGTCTCCAGCCGACCTAAAACCAGGTTTGAGATTTGTTTAAAAATATATCATGTCGAAAATGAAACATAACATTACAATATTTAATTTATTTTTACAGATCCAGTGTTACGAAACGGGAAAAAACCACCAAGAAGAATCACAAGGGCGAGACTGCCCTACACTCAAAGTGCGTGGCGGGCGACCTGGACGAAGTCAAAGCTCTTCTGGCCACCGGGGCCGATCCCAATACCGTGGACCATGCGGGTTGGACTCCGTTGCACGAAGCCGTCTGTAATTCCTCTCACGGCATCGTTAAAGCTCTCCTGGAAGCTGGAGCTCTTCCCGAAATCCCGGGAATGGATAACATAACTCCGTTACACGAAGCGGCCAGAAATAATAACCATGAAATCGTCACAATGCTCATCGAGTATGGAGCCAGCGCTCACGCCCGGGACAGGAAAGGAGTGACACCGATGGACGTAGCAAACGACGATTTGAAAAGTATTATGAGTAACCTCAAAGTGACCAAAAACAAACAACGTAACGAACTCTTACAAAACTTAGCTGATAAAGAATGTAAACTGATTCATGCGTTTGCTTCTCAACTGGATGCGAAGCACTCCACCAAACTGTTCTCGCTGTCAAAGTCCCATGACTCACTAACTGTGCACCCTTCACTGCAGAAGAGCGTAACTCACGTCATTGTGGAGAAGAACAACGCTCGAGCGACTCGTGATACTCTCCGAGCCTGCGTCTCCGGGAAATGGATCATCTTAGCCGACTGGGTCGACGATTCCGATGATAATAACTTAAAAGATATTGATCAGTTCACGGTAACATGCATCGGAGGAGCACAAAACGGAGTCAGCCTTTCGAGAATGAATCGTTACCTCCGACTTCCGAAACTTTTTGACGGCTGCCATTTTTATATTTATGGTTTGACCTCCAAATATGAGATCAGTTTGTGCTTGAGTATCGATAAAGCGTACTTGACACAATTGATTACTGATGGAGGAGGAATTGTCTTGAAGCGTGAACCAGATCCTGAAGCCATCCCTGACCAAGAGAAGGCCGTGCCGTATCACGCCTCGGCTGAAGGTGCCTTGAGTCACTGCTCACATTTCATCTTGTTCGGGCAACCTCCTCTTATTGTCTATAACATGAAGCACCTGAAGGCTCTGCCTGTGGGCTGGCTGGTGGAATGTATTCAGAATGCCTCCTTGATTGATCCCTAGTATCAATGAAATTCTACTTATATTATATCAAAAGATAAATAGATAAGATTAAAAAAACATTTTTTCATTACATTTCTTATGTTAAATTTTGTATTCATTGATTTTTGTTACTCACTTTGTATATATTTTTTTATTATTATGATAAACATAAACTGTAACTTCTGTGAACTTACACTTTATAAGTACATTTACAATAAAGAAACAATTATGATGGTACCATGTTTTTCTATAAAAAATATGTATAGTTTCAATTATCCGTCCGGTATGAGGAGACTACAAGGCTTAAAGAATAGGCACTAGTGTAGTGTCTTACATCATAATTGAGTGTTTGTTAATATGATATTCTTAGAAGATTGAATGATTAGTCTGATGCTGATGAATTTTGGGATTATTTGGGTCATTACATAAACTCAGGGTAATTCATGAAACTTAGACGTTGAGCTATCCTATAGGTATCTAAATAAAATATTTGTATAAAATAACTTTATTGGCATTCAAACTACTTAATATTAAAGTAATCCAATTATCTGCTTCCAAGAAAGTGAATAATTACGTTTTACCCTATAATAATTGAAGTGTACAAAAAATGGTTGATTGAAAAGTTGCATTAATGAATTGTTTGAAATGAATGCTTAAAAATACTGGTTTTGAGCAGTTCTCTTATCAACACATCTGTGCTAATATCATTAGATATTCATAGCTATTTACTTATTTATAAATACTTAATAAATACTAAGTATGAGGTGTGATAACAAAATATTAATCAAAAATATATGGGATGTAAATAAATCAAATAAAAAAACAGGATAACTTAAAATATATTGAAGAATATTACGTAGTACGTATGCTCAGTACAGTGTATATATATTTAAAAAAAAAAAGGTTCCTTTAGAAAAAAAAGAAGATATTTGTAGATTATTATTTTATTTTTCTATTTATATTATGATCTTTGTGGCGGCGGCACGTGATGACCATATGCTCCAGTTAGGGGAGCGGAAAAAAACACGCTTTTAGTTATTTTTGTTAAAAGGTATATTAGTTGATTTTTGTTTGTGTACAGCCTTAAATAATTCTCACTTTTTTTTTAATCTAAGAATCCTTAGTAATAAAATATATTACTTTATAGTAGTTTTTTTAGTTACCACCTCTGTCGCTTAAAATTTCAAAATTTGTTTTAAACGTCAAATGAAACAGTATGAAGTGTTGCCACTGGGATATTGTTTATGACTAGTACAATTATTCAGTATTGTTGTGACATTTAGAGCGAATAATCCGAGTAATATTCGCTTTAAACTTATTGTATTTGATTAACTTGTTTTCTACGAGTATTCGCGATGTTAAGGATCTCAAAAACATATCTTTTCCGGTAATATTAGCTGTAAACATGTGGATCAAACCGGAGGAAGTTCCCTTGAATACATCTTTGTGGTAAGTTTCTGACAAATGTCAAACTTTCAAACGATTTTTTGACAGATAATATTTGACTTTTTAAAATATTACTTGAAATAAAAATTAATTTATCAATATAGTAATTTAATGCCATTGTACGATGCAGATAGTTGAGTATCGGTTTTCCGAAATAATATACAATACAAAGCATCATAAGTAATCGAGATGATTTGTCACCTAACCAAATATTTTAATATCGGGAGTATTGTGTAACGACTGTGATTAAACTGTTAGGTATAGTACAAGAATAAACATGCCAATGAGTAAACAGAAGAAATAATGTAAATACTGTTAGTAAGAAATCATAAAGCTTATTTTTTTTTTCGTGCGAAAACAATTTTGTGTTAAATGATGCATACAAGATGCAAAAAAACATTGGCAATCTATATGTAGAAAAATATCACATCGGCCCCACTTACTCTGAACACTTACACTTATAGATTTTTACTCGGGGTGTCATATAATACTTTCTATCTTTTAAGAGCGGCAATTGGTATGAAGCTTGGTCCCTACATTAAAAATAAATTTCCCTGTTATGACTATTTCAAAATTGGAAATTACTTGTCTGTTTTACATTTTAAGTTAATGGGATATCAAATAAATATTTTCCATTACAATGTCTCACCACCAGTAGCTACATCGTTTGCTTTCTATCTCATGTCCATGACAGGCAAGAGTAATGGGGAGATTTATAGCGTATGGCTTGTGACTCAGCTAAACAAATTTTGTTTTATACACTTTCATTAAAACTTGAAACCACACATACTTTAATGAAAAATTATCCGATACTTAAAATTTTCATTACCTTTAATATTTATATAGTCTTTATTATAACTATAGTATTTAAAATATGACATATGTCATTTTATTTTTTCATTGAATAAAGTATTCATTTCATGTTGATGAAAAATGTAATTTAAGCGTCTTTGACGCACGTGAAATAGTATACTTACAAATTGAAAATGTGACTCTTTACATTTTATTATCTGTAATGATACCATCGTCATCCGATTGTGTCCTTCCTCATTTAAATGTAGGCGTCCTTTTTAACACTTTTCTTTCCCTTTGCCTGTCTTTTCGGCAGATAAGTCCTGCCCATTGCCATTTGAATATGCATATTATTTTGTTAACTTAACATAACTACTTGCGGTCTTTTTAATATATCTCAGTTTCAGATTCCATCTTTTAGAGTCAATTCAAGTATGGATCTCACCATAGCACATATGGTGACCTTTGTTTTTTGAAAAAAGCTTGTTGTTAGATTTCACATCTCTATTGATACGAAAATGTAATATCTAGTTTTCTTTAATGAATATATAAAATGTTATTATTGTTTTAGGGAGACCATCAGGAATACTCTGTATTTTGTTCAGCAGCGGAGAATAGGACCCGGCACTCGCGGGGCCTGGGGATACCTGGTGGGGACGTGGGACAGCATCCGTGAAACAAAGCCAGCGCCATTCCGGATCCTGCACCAGACTCCTAATTCAGAAGTTTATTACGGTTAGTATTTTATACTAATGAGAGACGCGTGAATTTCATATATCATAGTGTTTTGATTATTGAATCGTATTTAACTCCATAGTGATATTTGAGATACGCAGCTATACTTGACCAAAGCAAAGTGCTTTCTTTACTATACTCTCTATACTTATTTTATATGGCTACAAATCCTGGTGCCTAAACAAAAGCTAATCAAGATGTATAATTGGTTTTGAAAACAGGTGCTTGCATATAATATTGGGGGTACAGTGGTTTGACTTTTGAGGGATGACAAGGTGAGGGAATGAACAACCCAGACTTCCATCTTACAGTTATGAGATGAAGATGGAACTTCCTGGGTTATGTTTTATGGATCCTTCATGAGAGCAGAAACTACAGTTCCATTACTTTAAGCCCCCGGGCTTTCACTGTTGGAAAGTAAGTAAAGAATGTACTCGGCAGAGCTGATATGGAATGAGGCTAGAACCATGGCGGTCGAAAGAAATTTATGACAGATGTTTGTGACTACCATAAGCTCCAGCTAGGGAGCAGATAGTAAATTGAGTTATTTATATCATTGCAGTGATAGCATCTGGTGTGACTCAGGATGAGACGAACAGAGACTGGAATTGGCTGCTCGACAACCTCTCCCAGACGTTGCACTCATTCGACAAAGAAGAAGAGGTCACCGAGTTTGTTTGCTGCAAGATCCGCTCAATCATTGCAACGATACACGAGAGCATCGCAGAAGGTATATGAGCATAATTATAAAATTATATATTATCGTATCAGCGATATCAGATTCTTTCATTGCATTTTTTTTGCATTTTTCATTATAAAATTTGTACATACTTTCCCTTAAGTAAAAATAGTATTGTATATATTAATATAAAATAGTATATACCTAACAATTCAATATTTACATGTAATATACTAGAAGAATTTATTACACCTATGTACTTTGTTATTTATTTTTATTTATCCACAAAAAACCTGCATTTCTTCGTAAATTAAATACATTGATTATTCATTTTTCAGACGAGGATTCTCCAGCTTTCAAAAATGCCATTCTTAAATTTCGTTCCACCTTCAGTATGCCTACAGATGAAAAACTAATCAACTATTACTCTTCCAAGTATGTACTATATTTTTTACTATCTATATACCACTGGTCTTCTCAAATAGCATAGGTACAGGTAGATAAGGTGTATTTTGTACAAATAATTGCATACATTAAAACATTTTTTTTAAGACAGTCACATAGGACTTATCAATGTTCTTTATATTCAAGATTTTCAGACTTCATTTAAATAATGGAATTTTTTATGAAGGTATAATATAACTAGTTATTTTTTGTGATTTTTTTTTTTCAAATTAACCATGTTTCCTACATAAATTTTGTTGATTCGTTTATGAATTTGTAAGAAAGAATATATACTCCTACATATAAATATTGAAATGGAATATCTTTTATTTAGTAAAATGTTATCTTTGTCTATTTATCAATTCTGTATTTATTATGATGAATCAGTGTTGTATTAATTTTTTATCAAATATTCGATGCTTTTGAATGTGTTTTACTCTCATTAAAAAGGCTCATAAAGAGCAGTCAATGGATGTAAAAAATAATGAGGTTAGATTTAAATAATATTATAATAATAGTTTTTTTTTTTGTAATTATTGGTTGTATTATGTTTCATCCACTGGCAGCAACTGGTTCATTTATAACAAATAAGTACCTTTGTTTCTTCCAGTTACTGGAAGGGCAACCTTCCCTCGTACGGGAGGATGTACCTGTCAGTGAACTACCTTTGCTTTGAGCCGTACTACTTCATGGTGCCCTTGAAGGTGCGCTGGGAGGAGATCACCGAGCTCAAGGCCACCAAGTTCATCATCAAGATCAAGATTGGCAACCCCACCAAGGTGCACCTGTTCAGCTACAAGGCTCAGGCTTTTGATGCAATGCAACAACTAACAAAAATTGCATCCAGACGGTGAGTGATTTGTCTTTTTTCCATATCTATTTAGCAAGACTGATCTTATTTGTATCTCTATTTATATTGTTACGTTATCCACTTATATTTTGGTTCATAATTGTATTAATTTCTATTAATGTAAGAAAAATATTTTATTATTCTATTTAATTTGATAGCTGAAATTGTTTATTTAATAAATACTTAAATAAAACTTTGATGTAACAATAATACAACTCTTGCTATACATATAGTTAATATAAAGATTATTTAGAATGGTCTTAAGTGTCTCTTTAATGGTAAAACGACAACGTGAAGATATCACACAATGCCAAAATATTCCAGTTGAATATGAATATCGAACAATGTAGAAAAATGAATCTACCTACATCTTACACTTTTACAATATCAAATCTTAAAATATATCCCTCTTCGTACTTCATTTCAATATTTTTATTTGTTCTTGTTCCATTCTGTATCCTGCACGGAGCATAAAATTGCTAAATGAACTTTTTAAGACAGTTTTTTTAGCTGCCGTGGTTCTTGCTTTATCCCAAGACTGCATAACAAATCTGTTGAGTACATTCTATGCATCGTTGATTCGTAGGCGTATCGGTGATACTTATGAGAGCTTCAACGTGGACATGGAGCTCCTGAGGAAGTTAACGAAGAATGTCCTGAAGCAGCCGTCATTCCTTCAGCGGGATCTTGACGCGCGCCGGGAGTCATCTGCCTTCACGCTCAAGTTCCGACTGCCGCAGAGCGAGAAGCTGGACGGCCGCGAACTCTGCCACCTGTGGACTCCGTACGACAAGAAGCACAATCCCGGCTGGCTGTACCTCTCCCAGAATTATATCTGCTTCGATAGCATGGTAATTTAACCAAATCCAACCTAACCTAATGTGGAAAGAAGATGCATGACATATATATTGATGGTTTTTCATGAATAAAAAACTGGAATACAATTAAGAATATCTAATTAGGTTTGCGTTTGGCTTTAAATTTTAAAATGTAAATTGTACTATCTTCATTTGAAGGTCACTCTAAAAAAACTTTGTATTCATATATCACAGTTAATAAAATAATGTTACGAAATAATAAGGAGCTATATTGATATTCAGCTATATTGGTATGAAGGGTTGAGCCAACCCTTAAGCACAAAATGAAAATTGTCCGGGCCTTGGGAGTGTTGGGCTGATCTACAGTTACTACAGCCGCAGTCTATGCAAGTTCGCAAACTCTTGCCCTGGAGGCTTCCGGGAACCATCTATGTACAGGTGTTTTCGGACAAGGCATAGACAACATAAGCTAACAGTAATGTGAAACGACGATTTGTGGTGTCCATATGCTCCAAATATTTTTATATATTGATACAACTACGATCTCATCATGTTCCGAAAAATTCCACTCTCCTATTAAGTCATATTTCAAAAGCAAAAATTTATCATTTTAATTCTTGAAAATGAGCTAAATTGTTATAATTTTACTTTCAGTGAGCCTTTCTCACGATTTAGCAACATTTTTTTATAAGAGCATCTTCGAACTATAAAAAAATATTGCTTTTTTTATTATATATATTTTTTCATTACATCATTATTATACTAGGCGTCACACCTGGTGAGGCTCACTCTGCCGCTGTGGAGCGTGCAGAAGGTGGAGGAGGTCATCAACGAGAGAGGCAACTCCATCTTCATCACCACCAAGGACTTCACCACCAAGGAATCTGCCTTCTTCTACTTCTCCGGACTGCAGGACCACAAGTTTGTCATCAACAAGATATCAGAGCTGCGCGTCAAGCTAGCTCCGTAAGTTCACTTCAATCCATGCCGCAGTACAATAAATAACTACCTTTATTTTTGATTACATGTTCTTTTCATTCCTACATTTTAACTATATTATTACATAATCTTTACTTAACTCTCCCCTTACCGTGCTAAAAACATCCGAGAGCTCCGATGATTTGTATTTTCTTCACGATATGAAAATGTCATTTAAAAACCGAAAAATGAGAATATTCCTATATTTTGCTTTGATTGGCTATGGTTGAATTTCAATTTTTGTAATGTAAGTATCTGAAACAGAGAAAAAAAAAACACCGCAATTAGCCACTATAGTTGGCGCAGCCCACTAATTCAGCACACATGCTGACCTGTGCGTAGCCAAATTCATATTAACAGAATGTTGTGAAGCCGCGGATGTGCCTGGTTCTAAAAAAATTATCAATCTGCGCAGCTGCTCGCGCAGATGCATGACATGGGCGCGTGAATCTATCCCCAATTACTCCACAAATTATTAATATCCATCGCTACAAATGACAAGTACATTGTTATAATTTTATTTAATACTTAATAATATTTTGGAAGAATACAAAAATTGTGAGATCAGTATCTATTATAATTCATATCGAGATTCTCATTATTAGAGTCGAGTTGTAGTAAATACATATCATTGTAAAGCAAGGTTTAATAAAATCAAATGAAACTTAGTATTAGGCAGCACAAAAAAGACACAACTTCAATGGATGGACTTGGTACATTGTTTTATCATTCTGTCGGTTGATTTACGATTTCATTCTTGTCTTTAGAGAGAAGTTGAGCAAGACCCTGGAGGCCAACCCGCCTACTAAGGACTGGGACCCCCAACCTGCGCTGATGACTCTCTGCAAACCCAACCCCTCAGCACACTTCAACGAAGTACAGGCCATAAAGGTATGACACTCATCATCATTGTCTATCACTATATCACTTTTTTTTCTCTCAATGTTTGTAGTTTATTAACACATCTACTGCATATATAGACTGTCGGAAAGTAATAATATAAAAAAAGAGCTTGTGAATAAATGTTGACTGATTGAATAATAAAAAATAATAATATACACACTCTGAATATATACTATAGAGACATCTATCGTTATACAATGGTAACAATGGTATAAATACAGCTTCTAACGCGTGTCCGTTCAGGTGGAGAAATAGTCAAGTGGACTAGGCGGTGTAAAAGACCTGAGCAAAGGTTGGTTCCAAGACTCGTGGTTCAAATCCTGCTTCTGCCGATATTTTACTGAATGAATTGATGCGTATAAGATATTTGATGTATAATTGTATGTGTATATATTTAATTACTAACATATATTGCCTTTATATTTTTGAAAATTTTCCACAATTTTGAGATTAAACTACATACAATTATGATTTTTTTAATCGCAATACGATCTAACAGATTAGGCGACGGTAGTATAGACACCACTCCATGGTCAGACAAATTAACTCTCGGTGTGGCCTTCTGAACCTACCTAAACAATTGGTCAATGACCTTGGTAGTGAAATGTGGAAGCTTGAAGCGGCCGAATTAGTCACACTTTTGAAGGTTCATATTTTTTATTTTTTTCATTGCATTTATCTTTAATAAATATGGTTGACTAGTTTTTTTGGTCAGATTTGTATATATTTAGGCTAATAGAAAAGTTTGAAAATAAAAATGTACCTCGCAGGCAAAACCTCCGACTGGGATCAAATCCACGACCTTCGGTTTGGCAAGCAAACGACTTAATCACTAAGCTATGTCCGCTTGCCTTTATTTGATTATTTTTTTAATTAAATATATGTAAACACCAACAAATCATCTATGTAGATCTACTATCTAAAATGTCATTATACATAAATTATCAAACATTGTTAGATATGAATGTGTGTTGTTGTTTGACCAGGAGCGGGAGTGGGAGAAGCACATGAAGGAGATGGGTCCCGGGGTGACCATGTACCGCACCATGAGCGGGCGCGACCTGGTGGTGAAGGGCGTCCCGGAGGGGCGGCGCGGCGAGCTGTGGGGCGTCTTCTCCAACTCTGTGCTGTGGAGATACAGGAACCCTGACCTGTACCGCTGCCTGGTGGACAAGGCGCTGGCTGCCAAGAGCCAGGCCAACGAGGAGATAGAGCGCGACCTGCACCGCTCTCTGCCAGAGCACCCCGCCTTCCAGAATGAGATAGGTGACTGCCCACCTGACCTTACTTCCACTGGATATTATATAGAATATATTTTTAATGTTCAACGTTAAAATTGTCTATTTTAACGTTGATTGTATATTTTATGTATCATAACAATGTAACAAGAGTTTGTTGTGTTAACTGTATTGGGAAATTAATGTTGTAAATATTATAGTATATAATAACACGTCACGAACAATGAGGTTCTCAGGATAATCAAGGAAGATAGTCACCTAATAAGAACCATCTCAGAGAGGCGAGCTCGATGGATCGGTCACACCGTGCGCCACGATGGTCTTCTTCACGACATTGTGGAGGGGATGGTTGAGGGTAGAAACTGTAGAGGGCGCCCGGGAGTATTTGCAGCAAGTGTTCGAGGACATGAGTTGTAGGTCTTATGCTGAGCTGAAGAGGGTTGCGGAGGACCGAGAGGAATGGAGATCGAGATGCAAGATTCTGTTGCTGCAAACCAATCCACCGGATTGATACTACGAAGAAGAATAACATAGATTGTATGATCCACGGTTAGCCATATGTTTTCAGGCATTTCGGCGCTCCGCAGGGTTCTGTGCGCGTACGCCGTGCGCAACCCCCAGATCGGCTACTGCCAGGCCATGAACATCGTGGCCTCCGTGCTGCTCATCTACTGCCCTGAGGAGCAAGCGTTCTGGCTGCTGACCACTATCTGCGAGACGTTACTCACAGACTATTACAACACGCGCGTTATCGGAGCCCTGGTTAGTCCTCTTCATCTTATACATCTTCCTATCCCTTTTTCTCCTTCCTCTCACCAGTGTTCTTTGATTTCCTTCTTCTGCCTCTTCATATTCTTCCTTTTTTTAATTCCTCAAACTTCTTCATATTCATCCACATCTCTGTGTCTGCATCATTACATAGATTCAGATTTTCATCCCTAGCCCGACACATTTTACTCAAAGACATCACTTGTATAATTTTGGATAATCACTGGATTATTTGTGTTTCAGGTTGATCAGGGAGTTTTAGACGATCTCACTAAGAAGTTTCTGCCGGATTTGCACTCCAAGCTGGCCCAGCTGGGTATGATGGAGATGATCTCCCTCTCCTGGTTCCTGACCATCTTCATCAGCGTCATGCCGTATGAGAGCGCAGTGCACATCATGGATTGTTTCTTTTACGATGGACCAAAAGTAATATTTCAGGTCAGTCAATTTTTGATATCACTTCCCTATCTTTATCATATGGCTCCCTTTTTGCCCAACACAACTTCTTCATGTTCAAAGATCCCCTCTCCCTTCTTCCATCACTTTTACAAAGACAGTATAAGTATTTGAAATATTAATTATAAAAATTGAAATGTTTCAGATCGCTTTGACCATCTTGGAATGGAACAAAGATAAGTTGATGAGCTGTCGTGATGATGGAGACGCCCTGCTGATCCTCGGCCGCTACATGGAGGGAGTCTACAACGACGAGGCTGTGGCTCACACACTAGAACCCAGAGCGGCTCCTAAGGTACAAACATCAATGAGACCGTATGCCAATCTAAGGGACCTAAGCACAATGTATTATCAAATAATTCACATTTTTGTATTAATATTATATATATATATATATATTTAAGTAACACCCAGCTAACCTCATCAGGTCAAGCTGGTTAGGGCACTCTATTGTTCTGGAGGTAGTAAATGCTCTCCTAAGGCGGATGAACCTTTATGGTCAACGGCATTAGGATGTGGAAATAAAGGGGAAAATACCACATTAAAGGTCTTAAAGACATCCCATGTATCAGCAAAAAAAAAATGATTGCATTTCAAGTAAAATTTCGAAGAATGGAGATCGAGATGCAAGATTCTGTTGCTGCAAACCAATCCACCGGATTGATACTAAGAAGAAGATTCAAGTAAATGTTTGTCTTGCAGCTGGTGCGTGTGCAAAGTCTGATCATGGCGTCCTATCAGAAGTACGGTGCCGACATCAGCAGCGAGGCTATCGAAGAGCAGCGCCTCAACCACCGCCTACGCGTCATCAGCCAGATGGAGAAGAACGTCGAGAGGAACGCCATCCGGTCTATGGAGCAGGACGGCCATTATACACATCAGGAACTTGAGGTTTATACTTCTTCATGACCATTCATGTCCACTCAGATCTCTTGCAGGTCTCATATTTCTTGATCTTAAACTCTCTCACAGGAGGCTTCATAACTCTGGGTCCTGCCTTTCAAGTCACAGTTGAGTATTTTAACCCACCCCTCAGCATCTCACTCATACACTACATCCCTTGAATTATCTGAATCACTGTCAAATTTGATATTATTGTATAATTTTGCAACGGCAAATTTCTACTTCACCTATTAAATTCTTCTATGTCATTATTTATTTTTAGTATTTACATTAGATATATTTTAGAATACCATGATGTCAAACTCTCGTATTAGTTCTTATTCTTTAACGATTGTGACAGAGACAGTTCACTTGTATGTATTATGCAACCACATTTTTAAATTTTTTATGTAAACACATACAGGAGAATACCAACAGATGGTGATAGTAATTTTGAAGTCTCATCTGTGGAATTCTATGACGCTTACCGTGATGTATATGGCTAAACGCTGCATGTGGAGTGTTGATCCGCCAACGTCATAGTTTACTACAGCCCGAGATTCACGCATCATCCTTATTGTTATAGGAATTTACTATGAATGGGTGGTCTTCACGGGACGACTATCGTCTACCACCAATTTTAATTAATAGGCTATGACTGTCATTTTACGGGTGATGGATCAAATTCACACCTATTTTAGAGCTCATAAATCAATTAAAAATCCTTTTTTTTTTAATCTCGGTCGGGAATCGAACCCACGACCTTTGGCTTGCAAAGCAAACGCTTTGACCATTGAGCTATGACCGCCGACAATACCTCAATTGGTTTGCAGCAACAGAATCTTGCATCTCGATCTCCATTCCTCTTGGTCCTCCGCAACCCTCTTCAGCTCAGCATAAGAGCTACAACTCATGTCCTGTGTCTAGGGCGCCCTCTACAGTTTTTACCCTCAACCATCCCCTCCACAATGTCGTGAAGAAAACCATCGTGGCGCATGATGTGACCGATCCATCGGGCTCGCCTCTTTGAGATGGTTCTTATTAGGTGCCTATCTTCCTTGATTATCCTGAGAACCTCATTGTTCGTGACGTGGTCTCTCCAGGAAATTCCGAGAATTCTTCTGTATAACCACATCTCAAAGGCCTCTAGTCTTTTTTTATCACTTTCAGATAAGCACCTCAAAGCCAATTTTCTCATAAATTTTACTGAAAAATGAATCTATTCAAATATGACTTGTTTGCTGTTTAATTCACGAAGTGGAGTTGTTCTGATGCAGGAAATCATTGTGGCGGTGCGTAACGAGCTGCTGTGGGCCCGGCGCGCCCCGTATGAGCGCGGGGACAGCAGCTCTCCCTGCGACGCCTATCAGCTGGACTTTGAGCAGTTCCGGGCGCTGCTGGGGGCCATGTCCCCTTGGGGGCGCACCTACGCCAGCGAAAGCCTCACCGCAAGAATGTTCAGGGTGAGCATTTGCAGGATTTAATTATGTTAACCTCTTTAATTGGATCATCCTCTGATCCCGGTGCGCAACTGATTGGGGCATTGTTTTTTGTGTGCGCAAATATATATGTAATACCTATTATATTAGGCATAGACAATTAAAGTTAAATGAAATATTTTAAAGAAGTATTATTTAATCCTTTTAAGCTTTGAAGCCTTTTTGGTGAATTTGTTAGTCGTTTTTCGGTCAATTAATATAGACTGTAATGTATTAACCTTTAAACGCCCAGTGGTTCCCTTACGGGATCGCAGATTTGCGTCGTTCAATGCCCTACGGTCCTATACAGGAAGTGCTTATGGTTCATTTTACAATCGGATTACATTAATTTATAATAATAGTAATGAAGTAAGTTCATGGAAGAATCTATTGTGCGACGAAACATTACAAACATTGGCCTGGTATGTATGGGACCGCTGGGCGTTTTAAGGTTAATATATATTATTATATATAAGTAAATAAATATATTAGATACTGCTTAGAAATTTTATATTCATTTATAATAAAATAAGTTAATTTTGAACATTTTAACAGTAGAATAAAGCTGTAATATGAGGCTACAAATTTCAAGTAAAGCTCATGACCGTTGTGGTCGTCATAAGCAGCGAATGGGTTAAAAATTTTTGGCGAACCTATTCTAATTTCACTCATGGATCGCGCATATATATGTAACACCCAGTTAAGGGGTTAAAGCCACTTATCAGTCAGTGTTTTTTGGCCTACAATTACTTGCAGAAACTTTATAAATAGCCTTTGTAGTAGAAGTATTGATTTTTTCGCAGCTCTCGGACAAAGACGATGCGGGCACTGTGAATGTTCGCGAGGCCGTGCGCTGGGCGGGGGCCCTGGGGGGCGCCTCCAGCAGCTCCCCCAGCGCCCGCCTGCAGGCCCTCTTCTGCCTACACGCGCCCCCGCTGCTCACCGCGGCCGAGCTGAGCGCCCCGCCACCGCTGCCCACCGGGGAAGAAGTTGCCACAGATGCCGTTGACTACTTTGAGAGGTAGGCGTTTACAATACTTGATAGGAGTGAATGGTCGTAACATGCAAATTTATGACCAAGATTATGAATAATCATTTGCGTTTGCTTTGCAAGCCAAAGGTCGTGGGTTCAATCCCCGACGACGATTAAAAAAAAAGGATTTTTAATCGATTTCTGAGCTCTAAAATACCCCTGGTTGGTGTGAATTTGATCCCTCACCCGTAAAATGCCAGTCATAGCCTATTAATTAAAATTGGTGGTAGTCGAAAGTCGTCCCGTAAAGACCACCCATTCATAGTAAATTACTATAATAATAAAGGATGATGCGTGAATATCGGGCTGTAGTCTATGACCTTGGCGGATCAACACTCCACATGCAGCGTTTAGGCATATACACCACGGTAGAGCGTCATAGAATTCCACAGATGAGACTTCAGAATTACTATCACCATCTGTCGGTATTCTCCTGTATGTGCTTACATAAAATAAACCTATTATTAAATACCGTTCATTAATTATTTTCTGCCAATTTATTATTTTTCTACTGCCGATTTATTATTGAATAAAATACTGACAAAATAATTAGTTGCTTTGTTAATTTTCAGTATGGAGACTCCCGGTACTCCCCTTGAGTCTCCACAGGTAGAGTCCTCTTGGTTCCGCCGCTCCGTGAGTGACCACGGCTCCTCGACATCAGGGATGGTCAGCTCAGATATTGATGGCTCCAACAACGGGCGCTTGGGTAATCACATCACCTAACACCAAGTATTCTATAACTCGTCAATTAACATCTTGTTTCACACGATCCTTGTAATCACCACTTGTTAAACTTTCTCTGATGAGTTGTATCATCACCAAGAAAGAAAAACGCATCTTGCGCTGCCATTTAGTGATTCAAGATGGAGCTTGCCACATCTCTTGAGAAGACCTCTTTGAACTGTTGCGGGTACTGACTGTTTTCTGTTGTGTAATTAGATCAAAGACATCGCTTAGATTGTGTACTCAATCAATGAAGTCAAATTATAGTACATTCTAATATTTTTATTTCTCTTACACGGTTTAATCTTTAAACTTAATTATAGATTGTAGGGTGTTATTATAAATATGTATTATTGCAATTAACAAAGGATTTCTATGGGTTTTTTTTATATCTAATGCTTCTTGTAATATTATATTACCCGAATACTTTGTGTTTGAATACACAAGTATTAACCAAGTATAAAGTAAATAAGTTATATACATATGTCTTGATCCTAATTATTCACTACATGGAAGGAGCATATTATTGCTACAATTTGCGACCAGTAAAAATGTATGAAAACTTTAATATTAAGACTATCCAGTCAGATTACACAATATGTGTGTAATCACCAGGCCGAACGTTAAAGGCGGGTCACTCAACATGTATGTGATCGTTCCGCCAACGCTTACTGGCCGACTATACACAGCTTGTGATGTTTTTTCAAACGATTTCAAACATTTTTATTATTAGTGGCCCATCACACAACATATGTGTTGTTTTTACTTTCGACCATAATTCAAAGATCTCAAACCTTTTCAATGAAGGTCATATTTAATTTTATTTGAACACATGATGATAGATCTAGAAATTCTGTAAAAAAACAGTCGGCCTCCAGCATAAGCTTAAACGCGAGGACTGGATAGTGTTAAGATCAATTTGGTTTAAAAAGGATTAAAATTTTTCAAGTATTTATCTTGATTTAAATGAATGAATTCACTTCATTTTACAGGTGTCAATTCTCGTTGGGAGGTGTGCAGTTTATCGTATCTTCACTCCATGGCTCTTGGAGGGGAATCCTCCAGTTGCGTCAGCACTCCCACCTCCCTGTCCCCCCCGCGACCCCTCCCTCCGCTGCAGCTGGTGCTCCCTCAACCGCACTTCATAGAGCTGCTCAACCTTCTGCACAGTGTCATAGAAGACGAGCGCCCAGAACCTTCCATGGACCTCCTCGAGAGCATCAAGAGAGTCGGTGAGAAGCCTTTCTGTTTCTTCAACTCTTTAGTTCAGCCTGTTCTCCAGCTGCACATCATTGATTTCTCAAACTCTTACTGTACTTGGTTTTTTTTCTCCAGATTACATGAAGGCATTAGCCGTAGATAAGAATGTTTTTTCTAACATTGTTGGGCTTTTCCTGGAAGATCATATTTGATTGAACTTAAAAATACAGTTGTGCTATGGATCGAATTGATTAAAATGGTAATTACGAAAAGTTCCCTTGTAGTAATACCGAATATTTAATAACCTTAAATTTAAAAAAAAGGACTGTTGTTATATGCTTTGAATTTTCAGGAACTGAGCTTTTTCAACTCGGCGATCTGAAGACTCTACGGAGAACAGAGCTGAGCAGAGGATCATCCGCTGATGCCTCGGAGAGTCCTTCTGCCTCCTCACAGCAAGCTGAGGCCACGGCCAGACAAGTAAGTTTTACCGTCGTTCATAGAGTTAGGTAGAAGAAGGTTTTAAACACATACACATGTGCATTTTAGTATTCAGGATTACTCTGGCAAATTTGTCTCACTTCATTTAAACTAAAAAGGCTATCACTTCTTCGCGCACCTAAACTACACTAATAAATGACTGTTTGATTTTTATGATTTATGAATATGCCTTATTTTACTATCTGACTTACATAATCAAAGTCCATTGTGCAAATTTGTTCATTATACCGGGAGCGCAAAAAAAGCTGACGGTTTTCGTCGTTGTTTTGATTAAAATCGTCAGCTTTTTCTTGCCGCTCCCTGTACTTTAAATAATAGGATGTTACTTGGTGGATTGAAGAAATTAAATTTTTATGTAAGTTTACTTACAAGAAATATGAAAATGGGGTGAATATCGATATTTCAAAATCGATTTTTATTTAAATTTTTTGTAGGTATGTTTAAAAAGAATATTCACCATGACACAACACTAATTAAACACAATATGTAATATGTATTTACAGAAAAGTCAAATTATTTTCATCTAACTTATGATGTAACAATTTTCTTTCTCAGATGTCCGATTGGAACGGTAATCCTGGTCAGCCGCCGCTTGACTGGGCGCTGACGCTGGAGCAGTTCCTGGACTGCGTGATGGCCTCCCCGCCTCTGGTCAAGTTCTTCTCTAAGGTTGAACCCCTTGATCTGAAGTCCTTGGGACAGCGCAGTCAATAATACACCATGTCCACATCTAATCAACAAGTCAACTAAGACATTCTCGAAACCTCGTCGTTCATGAGCTCCGCAGCACAAAGTTGTACCTCCTACAATGTGTGCATCGATGGCTGTATTGATGACCCATTTCACATACTATTACAATTTTTTAGCATTTGATTCGATGTAATGTAATTTTTTTACAGTAGCAAATATTACCCATTAGGGTGCCCATGTTTTACAGGAGACAATACAGGGACATTTAACATTACACTTTCAATATTTTTATCACCGCAGTGGGGTCACAATTTTGGATTTTTGGTGAAAGCATGTCGACTGTTTTGGTAAAAAGGCTGAAGCCAGAATAAAAACCAAACAAATATTTGAAAATGTATGGAAGCCAATAAGTTGGGATTTTATTTTCGAAAGTTGTTAATCAAATATGTAAAAACTCACAGTTAATCCTTGATTCTATGCCAGAAAATGGTCTACATTATTCATATTACTTGATATTTTAGATGATTTCGAGAGCAAAAAATAATGTTTATGAATTGTTTATTTTGCTTACCACCCATTTCCTGGCGGAAATTTGAGAGTTTAGATATTTTTTTCCTTTGTCGTGTAAATCTTGATGGTTTATTTAATTGCATGTTACATGGCTACCAAATAAAATGAGGGTTATTTTCTTTTTCCCCAAAACCAGTCGATGCATTGCTGTAAAACTTTCCACCTGCGATATTTGACGCTGTAGAGGTGGTGATTTATTATTCTATATACTTACATTATCTGCATTCCATGTTTGGCTGTTATTTCATGACTGATACATATGTAAACTAATCAATTGGGACTGTATTATATACTGATCATTTATTTAAGTAAGTAACTGGTCAAGGGAACTTATATGACCCTTTTCTTCTATAATTTGAGATTTCTATTAATAAGATACACAGTTATTTAAATCATTATTTTGAAAAATAATATAATTGTAGGTGTTCCAGCTTCTAATGTTCGCATCCTTTTATTTTACATACTTTTAGCATATATCAATTACTATAGATGTCAAGAGAGTCAAGCCTGAGAAATCGGCACCCAAAGATAAAAGTATTGTTTATGTGTGAAAAAGCTTAGATACTTTGTGATGATATCTTGGCAACAGAATTAAACCTTTTTTATCATATAAAATTATTTCAAAGTTAAATACTTAAAAAGAAACATCCGAGTAGACAGCTAAAAAAATAGGCAATGTTTAGGAATTACTATTTAACAAACCATGTGTTAGATTATAATTTTATTTTTTATCAAAATAATACATGTTGAGGTACGCTGTGTTATTTTATAAATACTAACTGACTGATTTTACTTGAGATCATTTTTGTTGATGATGCAAGATTTTGTTGCTGCAAACCAGTCCACCGGATTGATACTACCAAGAAGACTGACTGATAGTGCTGCTTTCATGGCTGTTGTAAAAAATATTACTAACATTGTCTGTCACTGTCTTCAATCATATAATTTAAAAAGAAAATTAAAAATAATCTCAAAAGGAATTATAGTTTTTTTCTAAAATAAAGGAAACCGTCTTACAATGGTATATTTTGAAACAATAGTCATTTTATTTTCACGTTTTTCTTCTAATTCACCATAAAGTTTTAATAAATGATACATAAAATAATAAACGTTGCTCATTTCTTCGTGGTTGATAATAGAATTACACTCTACAACTAGACAACCATTAGAATAAAAGAAAAAATAATTTTACATACTATTTTTCACTCAATTATTCCCCCCCTTGACGTGGTGACTTGTCATTACTAAGTTAATTATTATTTATTATAATTTTTACAAAATACTAATAAATATAACATTTTTGTGACTTTCACCCATTGACCACCTCATGGTGTAATACTTCTGTGATGAAGAATTATGACTTGACTCTCTTAAAATTTGCTGCGACAATATTACTATGGCAATCAAACTTATTATTTTTTATATTTTGATATATGTTTATTATAAATTATTATTCATTTTTTATTAAATTTACCAAATATCGCTTAAAAAAAACATATCCGGCTGTAAAGCTTGGGAAGAGGAGCGATATTGTGTGCTTGGAAATGCACGAAAATTATAGTCAGTTTATTTTATTGTTATAACCTCATATAATGCTATCGTAGATGCATTTTTTTTATTAAGTTATAAATGATTTTAATAATTAATTTTAAGTGTTCATTAAAGTGTGGTGATAGTTTATTATTTTATTAAGCTGATTTAATCGATGGGGTCAATGCGCTCCACTGTTGCAGATCCGAATCCCGAAAGTTATAAAAATATTATCAATAATATATACGCAGTAATAGAAATTTATTTTACAAGTACAAAAAAGACTATGTACAAATGTATTGTAAAATTAAACCAAATACAGGGAGTGGCAAAATTATCTGACGGTTTGATTACTTAAAATAACAGAAAACCGTCAGATCTTTTTGCCGCTCCCTGTATTTCAAAAACACACATTTTTTTAATGAACGAT
Source organism: Glossosoma conforme (assembly GCA_022606575.1). Lineage (NCBI taxonomy): Eukaryota > Metazoa > Arthropoda > Insecta > Trichoptera > Glossosomatidae > Glossosoma > Glossosoma conforme. The sequence continues at coordinate 240,353 of JAGTXR010000185.1, read as the reverse complement.
TATTGTAAGAAATGCTCTCACAGACAAAGAACTTGTTCAATTGACGAATATTTTTTTTTTTGTAAAACTAAATATTTTCAAATAAATTGCTATTATGAGTATAATTATGCGGTTTTACCAAAAGTTGTCTATAGGAAAGATTATTTAGGTTTATAAATTTTTAGTTATTAACAAAGTGCCATTATGTAATTTAGCTTAGATTTATCTTAGCTCTTCCCGAAGCAATTCTATAAGCTTCCCAATCATAGATATGTTACTAAACATATTTGGATTTTAGAATTAATTACTTTATTTCTACTCTAACACTTAATCCAATGTCAGATTGTTAGCATTTAAAAAATAATAGCAGAATAAAAACTAAACAATTTAAATTTGAAAAAAAGTTCCTTGTTAGTTGAATAAAATTCTAAAACTTTCACAATTCCAACTATGGATTCAGATTTGACAAAAAAAAAACATTTGTGATTCAAGTAACATGTTTGTACAAGTTTTTTTTAATAATATCAGTTTTTTGTTTAAAATATATTTTAATGTATTACTACACTTTAATAATAAAAAATATTTATCAATATGTTAATCAAAAATTATTTTGGAATGTATGGGAATCACTATTATATATATTCACTTATTTAAATCTTCATCAGTGGTTCCAACAGAAATCGCAAAATTATTTTTTATATATTTGGAAGCATTGTTTCATGTATTTTTTCATGAGTTAAAGTAGTGTCTCTGAAAATATACTCCTTTTGAGCGAACAGTCACTGATAATATTAGGGAATCTCTTTTTAATAAACGATTCATTGTAAATACGTTATTCCTTATATTTCTTTGTGTTGCTATGTTTTGATATAAATTAAGAAAAAAAAAGAGAATTAATCTAATGTAAATATATGCACAATTATAATAATTTAGAACACATTTGTGGTTCTCAAGCTGATGGTACAAATTTACTGCTAATGCTAGGGAATCACACGATGACTTTTTCAGTTTCATATTAATATGTCAATAGCAACTTTGTCATTGTATAGATCATTTGCACATCGAAAGGAATATTTCACAAGACCACGATGCTCAAGATAAGAGTGAAATTCGCGATTTCCAGCTTTCATGTAATGTTTCATGGTACTGGGTGATTTTGGCGCCATCTTTTTTCGTAAATGGGAAATTTTCGTGACTCTAAGAATATTTTTTTTCATAATACTAATTTAATTTGAAATTGAACATTTTTTTTAAATACCTCTGACAATAAGTATGTAAAGTACTGAAACAAATTAAGTCATCATAACATAAAATGGTTTCGACCACTTATGAAGTACTATGCAACTCGGTTGTCTCTGACAAGTGATGGATTGAGGAAGGCTACGAGTTAGTCGAAACTGCAGCCTCCTACATAGAGACCATATCTTACGTGATCCATGTAAAAACAAGGTAAATAAATTAATATTTATTATTTATAATGGATCATAAAGTGAATGCTGAAAACATTGAAAAAACCTATTGATGCACTTGTGCAACAACTATAAACAAGCGGTCGTTCCACAGTTTACCAGTACCAGTTTCATTAACTGCCTTGTAATAATGTTAGCTTACTGTTTAGCATTAACGAAAGTATTTGTAATTAATGTCTTATGTGTAAATAATGAAATAATATTTTGTATGTCTTACTTTAAAATACTTCTTTTTAAGCTTTACTGTGTAATTGCGATTGTCATGTTTTGCTTTCCCTAGAAGAGAATAGAAGACCTAAACCGGACTCCTTGCCCTTGCCCTTGCCCATGATACTTGGCAGTTTGTTTGGTGAAAAAGAAATAAGACCAAATATCTAGATTGACTCATTACCATTATTAGCTTTTAGACATGGGAAATCCATTTAATTCATAATTTTATATGCTGTGTTATATACGTCCAAATCAGTGGTTCCCAATTTTTTTTTGAAAAATTACGTAAATACATAATAGAAAAATTACAAAGTTAACTTTGATGTCTTGAATGTTAATTTGTGACATTAATATTAAAAATAAATAATCTTTTTTTTTTATTAACGATTGATAGATAAGATGTTATTAGTGTATTTATGTACTGAAAATTTTGATATATATATTTTTAATTAATATACACAAGAATCCAACTTTACTTAAATATTTTTTATTAAAATAATACTAATTTTATTGAAATATACTTACGAGTATGTGCGTTACTAATTATCTACGTAACAATACAACCTACAGGTGGACCATTTACCTCTTAGCAATTGAAATACATATAAAAAATATTCACAATGTGTGAATCAAAAATTTTATATTTTATATGTTAGGAGGTTATTGGTCCACCTGTATTTTAGTCCATTTTGTCCAACCCTAAGAAATTTGCTGTATGCACTTCACAATATTCACATCACGCATAACATATATCTGTTTTATTTATTGTTATTTATTGTAACTTTCAAATTAATAATAATGCGTCACAATGTCTAATAATTTTATATTGAACCATCTGCAGACCCCGTGACGTTGTTCAGGGACCCCCAAATCAATTTTTATTTTCCACGGACCCCCTGAACGATCCCAGGGACCCATGGGGGTCCGTATGGACGTTAAGAACCACTAGTCTAGATTGATGTATATACAGAGATCTATTCACTATTAACTTGACAATTGCAATTCACCTGTAATATTATGTTATAATTATAAATGATACATTTGATAATTTTTGTTCGAAAATTGATCTATTTTTCAATCGTAATGTAACCGATTGGTGATGGCACTTATCAGCTGGTTTGCTTGAAGCAGCTTTGTGTGCAAATGCCTTAATATTACATATAATAATGAGTTTTGTTTTAAGCAATAAATTAAATAAATCACTTTTTTGAACAAGACACTAGAACATAATCTGTTGCTTGTTTTAAAAATTACTATTGTAAAGAAATATATTATTTTACCAACATACTTATTTATTATAGTTATTATTATCTGCACACTATCCATTCGCAATGTGGCTACCACAAAATGTTGCCACAGAGCTCTGCTAGATCCTATGACTACTTTCAATACCGCAGAGTTCAACGTGATCAAGTATGCGATGGTCACTTAATTAAGAGAGTTATTAAATTGCCACAAACATGTAAGTCGTATCTGCTCTTAGAACTTCACCGAGTTCATAGTAATTCATGAATAGTTTGTGACGGCATCCAGGGTGAGAGCGTCGACCATTCGGTCTTGTTTTGCGACTCAAGACATCAAACGACGCGCAGTGTTTCCGGGCGGTCACCATCCATGTAAGATCCGTGCTTAGTGTTACGTCATTAATGTATTTGAACATATAATGTTTGTTTATAGAATGTGTGAATCTTCAAGGAGACTTAACTGTCCTCCTGTGTGAGGCGGGTAAAGTCCAGTCCAGTCCAGTTTCTCATTTGACTGGGCAAGGCACTCTTAATGACAGAATGAATTTACTATGAATGGGTGATCTTCACGGGACGAATTTCGTCTACCACCAATTTTGATTAATATGCTATAACTGGCATTTTACGGGTGAGGGATCAAATTCACACCAATCGGGGGTATTTTAGAGCTCAGAAATCGTTTTTTTTTTTAAAATATTTTTTAATATCCGTTGGGAATCGAACCCACGACCTTCGGCTTGCCAAGCAAACGCTTTAAGCACTGAGCTATACCTGCAAGCTCTACGCTTTCTTACTATTAACTTGAAGTCATTATTTGTCGCAAATGCTTCAACATATAATTATTTTTTGTATTTGATATACACTCATATTTTAAATTTTGTTTTTTGAAAATAAAAACACTTCAGTGTGCATTTCCGAACGCACAAATTGGCTGTAAGTCTGTTTCGGAAAAATTAGTGGCGCAATCATTTAATTATCTATGGCGCAATGTCTCTGCGGCTTCAGAGGCTTCACACAGCGGTGTAAGTGCTCCAGACGGACATCCAGTCGGGTTTGAGAACTCCTTATAAAGACAAGAGCAAATTTCACACGACTACAGCTCGTCGCCGCGTATCTCCCGCCCAAATAAGGGACCATAGTGGGGCGACCAAGAAACGGAAAGATTTTTTCTTCTTTAGCCTCGCCATTTCCCATCATCTGTGGTCGGCTCTCCTTGTGAACATTCGCCATATCTCTGTCCTGCGTTGCATTCTCGGTCAAACCCAAAGTTTTCAGATCCTTGCTTTCAGTTGCACTCGAGATTGCCTGTGGTCTTCCAGATCTTCTCAGCGTGGGTATGTTGAGGGCTGTCTTCACCATGCGGTCCTCATCTCTCCGTGTCACATGCCCATACTATCTTAGGCGGTTTTCCCTTATCTTTTCATGTATAGGGGCCACCCGAAATGAACCCTGAATATGCTCATTTCGAACTCTGTCCACTCTAGTCAAACCGCCCGCCCACCTCAGCATCTTCATCTCTGCCACATGAATCCTATCCAAGTCACGTTTAAGCGGGGTTCAACACTCCGATCCGTAGATCATAGCTGGCCTTCCAGCAGTTTTGTAGATTTTACCTTTGGTCCTAACTGGAATCTTGCTGTCACACAAAACCCCAGAGAGAGACCTCCATTTCAGCCATCCTGTGTTTTTTTAAGAAACGGAAAAAGATTTTTAAATGTTTATTAATATTCCATTGCTGAGAGGCATAGCCTGGACTAGCAGATCTCCGTGGGGATTTATTTTACTGTTTTCAAACATTCTAATACACAAGGCATTTGGCTGAATTTTTGAATACGAAGTTAAGTTGGGTCACTATTTATTTTTTCTGGCAGCCGTGTTTCCTTGATGAAGATTCTACGATGGCCATATGCTCATTGCTGGAACGAATATTATGAGAGAGATATTGCACACACTCAATATATATATAGTTTTTTATGGGATATTAATCGAAATTCGTCTTAATCACCACCCATTCACAGTGAGTTATTTTAAAAACTGTTAATTTGTAAATGCCGCATTTTACGAGTAGTCAATGGCGTTGGCGGATTGACACTATACGCAACGTTTCGCCTTTCTAAAAAATGATGTTTCACTCTCCAAAAGAGGATCCTCGACAGTGACGGCAATATATATGTATATAATCGTGTCGGAATCAACAGGGTCAGATCCTGTCTGCTCAGAAGTGGGCGACGTCGATGGCGTTCCTCCCGGCCATCATCAGGTCTTCCTGAGTGCAGCTTCTTGGACACAGCGCAAGCTTCAGAAGGTGTGACAGGGTCTGCTCCACGCCGCAGTCACATTCAGTCGGTCCGCTGTAAAACTGTGTCCTCGTTTTGCATACTCCGGTCCAAAGTCTGTTAAGGGACCTCCATATGGAGTGACGGCAAGATGTCGTGGCCACATGTTTCCTATGCAGAACAGTTATCAGAAAAAAATGTGAAATAACATTGCCAAATATTGGTCACCCTTGCACGCAACTGTTGTCGCATGTGAACCAAACGTAAACAACATTTTTTTGCGTGCAATTTCTTCGGCAAGTTATCGATTGATTAATAAGAACGATTAAAATCAGTGCGGTCGCTGGTTTTTGTAAAGAAAACACTTTGGAATTCTTACATTCCACCTGAGAGGGAGTACAGATACCTGTGGTTCACAATTCCTACCTACAAAAGAACTTCAATATGTAAACATAAATATATTGACATCAGCACGAGGTGGCCCTTGCTAACTGTTACCGAAAACCTCGATAAACAATTTTTCGTCTTGTATTTTTGTCGCTTACTATACCTTTATGTATGTAGCCACATTAGGGCTAGTTACATAGTTTTGCCACCGGCAGCGCTGGCGACCGACCACAGGCCGCGCAAGTGTGGACGGCCGGGCAGTTGGTCCCCATCTTTTGGCGAAGCAAGTTCGCATTGCAGCCGCGCGGGCATGTCGACCCGCGTGGTCGAAAGCTTGTAATGTTTTTAACGTAAATATAATCTGTGCTTCTAAAAGAAAGTCTTTGTCTGCTGTCCTGCTCCCCATCCTGCCTCACGCGACGTAATAACTCCTCTCTTTGTGAGAGAGGAGGATGTTAATATGTTTATTATTATGACGTGTTTTCTGTACACTCATTACTATTTATGCAGTGCTGAAAGTAGCCCTCCTGGATAACTCTTGATCCTCTGTCTTCCCTATTTAGAATCTCCTAGTATTATTTTGATGTCATCAGTCTATTTAGTAGATTAAACCTTCGTTTGTCAGTTCTTATTATACGAGTAGGTACCACTCCAACACCTACATGCCCCATCGCCATAAATGAATTTAAAATGAAATCCACTTATGTGATCATCTATTTTATGAGTGTGTTTGTTAACCCTTTCGTTACGGCTCGATGGAAAACAAATTATACTGTCAATACGGCGTGAATTTTTCAAACCATTTTTTTTTGCTTAAAACTAGTATTTGAAGCATAAATGTACTTATCTGACCTATTTACATCTATCACATTGGTTCTTGTATCCTTTAGCTATCAGATGATGCATAAAAATCAATTATGTAACTCCATATATGTGGTGGCATTGACACATGTGGCTTACAGAAAAATCGGTCCTGTGACAAAACCTAACGATATTTATTTACATGCTTTACGGATTCCTGTAAAGAATACACGTAGGTTGATAAAGGGAATGACTGCAGTTCCATGAACGTACCGTAGATGTCTCAATGAGTACTGAAAGTAGCAAAACGATATATCACTGCTACCGATGTCAACGGTAGGGGAATTTTAGACGGCATATATCGACTACGATGCGAAAGGGTTAAAACCTTGTACTTAATTTAGCCGGCGGTCATAGCTCAATGGTCAAAGCGTTTGCTTTGCAAGCCAAAGGTCGTGGGTTCGATCCCTGACGGAGATTTAAAAAAAGGATTTTGTAATCAATTTCTGAGCTTTAAAATACCCCGGTTGGTGTGAATTTGATCCATCAACCGTAAAATGTCAGTCATAGCCTATTAATTAAAATTGGTGGCAGACGAAAGTAGTCCCGTGAAGACCACCCATTCATAGTAAATTCCTGTAATAATAAAGGATGATGCGCGAATCTCGGGCTGTAGTCTATGACGTTGGCGGATCAACACTCCACATGTAGCGTTTAGCCGTATACACCATGGTAACCGTCATAGAATTCCACAGATGGGTCTTCTGAATTACTATCACCATCTGTCGGTATTCTCCTGTATGTGTGTACATAAAAAAAAAACTTGATAATTTATGTTTTAAAATTTGATAACATGGGCTCGGTACACCGAGAGACGTACAAGGTACAACAACTGTTGCATAATCATAAACGATCGTCAATGATAAATGATATGGCGATAGAGAAAACACAAGGAACGATAAAAACTCATCGCCGAGAACATTTTACTTCAAAGATTAATTGAAGATGGAAGGCTTTATAATTTATATTGACAATCAATGCCAAGTTCAATCAATTACCCCCAAGAAACGTTCATGTTTTCGTAGTACTTTTTTTTTTAAAACGAAATCAACTAACAAGATATTTTTTTCAGATGGCAACATTATCAATCTTGTAATACCTATTCTCGCGCGTTCTAAAATTCAAATATTATTATTATCTATGCTTGTCGATTGACGTTATTATTTATTGATTGAATATTTCATTTTTGTATTGTTAAATACAATACTATATTTTTTTATTGTACCTGCCCGCAGTGATAAATCATGTTTAAAAAAATATTTTACAACACTATGAAAAATAAATCTTTTTATTTGCACCATTGCTTGTTGAATTGATTTTTTTATTAAATACTCGTATGCACTCATCCCTCGATTAACGCGGTTTAACTTTTACGCGTTCAAAAAAAAAATATATATTTTTTAAATCATACATTTTTTGTGGCACGCGTCAGATTACTCCCACTTCTTGGACCAGACGTCTGTGACCCACTCATTTGCGCATAGATTTTTTACCGGTGGGTATAACTCAATGGTCAAAGCGTTTGCTTTGCAAGCCAAAAGTCATGGGTTCGATCCCACACGGAGATTAAAAAAAATAATATTTTTAATCGATTTCTGAGCTCTAAAATACCCCTGATTGGTGTGAATTTGATCCCTCACCCGTAAAATGCCAGTCATAGCATATTAATTAAAAATGGGGGTAGACGAAAGTCGTCCCGTGAAGAACCACCCATTCATAGTAAATTCCTGTAATAATAAGGATGATGCGTGAATCTCGGGCTGAAGTAAACTATGACGTTGGCGGATCAACACTCCGCATGCAGCGCTAAGCCATATGCAGCATGGTAAGCGTCATATAATTCCACAGATGAGACTTCAAAATTACTATCACCATCTGCCGGTATTCTCCTTTACCTGTTTACATAAAAAAATATGATATCGATGAATTGTTCGTTGATCAGGAAATAGACGAAGAATAATTGCTTTATATGGTGATAATGAAATTACCAATAAACGAAATATATTTACGTTAAAGACATTTTTAAAATTTTACAATTGGGTAGTAACTTGGAAAATAAGGTTTTGGCCACTGATCCTATTATTGAACCTGCTGTTGAATTTCAGCGAGACTAACAATACAGTGAAATTTACAAAATTAAATATTTTCTCAATAAAAATCTCTTTTCTTAGATCGTTTTACGCGTTTTTCTGGAACCTATCTCCCGTACTTTATATGAACTTGAAGTCTCGATCTAAGCGGATTTTTTTATTTCCTGAAACCTATCTTCCGTTTGTGTACGACCTCGAAGGCTCGAATTACGCGCTTTTGATTTACCACGACTTTAACCGCAGTGCACGAATTTTATCGTTTTTGGTAAAAATATATTTTACTCTAACCGTGCTGTCGTCTAGGTCAGTGCTCCGCAACCGGTGTGCCGCGGCATACTGGTGTGCCGCGGCATACTGGTGTGCCGCGGCATACTGGTGTGCCGTAAGCCGATACAGGTGTGCCGCGATCAAATAAGGCAATATATTATAAATAAATAATTTTACAACGGTCCTCAAGCTCCCAGCGCCTATCGCCTGTTTATGTAGGCATACAACGAGGTACTTGCTTTATTAAATTCTAAATGAAATTTAAAAAAAGTGAAATTGATCAAATTAATATATATTTTTTGCTTTTGGTGTGCCGCGGTATTCAAGGTGAGAACTTTGGTGTGCCGTAGATGAGAAAAGGTTGCGGAGCTCTGGTCTAGGTCACAAAAATCACCTGAACTTAGTAAATAAATCAGTGGAGGATAGTCAAGTTGATCGCGAAAAACACTTTGTCGCTTAAGCGCTTACGAAACCGAGCACTTATGTTATACTTTTTGGTTTGATATGTATTAATTTTTTGTCATCTTGGCTTTTGGATTAAGCCGTGTGTGGCGAATTTCTTTTAACCAATATTTCGACCGCTATTTCAGGGGTCTTCTTCAGGATTGATGATTTAGTTGTGATTTAGTTGTGAGTTTTTGTGAGATTATTATTATTCTTTTTTTACGAGCGTTATTGATATCTCCATGGCAACTACATACTCACGTTTCATTGGTCCGGAGAATCGTAGGTATGTTCTAAGAATACGGTAGGTACGTTCTAAAAATTGTACCTCCACGAACGTCATGTCGGACTGTGGTCGTCCTTGCTGTCTGTACAGGTTTTAGAGTATATGTTAGAGGTGGAAGCCATGGTGTTTTGAGAATCAAGCCGTCATCCCCGTTGATGTTGATGGGATGTCTTTTGATTTCAATGGCTTCCCTTACTAGGCGTGCATGTTTAAAAAATTTGCCACATACGGCTAAACCCAAAAGCCACAATATCAAATTTGGCCGTGATAACCTACGAAATTATTTAATTTTTGTCGTTCTCTTTTCTATGTTGGAAAGATCATTCCTACTGATTAATTAAATCAATAATCGAGTAATTCAATTTATTCGCCGACAGTTTGATGTCACCTATGACCTTAAGCCACATTGCACGTTTTTTTTATTTTTTGGTTAAAATATATTTTACTCTAATCGTGCTGTCGTCTTCTCCTTCTTCGTAGTATCAATCCGGTGGATTGGTTTGCAGCAACAGAATCTTGCATCTCGATTTCCATTCTCTCGGTCCTCCACAACCCTCGTCAGCTCAGCATAAGAGCTACAACTCATGTCCTCGAACACTTGCTGCAAATACTCCCGTCTAGGGCACCCTCTACAGTTTCTACCCTCAACCATCACCTCCACAATGTCGTGATGACCATCGTGGCGCATGATGTGACCGATCCATCGGGCTCGCTTCTCTGAGATGGTTATTATTAGGTGCCTATCTTCCTTGATTATCCTGAGAACCTCATTGTTCGTGACGTGGTCTCTCCAGGAAATTCCAAGAATTCTTCTGTATGCTACATCTGTCGTCTAGGTCACTAAAATCACCTGAACTGAGTAAATAAATCAGAAGAGGATAGTTGAGTATATCGCAAAAAGCACGACTTTACGAATGGCTTGATGTCTGATGGAGAGCTGGGCGTTTCCTTGGGCGTTTCCCCAGCTGCTGCAACTTGGCTGGTCGTGACTACCAGGTGCCGCTATTTGAAAGGCACACTCTGAATTGAATGACTCGCGCTCTTATCACGTTGTTTCAACTCCTCAACGCCGGATACAATCGATTGCAACAAGATCTGTGTTTAAACAGAAAACGTTTGATCAACCCGACGTTAAAGTTTTTTATTAGCTCAATGCTCCTGGGGCCCAGACTATTTGGTCCTAAAGAGAGGCTCAACCTGACCACCAACACGCGGTTAGCAACAAGCGGTGACATATTTAAGTAATATCTAGAACTGAGCTTACAATTCACAATTGTCTTATCTTAATTTTTAAATAAAACCTTATCATTGGTTTTAGTTATCACTATCGGGCAGCTTAGCCCCTTTCTAATATTCTAAAAATACATAGGATTACGCATTTTTCAACTAACTTTCAATAATCTTATTTAATGAAAAATACTGACATCTTTAAAATTTAAGATTCGTCATCGAGACGCGTGGAGGAAGGATAAGCAGGTCTCAAAGCAAATAACTTTTTTGGAAGCACAATTCGCGTTTTTTTTCAATACAAGACTTCGGTTATCTTGCCCGACTGTAACATGATGCTAGTGGTCCTCGGTCGGACAGCAACTGTCGACACGAGCTATCAGACGGGCACAGTAACATGTAGCGCCCCAAAGATTGTCGCGGCCATGTCACAAACTAAAGTTGACAGTTGAACCAACATGAAATGGAGCAACTGTCGTGTATTTTTATATAAAATTAAAACTAACATTATTAGATGTGCATGTCAGGCGACCGAACGAAAATAGGAGACAAATGATCGATTTTCGAGGCTTTTTGGTATCAGCCTAAGATAGCTGTATCAAGCTGATATATCAATATATATATTTAAATATACAGTGGTGTAAAATGAATTTCAGTCTACTATATTAAAAAATTACAATAAAAGTGAAGATAAACTATCTTAAGACATAATCCTGAAATGTAGCTGACGATTTAGTCAATGCCGAATGCAAATATAAATTCTCATTAACATAAAAATATTACGAACTAGCAGAAATAGAATAAATAAATGAAAGTGAACAAACAGCCTTAGTTCATTTCAACATAGATGAATTATTTAAATCCGAAAAAATGTGTATCCAAAAGAAACCCGCAACAACTGGTCCAGCTTTAGGCTTTGAGCTTTGGTCAAGGTTTAAGCTGCTCGACTAACATGCCAACATTCACCGGTTTTTTATCTCGACTAAGATTGAAGTGATCTAAATAAGCTTACATAAATCAATTTTTTGTTTTGTTTGATCCGTTACCTGAAAAAATGATAGTGTATCATATCAGCTTGATAAAGCTTCTTTAGGCTGATGCCGTAAAGCCTAAAAAAACGATCTTTTGTCTCTTATTTATGTTCGCTCGCCTGACATGCATATATAATAATGTTAGTTTTAGTTATATAATAATACACGGTGTTTGCATACGCCATTTTATTTGTTATGACAGTTGGCCCATTTTCTGTTGGTGCCACTGTCATCTTGAATTCGCTTTTTCTGCCGCGACGGAGCGCGAGATGACAGAGCGCGCCGTCAGGTGGACGAAAAAGCAAGTGTTTGACAAATAAACGCGAATTGTGAAACGAAAACAAGTTCTTTGTATTGTGAACCAGATCCTGCATCCTGTCATCCAGTAATTCGATGTCAAATTTAGAGAGGAGGATATCAGTACTAATCAAGCATAGATGTTGAAAGCTAATCATTGATCCATCAATACAGATCATAGTTTTTTTTTTATGCAGACACGTTCTGGAAAATACACACAAGGAAGATTTTCGTCTTCGTCCAGTGACAATAGCGCATCGTAAGCGTGAAGTTAAGGAGTATTGGGCGTGAAACTTGGATGGTCACTGCCAGTTGATAACTGTGTGTAGCTGGTTGGGTTGAGCTGCTCCTTAAGATCTAATTTGCAGGGCGTCGCAAACCATATATGTTCCAATGTGAAAAGCAGAGATATCTTTGGACGAGGAATGGACAATGTGACCTGACAGAACTAAGTGGTGGAAATTTGTTGTGAGAATAAATTCCAGATATGAAACGGATATGGAAAGCAAAAAATTGAAAAACTCTTCCAATCAGCTGGGTCAGCTATATGCTGCATGTAGTAGCTATTATTGATTTCCTGGCTTTCGTTATCACTAAATAAATACAATGTGTTTTCGGTGCCACTTTGGTATACGGACCCGAACGAAGCGAAAAATGTGGCATATTATATGGGTACAACTTGTAGTGTGCATATGCTATTTTCCTGTCATAACGTACACTATTTATTGTACTTAAAAGTTATCCAGTAAACACAACTTATTTACAGTGACTTTCTAAAGCGTGAATCAGCTAGGCTACCTGCTAGCCGCGGTTTGAGGAAGCCGCTACTGTCAACCATAGATGCTTGAAGTGAACTCAATATTCAATACAATAACACCAGCATTTCCTGGAGAGACCACGTCACGTGAGACAACAATGAGGTTCTCAGCATAATCAAAGAGGATAAGCACTTAGTAAAAACCATCTCATAAAGGCGAACCCGATGGATCGGTCACATCATGCGCAACGATGGTCTTCTGCACGAAATTGTGGAAGGGATGGTTGAGGATAGAAACTGTATAGGGCGCCCTAGATCTGCAGCAAGTGTTCGAGGACATGAGTTGCAGCTCTTATGCTGAGCTGAAGAGGACTGCAGAGGAACGAGAGGACTGGAGATCGAGATGCAAGATTTCGTTGCTGCAAACCAATCTACCGGATTGATACTACGAAGAAGAACACCAGAAGCTGGAAACTTATTAATTTGTTAAATTAATTGCTGTCGTGTGTGAAATATGCTTGAATATCAAGAGTTATTGGCTGTTCAGAGCTCTAGATGCAATGCTTGACTATCTTTAAATATGGTTATAAGGAGTTGTACAATCATTAGATCAGATTTCTTAATCAAATCTTGCAGTATTCTCCTGTGTGTGCTTACACTTTTTTTGAAAGTCAATGCATTAATCAAGCGGTCGGTATTATTCAGAGTTGTCGAGTTGTCACGGCTCGTAGAGTGGGAGATGCCGAGCACGAATGTTGGAACCGGATCAGCGGCAGCTTAAGGCTGACCACACCCAAGAATCAAGAGACCAAGAGCGCGCGGACTGACAACAACTATACTTCATTCGCGAGTATTAGTAACCACCAATATCAGAAAGTTTAAAATGAAATTATTATTATAATAATTAATTAATTAAAATGCTATTAAGGGTACATTATTGCAAAAATACTCAAATCTATCAATCGGTTTCACAATTATTACTCGAATAACGAAATTAATATACTATAGAGACATCTATCATTATACGATGGTAACATTGGTAACAATGTTATAAATGCAAGATTTTCGACGCATCGGTTCGGGCAGTAGATGGTCGTGTGGTTAAGGGTAATGAACTTGAACAAATGTTTGTTCCAAGGTTCGCTGGTTCGCATCCCGCCTCTGCCGATATTTTTTCTGAACGAATTGATGCGTATAAAAAGAATTTGTTGCGTTATAGTATGTGTATATTTAATTACTTTCACGACCCATTAAGATTAAACACATATTTGTTTAATTTTTTCAATGGATAATTCTTGGTGGAATTTTACAATATCAAAATAAAAAGAAAAGATTATTAAGAGATTATTCCGCATTTTTTATTATAGGACGACACGTTTCGACTAAATCGGGTAGGCATTGTCGAGCCACTTAGGCAAGGAACGATTTAGGTTAAAAAATATATGAGTGAGTAGGTGTAGATAGGTTACTTACTCACTTCATAAACACGCACACTTCCTTGTCAAATTCACTCGAAAATGGCTTACCGACGTAGCTAAAAAATGTCGTCTTTTATATAATTTGTTTGTGTTAAAAATAATACAAAAAACGGCATATCAACAATAGAAAAAAGTTACATTAATAAATTAAAGAAATCAATACATTTATCAAAGGTGTTAAAGAATATAAAGGAATGAGTACTTTTGCAGTGAAAAAATAAATAGTTACGAGCACGCATATACTTATCTGAAATGATTTAAACAAATAATGGTGATATTACTCGGCCACTGTTGCTCGAATGCACAATAAAGCCATTGCCAGCTAGCTCGGTAATGTTAAATGAGACTACCTTTCTAAAATAATGAAATATTAATAAATAAAGCAAAAAATTACATTAATCAGCACCGAGAACACTTAACAGAAATATTGCAACAATCGCTCCATTGATTGTAAATCATTTTAAAAAAGTGCCTTAGAAATTTCTCTCTTAGCGGACGAAATAATGAATCGCTTTGAAATTAATAGGTAATAACAAAACGATTTTTAAGACTTTGGCAATTTACACGTAATTGTTTTTTTTAATTGCATCGATTCAATTTATTTGTCAATGAGATCATTACAGCTTAAAATATTCATCATCATCATTGGCCTGTGTCAGTCCACTGTTGAACGTAGGTCTCCCCCATTTGTCTCCATCCTCTTTGATCCTCTGCCTTCCGCATCCAGGTTACTCCCGTTATTGTTCTTATGTCGTGAGAATTTAAAAATTCAAATATTAATTGTAAATATTTTTATTTTTTTGTTCTACCATGAATGAGTCTGATCCGTCAAGCTTTACAGTGAAAAGCCTTTCGAGTAAACTCGGAGGAGTTTGCTTTAACTAGAAGAACTATCTAACTAATCAAGGAAGATAGGCACCTAATAAGAACCATCTCAGAGAGGCGAGCGCGATGGATCGGTCATATCATGCGCCACGATGATCTTCTTCACGGCATTGTGGAGGGGATGGTTGAGGGTAATAACTGTAGAGGGCGCCCTAGACGGGAGTATTTGCAGCAAGTGTTCGAGGACATGAGTTGTAGCTCTTATGCTGAGCTGAAGAGCGTTGCGGAGGACCGAGAGGAATTGAGATCGAGATGCAAGATTCTGTTGCTGCAAACCAATCCACCGGATTGATACTACTACTACGAAGAAGAACTATGCACATTTCTCTACGTCCTCAAAAGGAAGAGAGAAGGCACCTGCAGTATCGGATGGATATTTGATTAGATTTTAAAAATGTGCATTGGATGAGTTACCGGACGCTCCCAAGGTCTGGCTGGAGTCTGGACCATTGATTTAGCAGTGTTTTAATGCGATCGTCCATCCAAGTAATTCTTCCCATTTTCGTTTCATATCTGGAACATATGGTCACCATAAATCGTCGCCACTTTGTTCGGTCAGCTGCCAATTTCTTGTTCAATGACATAGCGGAAGGTTTTCTTGGTAACATACATATTTCTTGACAACCTCCAGAGCAGAAGTCCGAGTGCATGAAGAGGGGGCAATTGTAGTATCCGAGGCATTTTTTAGGGATTGGAAGAAATCAGATAACTAGCTTGACGTTCCCAAAGCCTGGACCATTTTGTCCTGAGGGCGGCTCAACCCTACATCCAAGTAAACTCTACGTTATTGCTTAACCCTTTCATTACGGCTGGTTTGAATACAAATTATACTGTCAATTATAAAACTAGTATTTGAAGCATAAATGTACTTATCTGGTCTAGTTTCATACATCAGACTGGGTTCTTGTATCCTTTAGCTATCAGATGATGCATAAAAAATATTCTAATAAAGCAGAAAAACGATAAATCACGTCGACCGATGTCAACGGTAAGGGAATCTTATGACGGCATATGCCGACAACCGATGCGAAAGGGTTAATTTTGGTGATCGGATGAGAACCGATATTTCAAGCCGTAAACGTCTAAACGTGTGTAAATAACACTAAAGTAAAGCAAATATGACCCTCGATATTTCTGAAACTCTGATATAATAATAATTTTCTAAAACCAACACACGGCGTCTTATAATTTAATTTATATAAATGGCGGCGGATTAATCAACAAGCCGCTCATTTAAAAAGCGTATATCTAAATTGCTGATGAATTACGCCTTTTCACGCCGGGGATTCGAGTCCATGACCCCGGGGTCACCGGCAGCACTCCCGAGCTGTCTGCTCCACTACCAACAGTGGTTGAACTGAAGAATAAATAAATAATAAATAAATTACAAGCTTATTACTAAATTTTTAGATTTTAAAAAGTCTTGATTTTTACATCATCTATTGACGTTTCAATGTTAGTTAAGTTAGGCGTAGAGTACACGATCTTTAATATTGATTGTCACTAACAATGAGGTTCTCAGCATAAACAAGGAAGATAGGCACCTAGTAAGAACCATCTGAGAGAGGCGAGCCCGATGGAACGGTCATATCATGCGCCACGATGGTTTTCTTCACGATATTGTGGAAGGGATGGTTGAGGGTAGAAACTTCAGAGGGCGCCCTAGACGGGAGTATTTGCAGCAAGTGAGGACATGAGTTGTAGATCTAATGCTGAGCTAGAGGATCAGAAGAGTGTAGATCGAGATGCAAGATTTTGTTGCTGCAAACCAATCCACTGGATTGATACTACTACGAAGAAGAATATTGATCAATGCCAATATGTGAGCTCTCATTGATAGCGACATTAAGGTCTTTATTATGTGAATAAACAGTGATTAAATATAAAACAAGGTAAAAAGTATTTAATTATCTATTATTTGTTTATATATAGTTCTCAAAGTGAATCCTAAAAATTTAAATAACAAAACTCTGTGTGTCGCTGGGTGTTTTTGGCTCTCCATTAATACTAAACGGTATGGGCCTCACAAGCATCGGGTTAAACCTTTGATCTCCTTAAAAATACTGATTTACAAACACCTAAATACTCGTATGTCTCGTATACGGGTGTAGCTCAATGGTCAAAGCGTTTGCTTTGCAATCCAAAGGTCGTGGGCTCGAGCCCCGACGGAGAAAAATAGATAATTTTAAATCTATTTCTGAGTTCTAAAATACCCCCCGTTTGTGTGAATTTGATCCCTCACCTGTAAAATGCCAGTCATAGCCTATTAATAAAAATTGGTGGTATATAAAAGTCGTCCCGTGAAGACCGCCCATTTATAGTAAATTACTGTAATAATTATGAGTGAATCTCGGGATGTAGTCTATGACGTTGGCGGATCAACACTCCACATGCAGCGCTTAGCTATATGCGGCATGGTAAGCGTGTTTACATAAAAATAAATTTAAAAAATACTAAAACGACGGTTCCTTAAGTCCCCGGGCTGCCGCTCTATAGGTAATCAAGAACCGTTTTAGGACAAGGCATTGACAATGGCAGCTGATAAACTGTGTGTTGAGCATATGATTCAGAAAATAAGAATAATTATTTATTTATTCGATGTAATCCACACGCAGCACTGACTTTTGAATAGGCCGTTACCAGGAAATGTGGTATTTTCTATCTTGTGGTACCTGGCACCAATTGGCTGTTGTGTTTTCGCTGATCGGTGTCGAACCCTTGCAGACTGGTTGCCTCTCGGCCCTCTTACCTCCAGCTCCTCCTCTGGTCTCAGTCCTTTCACTGTGGGGTCAAGCGGCTGCAAGTTACGATAACGGAACAAGCAAATTTAATTAATTAGGTTCTGAAAGCCACGCCTGCTGGCTAAGGGACTTATAAACCAACAATAAAAAGTGTTGTAAATATTCCATAAAATACAAAACGATTAAAGTATGCGTAAAAATGGTTCACAACACGTAAGCGTTTATTAAAAAAAAAAAAATCGAATCTGAAACAAAGTTTTAAAATTTGCAACATTCATTCATGCTGTTAGTAGGTAGGTAAACAAAATTTTAATTATTTCATCACTATTAACCGTTTCGCATCGGTTGTCGTCATATGCCGTCATGAGATACCCCAACCGTAGACATCGGTCGACGTGATATATCGTTTTGCTACTTTCTTCTTGAGAGATTTTTCTGTAAACCACATGTGTCAATACCACCACATGTATGGAGTTACATAATTAACGTTTGTTAAATATAACAGTTAAATATAATGCATCATCTGATAGCTAAAGGATACAAGAACCAATGTGATATATAAAAAATATACCTGATAAAAGTACATTTATACTTCAAATACTAGTTTTATAATTGACAGTATAATTTGTATTCAAACCGAGCCGCGATGAAAGGGTTAAGCTTATTTAATGAATTTTTAGGTACGTTTCATTGTTTGTTTATTTTGAATTCCAAAACGTTTTTTTTCATAAAAATTATATCACTTGAATAAAACAATATCATCAGCAAGTTGCACCTAAAGATACGTATTCTTAACATTTTCGACTTTTCAATTTTAAATGTTTTATATATTTCACGTAATTAATTTAACGTTAAATCTTTCAATTAAAACCTATAATGAAAATGAAATTAAATATATCTACAACAATCAATAAAAAAAAACCAAAAAAATGACAGTGACGACCCTTCCATTAATTTGTCAAGTAAATTAATACATTGGTCATATACAATACTTCACGATAATACAAGTTTGCCATTATACACTAACATCCTCCTCTCTTTCAAAAAGGTGTTATTCCGTCGCGTGATGGCAGGATTGATAACACAGACTTTTTAAGAAGCACATTGACATATATTTATGATAAACTTTACAAGATTCCGGCCTAGGCGGAATGACATGCCGGCCGGCCGTGGGCATACCACCGACCCGTGCGGCCCGTGTCGGTCATCAGCGCCGTCAGCGGCGGTCTATATAACTAGTCCCAATATGGCGGACACATAAACGTATGGCAAGCGAACAGAAATAAGAGACGAAAGATTGTATATCGAGGTTTTCAGATGATGACAAAGACAGCTGATGCTTTTGCAGTTTATATATTTTTTCGTAAAAATACAAAAGAATATATAATTTGGTTCTCTTGATACCTCACTCAACCAAAATTAGCTTTTTACTCTTCATGATATCAGTTATCTCTACTCTAGACGAAAATTAAAATTGATATGCAAATAACATGCCCGGTCCGCACTGAAATGCGAAGCATGTTACACATGGTTAAGCGCTGCATGCGGAGTGTTGATCCGCCAACGTCATAGACTATAGTTCAACATTCATCCATAATATTTATTATTACAGGTATTTACTATGAATGGGCGGTCTTCACGGGACGACTTTCGTCTACCACCAAATTTGATTAATAGGCTATGACTGGTATTTCACGTCAATTTTTAAATTCACACCAATCGGGGGGGGGGGGGTATTTTAGAGCTCAGAAAACTATTAAAATATTTTTTTTAATCTTCGTCGGGTATCGAACCCACGAACTTCGGCTTGCCAAGCAAACGCTTTAAACACTGAGCATACCCGTTGGCAAGTCTATTTGTATGCTACCTCAGTAGGAGCATTTTACCGAACATGGTCAGGAGACCTATCTTAATCAGATTCACGGTCTTATAGGGTGTATTGCCTTCACTGATATTGTGGCTTTTGGGTTAAGCCGTGTGTGGCGAATTTCTTATATCCGATATTTCGACCGCCATTGCAGGGGTCTCCTTCAGGGTTGATGACTCTGTTGTGAGTTGGTGTCAGGAGGTAGTTTAGCCGTCAGCCTAACGTACCACCACTGAAGAAGACCCCTGCAATGACGGTCGAAATATCGGATATAAGAAATTCGCCACACGCGGCTAAGCCCAAAAGCCACAATATCAAATCTGGCCGTGAAAACCTAAGAAGCTATTTATTGCCTTCACTCTTGGCAAAAAAGAATGTAAGTAATTTTATGTGGTTACAGTAATGAGATATTCGCAGATAAGCCAGCAAGGCGTGCCCGCGAATGCACCAAGTGCACCAAGTAACAGACAATGCGGGTGCAATATCCAATATGTAGTTAGTAGCACGCGCCGCTACAGTGCGGGGCTAGGGGCTTATAGCCCTCAAACAAGGTTGCCAAATTCTTATTTAGAAAAAAAAACATTATGTTAAAATAAAAACTAAATTGTCTTCTATAAAAGTCGTTTCATCAATATATATCGAATAATAAGAAACCGTGGGGATTCGAACGGCTGTGTATTCATGTTTCTGTTTATTGTACGCGATCCTGGCCATTGAGTCAATTCTTCTTCTTAATCTAATAAGCTGCAAATCAATCCGGTGGATTGGTTTACAGTAACAAAATCTTGCATCTCGATCTCTACTCTTATCGATCCTCTGCAATCCTCTTTAGCTCAGCATAAGAGCTACAACTCATGTCCTCGAACACTTGCTGCGAATTCTGTTTTCAACATTTGTTATAAATTATACGCAGCATCATTCTTCTTCCCATGTCTGGAAAATATGGTTGAATTGTTGTCACTTAGTTTTGTTAGCTGCCACTGTCCATACCTTGTTCTAATACATATCTGTAACTGGAGTATATCTGTAACTTGGTAAAATACATCGTTCTCGACAACCTCGTCGTCTTATGTCGTCAGTCCATCTTGCAGGGAATCAGACAATGCTTCGTTTGCCTGTTCTTGGGTGCCACTCCAATAGTTGTCTTCCCCATCGACTGTCGTCTCTACGACAGAAATGTCCTGCCCATTGCCACTTGAGTGTGCATATTCGTTGGGTAGCATCCACTACTTGAGTTCTTCTGTGTATTTGCTCGTTTCGGATTATATCCTTTAGTGATACTCTGAACATGGATCTCTCCATAGCACCTTTATTTTATGGGTAAGACTTGATTTTTATGGTAGTAGTGAATAAAATACTCCACGTAGTATCAATTTGGTGAATTGACCGTCTTACAAACCTTAACTTGTTTTTTTCTGGAAGACTAATGGCATCAAAACGTAATCGGTGAAATCTCAGTAAAAGTAATCGACGTCGATTTTGTTTGATACTAGAATATAGACTTCATGGATGACAAAGGTATGAGTTTGTGGGTTGCTTTCGTCATATGCTTTGACATCAGCATGATGTAGTCCTTGCTGACTGGTACCGAAAACCTCGATATACAATCTTTCGTCTTTTAATTCTGGTAGCTTGTCGTGCATTTATGTGTCGCCATGTTGTCATTTTGGATGGGTCCGCTAACGGATGTATTAGTTGTATACACCGCCGCACGTGGCGCGGGCGAGAGTCCATACCGAGCGCGGAGATCAGTTGGGTCCCGCCTTTCGGCGAGAGATATTGTATTGCGGCTCGACCTAATGGTGTCCCTAGGTCGAGCCCTAAATTTGTAAAGTTTTATCGTAAATATCAATCAAGTCAATGTGCTTCTGACAAAGTCTGTGTTATCAATCTGCTCCTAATCCTGCCATCACGCGACGGAGTAACAACCTTTTGAGAGAGAGGAGGATGTTAGCTTATAGTGTGCAGCGAATTCGGCAAAAAAAAAAAAAAATGGTTGCTACAAAATAATTCTTACAAAACCTATTTTTTAAATACTGAAGGATCGTCGATTTTGGAATGTTTTTTTTAGTTGTTTCAGTACGAAAAGCTAACATATTATTTTCTTATACATTAACTGGCTATTAACTTATTAAAAGTATTCTACATTCTTCTTTAGCCTCGCCATTTCTCATCATCTGGGATCAGCTCTCCTTGTGTACATTCGCCATGTCTGTTTTGTCCTGCGTTGTATACTTGGTCAAGCCCATAGTTTTAAGATCCTTGTTTACAGTTGCAGTTCAGGTTGCCTGTGGTCTTTCAGGTCTTCTCGTGCATCATATTTTATTTTATTTTTTTGGCGGTTTTTTACTGCCGGTTGCCATCTGACGCAAAGGCAGTAGCTTTCTTGGAAAGCTAGAGAGCTGTCGTTGACCACCAATTCGGTTCATCCGCCACCATCTCAGCTATGAGGTCCTGCCCACCACATAGATCGACCATAGCCTCACCTCCGAATATGTCGGAGAAGCCTATGGATGGTCTTCCACTGGGAACCTCTCCATCAAAATGTGTTGAAGAAGCCTCCCAGTGTGGGTTTTTGTATCAAAGTTTGCCTTCTCGGGCCTGTTGGTCCGCGGGAGGTATTTTAAACGTATTCTACATTAATAAATAAAATTGATTTGAAATCCACTCAACCCTGGTTGATCCTCGCTTATCTGATGCAGCATGAGGTGCTTTTTGCAGCAATCTTTCACAGCTGCCCACGTTTGATCAATATTGTTGTACGCAGTCGTGATTGGCAGCGCGAAATTGCTTATTGAAATGATTGATGTGCAACGAAATGTGTAGAAGTAATTTTATCATCAAAATATGCCTCGATACTACAGTTGCCATCTCTTCAACCCTCAAGATCATGCCATCGAAGTTGTCGGGAATCAAATTTTATATTTTATATGGTCAGATTTATCTTCGGGTGTAGGTATGTCTTGGAACAAGGCATGGATATTGGCAACTGAGAGAACTGAGTGTCAGCAACCTTTTAACCCTTTCATTACGGCTCAGTGGAAAACAAATTATGCTGTCAATTATAAAACTAGTATTTGAAGCATAAATGTACTTATCTGGTCTATTTTCAAATATGACATTGGTTCTTGTATCATTTAGCTATCAGATGATACATAAAAAAATATTCTAAGAAAGTAACGAAACGATATATCACGGCTGCCGATGTCAACAGTAGGGGAATATTATACGGCATATATCGGGTACAGGTTAATTATATGTGCAATATCTGGGACTCGCAGCTTTACTCGATCAAAACAAACTGCCATCTGTACGGCGCTTGTATCGTCTTATTTTCGTCGTCTTATGGCTGTGAATCTTGGAATTTAACCAAAAGTTAATGCAGCTGTATAATAGGTTTCTTAAACAGATATCTGCGTGGAATATTGGGGGTACGATTGTTCGACTCGTGAGGTGAGAAAGCGGACAAGGTAGCTTTCCATACCTTAGTCGGTCAGAGGCGAAGGTGGTCCTGGTTGGAACATTAAGGAAGCCGCAGGAGATCGTAAATAACAGCAACATTTTCTTCAAGCACTCGTGCTTGGAGTAAACTATTCATATAATGTATTCGGCGGGGATGCGGGAGGAAGAGCTGGTATGGGATGAGGCATATACTATGGTGGTTAACAGAGCTTTGTGGCGGGAGTTGAACGCCAAATGCTTCATGATGATGTATGCTCCAGATATGAAACTGATATAGAAAGAAAAAATCGGGTAAAAGGGTATATTTATTGATATTAGTGACAACTTATTTGATTTTAAATTAATCAAAAGTAATTTTATTTTAAGCTTATTTGAGGACTGAGCCCGTGATATCCCGCTGGATCTCTCGGTAAGCTCTATAATAATTATACTGGTGACCAACCACTGTCTGAAACTATGCCACTCGCTGCATTATCCCATTGGCGGCTTCCTCTTGCAAGTTGCAATTCCAGCCAATAACCGGCGAGTGTCAATTTCAAAATTGAATTTTCCCCGAACAAGGGGACACTGAGCGGAATTTAATTTAGCGTTAGTTTAGGATTGTTCAGAGTTGACTGATAGGTATTACACAATGTATGCACTGGTCTACTATAGTCTATGGGGCAGATTGCATTCGAAAATTCAAAAAATAAATTCAAATATTCCAGATAAAATTTGGAACGCAAGTTATTGAATAAACATGTTACTTTAATAAAAAAAACATAGTAGTTCATACAAGATATATGCAATTATTTAATATAATTGATTATCTATGGCAGGCCTTAGAGTTAGAAGAAATTCGCAACACACGACTCAACACAAAAGCCACTATTTTACAAATCTGGCCGTGAAAACCTACAAAATTGTTTCAGCCATATTTTATTGGAACTGTCAGTTCCATCTAATAATACGAATCTTATATTGATGACTTTTCAAAGTAGTAAGATTAGGTATTACGAAGCATATTGGCTAAAAGTAATGCTTGTTGCATAGTAATCTACTTAAATATAAAGTATAAAGTATATATTATTTTATTCAAATGATTTATTTAATTATTGCAGCCTCTAATACTCGCAAGCTTACTTTGCCGGCGGTCATAGCTCAATGGTCAAAGCGTTTGCTTTGCAAGCCAAAGGTCGCGGGTTCGATCCCCGACGGAGATTAAAAAAAAGGATTTTAATCGATTTCTGAGCTCTAAAATACCCCCGGTTGGTGTGAATTTGATCCCTCGCCCGTAAAATGGCAGTCATAGCCTATTAATTAAAACTGGTGGTAGACGAAAGTCGTCCCGTGAAGACCACCCATTCATAGTAAATTCCTGTAATAATAAAGAATGATGAATGCGTGAATCTCGGGCTGCAGTCTATGACGTTGACGGATCAACACTCAACATGCAGATACACCATGGTAAGCGTCATAGAATTCCACAGATGAGACTTCACAATTACTATCACCATCTGTCGGTATTCTCCTGTATTACATAAAATAAAGCCTTCATTGGGATTATTATGTACATGTGCGATCAGCTGTTTTTTGGCCGCCCGCGGACTTAAAATTTCAAATCCATTAGCGATTGTGAATCGACCTGTCATTCCTTTTCCGGTTCACTATTATGCCAGTCACAAATCAAATGTAAATCAAATCCGGCCCGCGGCCATTTTGGGCGCCGACTGTCATTTTTTTGGAACCGCTCGACTTTTGACGCGTTCAAAAATAGAACAACAACCATTAAAATAAATTGTTTATTGACCGATCACTTTCAAATAGACTAGAGTACTATTTCATACCCACCTAATTAAAAAAATCTGAATTGGCACATTATATTTACAAAAAGTATTTTATTAGAAACCGCTTGCAACCAAATCATTTAATTTGTTTTTACGTAACACTTTTTAAGCGTTTTTTGGTCTCGCCTTAAGTATGTACAATATATCTTTAACCCTTTCGTTACGGCTCAGTGGAATACAAATTATACTGTCAATACGGCGTGAATTTTTCAAACCATTTTTTTGCTTAAAACTAGTATTTGAAGCATAAATGTACTTATCTGACCTGTTTTCATATATCACATTGGTTCTTTTATCCTTTAGCTATCAGATGATGCATAAAAAACTATTATATTTAACAAACGTTCATTATGTAACTTCAACATTGACACATGTGGCTTACAGAAATATCGCTCCTGTGACGAAACCTAACGACATTTATTTTCATGATTTACAGATTCCTGTAAATAATACATGTAGGTTGATAAAGAGAATGACTGCAGTTTCAAGTTCCTACCGTAGATGTCACAATGAGTACTGAAAGTAGCAAAACGATATATCACGTCAACTGATGTCAACGGTCGGGGAATCTTTGACGGCATATGCCGACAACCGATGCGAAAGGGTTAAAATTTAATAACGGATCAACAAGAAATATATTTCAGAGGTTTTAAAAATAATATCTCAGGCCATTTACAATTTTAACGTTAACGTTTTATCGTCACATTGGATAACTCAATTTTTTTTTGTTATCGCCAAACGGTGACGCAGATCTCTTATATGAATTATATGCCGTATACACTATAAGTGTTGTTAAGAGCTAACTGTCGAGTGTTAATTCATCCACGCAATTACGCTACAGAAGAGCATAAACGGACCGTCCACGGAATACAACAAAATATTATGTTTCACAATTGAGCGAATGAATTTTATAGCAACGTTTGATAAATATACTACGACATGAGTTTTATAATTGTTTTTTCTGAACTAATAGGTTTTCCTTTATTAAAAATGCCGTGGATCTCATGAAACAATTTTCGTATACTACTTGGTTTGATTAACATAACACGACAATCATACCTATAAAAATATTGCACTGAACCAAACAGTTGAATAATGTTCCAAATTTGAAAATTTTATTGCTGTTCAAGATTTACTATTTTATGACTTTGTTTTTCTAAAAGTATTAGACGGGATTAGACGCGATTAAATAGCTAGTAAAAGCTCATTTTCTTCATCGTAATATAAATATTTCAGTTTCTATCCACTGTAAAAAAAGCTTAGCAATCATGTGTTATAGATAAACTGTTTTTTTTTAACTAGAGGTTATCTTACAATGTTGCGCCTGTGGCCTCTAAAGAACTTAATCCGCCGCTGAAGAAACCAGTATTTAGCTTCTGCAGAGGCAGTATTTCTATTTTAATAGATAAATGCGTATTCTCTGGAAAATACTTGATATATTCCAATATCACTAGCCAACATTTCTCATGTGTCTCATGCGATCCAGGGACGTCCTTTTAAAGGTTATTTTCCGTTATCTTAATGAAAAATATTTCTGTGATTGATAGTCCAGTAGTATTCCCATTGAGATCATTTCATCTGATAGAATTTGTCAGCATACTCTTCTCACAACAGTCCTGATGACTTTGGTCAATTTTGAAAAAAAAAGGCAAATTTGTAAACGTGTTTTAATTTTGTTTCGATCCAGTATAGCTGTGAGTTTCACACATTGGGCATGGAAATAAAACTGGGCGCAGCGATTTCTCTGCATGTCACCGCAACCAGTGACATATTATATAAATGAAGATATACGAAACTCTCAACCCTCTCAATAGTCTGATCTTAGTAAGAGCCTGATGTGGTGGATTTCAATTGATGCATTCTAAAGTTTTTATTTTTTTGATGATATCCTGCAGACTTGCAGTGGAGTGTTCAAGTGTTTAATGATGACAGCGTTATTACCTTAAAGTTATGATGTACACACTACGGTATTTAATTGGCTGAGTGTACATATTGGGACGAGACAAGGACACTCGCTCGGTGAAAACCCTCCCTGTCCCGTCCTGTTTTTGGAGACCCAGATGGGGACCCGTTACTTGCGCACGCAAAAAGCTACATGTTAGAGAGTGGCTGAAGGCCTTCCAGTGATTTTAAGTGCATCAGTTAAATGTCAAATATAACTCAGTCTAAGGCTGCGAAGTTAGTATACTACAGCGAGTCTGGAATTGCCTTCTTTCGTAACACGTTGCTAACCACGAAATACGTGGGAATTGATAAGGAAATGGTAAGGTTGTGAAATGGATTCTGCAGAATGGCAGACATCAGATAGGAGTCATTACTTGCTTCTGCACTCTTGCAGACGGACGCGCAGAAGCGCTCAAAAGCAGCGTAATTCCGTTTGTTAAAGACGATGGCAGCTGACTGAACTGTGCAGCGTCAGTTGTGGGGTCATATGCTTCAGGTAGGGAGCGAATATGGAAGAAGTTACAGACACGCCGTTAATTTATAGTAGGCGTGCTTCAGATTCTGCGCATTCCAGTTAGGGTCCGGCACACGATCAACTGCATGAAGTCTCAGATATCCAACACCAGGCTTGCGGTCCATAAGCTTTTCTCCATTCTCCACATTTAATGTTATTTCGCTTTTTTCAAGCCCATCGTCTTCGCATGATCATTTATGTCGTCCAAACATCTTATTGGTTGAAAACCTATGTCCTAGAGGTCTGGTAGTGCCTCTCAACATGTACAGTCTATCGCTTTAGTAACATTCGGATAATATGACATGCTCAGCTCCACTTTAGCCAATACATCCCTTTAACGGCGGCAGCTATTCAAGTTTTACGTGGTTCGCCTTTTATCAAATATGAAAAAAAATAAGCATCAGTGCGGTATGTGAAATATCTTGTCAATGTTTCTGTAGCGCGGCAACTCGCTTGTACGGTGATGTTGAGAATTTGAGGGAGAAACGTTTACTTTGATAGAGCATCGTTTCTCACTCGTTAAGAGATATTGGCATTGTGTAATATATTAGCTTACAATACCAGGCAAGACTAAAAATGTATGTTATTTATAGTTATAATTCAAAATTAAATGAAATTTAACATAAATCTCTATTAAATATGTTCAAATAAATTTTACAACACGAAAAAAAGATAGCAACACAAATTGATAAAAAAGTATACAAAACTGTAAAAAACGAAGAGTAATTAGGGACTATATATACACGTATTACGTACTCTTCGAAGTTTCTCTTACGCAAAGGTGATTTGCGACGATACAAATATCGTGGCAGCTAATACAATTGTATTGCGGCATTCCCCGGATATGGAAGATAAAGTATGTTATTTCCATGAAAGTGCACACGGTTTTCGACATTGTATTGAGAAGCTCTGCCTCGAATATTCCACAGCTTGCACATGCCTGGTACGGAGCATCTCATGCTCGCATTTCTCATCCAAGACCTGTAGTGAGGTAGGACCAGTTGTTGCAGTCATCCAAGAAGTCACACTGGTCTGGTGCTTGTGTATGTATCATGCCCTAGAGATGTTTGGATTGAGACTCTCTTCAGGACTAAATAGTTCAGCTTGCTATTGGAAATATTATCGAAGTGAATATTAAACTATTTCCTGTCATCCAATCAAGGTAAAATTTACCTCATCGACGTCAGTTTGATGACAATGCGTATGTATACTATTTTACTATTCCAGGATCACCGTTTAACGTGATGGAGTTACATTGTTCTTCACTTACAGCATTTTAGATGTCAAAATTGACACATTTTTCATTATCTATTATTAATTTTGCAAATCGACTTCAATATAAATAAAAAAACATTCTAAGGAATCACAAATACGTCCAAATTGTTAAAATAACTACAGAGCTTACACTAGAGAATATTTAGAATTTAAATATAAAAATAAATAATATATCTTGTGAATATTTATCTTATTTCATTTAAAACTGGCGTATTAAGTATATATTTATAATGAAATTAATGCTTTTATGGGTAAATTTGTCGTGAAGAAAAATATTTACCGTCACACTAAAAACAAGTAAAATCTTTATGTCAGCTCACCATAAAGTAACTATTTAATATATTTTAGTCGATTATAATTAAAAACATATTAATATACATATAAGGTTATATATGCGATATAATAAAATGTATGTTCAGCATGTCCTAGAGCTCGCGCGTGTCTGAAGCAGTGCATCTCACGCTCGCATTTCTCATCCAAGACCCGTGGTGCAGTGGGACCAGTTGCATTCATTCCGAGAGATCACCGGTCGACTGGTCCACGCCACTAGATTGCTACCTCTCTGCTACACCTCTGCAGGTTCCCTATTTATTATCCTGCTGCTCTAGCGGTGCTGTGCAATCGAGATTACAGTCTTCAACTGACGTTACTGTAGCGCACATATCACTTTTTACCTGTACTCTCAAGTAGTATAATGCCAAGAGATGATACGCTATCATGCGAGTAGATGTGGGTTCAAACTCGACTGTAGATTGCAACATCCTCCTGTCTCTCAAAAAAGGTGTTACTGCGTCGCGTAAGGCAGGATGAGCAGATTGATAACACAGACTTTTTCAGAAGCACATTGACATGTATTTACGATAAGTTTTACAAGCTTCCGGCCAGGCGGAATGACATGCCGCCGGCCGTAATGCGACCTTCTCGGTCGTCAACACATAACTGACCCGTGCGGCCCGTGGTCGGTCCCCAGCGCCGTCGGTAGCAAAACTATATAACTCACACACCCGTGAGTGGACTTGTCCAAGATGCCAATATGGCAACACATAAATGTATGACAAGCGAACAGAAATATGAGACGAAAGATCGTTTATCGAGGTTTTCGGTACCAGTCAGCAATGGCTACATCGTGCAGATGTCAATGTTTATTGTATATAAAATGCAATGTCTGCGTTTCTAATGGGCCGTTGCACTTTTCTCGATTTGCATCGCAATCTTTTAAGTCAGATAAAGTGTCACAATGCTGGTAATGTGACAACAAATATTGCATTCGATAGTGAACAGAATGCATACGGAAGTGCTGTTCGTGGTTTGAGAAAGCCGGCCATCTGAATATACGATAGGGATGGGGAACATAGTTGCTGCAAAACGGCATTCGAGAGATTTTCTAAGAATAAGATAAGCATATCGATGAATACGAATCGTATGAATTAAAAAGCCCTTATTCGTAATGGTATATATTTTACATCGTGCAATGTTTCTCAAAGTCTTAAAAACGATATTTGGTATGCGTTCCATCGTGTATTTTTTGTATGTATTTAATTCTGAAGTCTAGTCTGTGGAATTCTATGACGCTTACCATGGTGCATATGATGGCTAAGCGCTGCATGCGGAGTGTTAATCCTCTAACGATATATATTACAGCCCTAGATTCACGCATCATTCTTATTATTATAGGAATTATGAATGGGTGGTCGGTCTTCACGGGACGACTTTCGTCTATCACCAATTT
This sequence comes from Glossosoma conforme, assembly GCA_022606575.1. Classification (NCBI taxonomy): domain Eukaryota; kingdom Metazoa; phylum Arthropoda; class Insecta; order Trichoptera; family Glossosomatidae; genus Glossosoma; species Glossosoma conforme. The sequence goes on along the minus strand of JAGTXR010000185.1, from coordinate 209,807 downwards.
TTATTAATGGCTATGATGGCATTTTATGGATGAGGGATCAAATATACACCAACCGGGTAATTTTAGAGCTCAGAAATCGATTAAATTTTTTATTTTTAATTTCCGTCGGGGATCGAACTCACGACCTTTGGCTTGCAAAGCAAACGCTTTGACCATTGATCTATACCCGCCGGCTAGTTAAGTTAATTAGTTGTAACTTGAAATGTAAAGCTGATTCCAGATGAGAAAAGACTTGGGTGTGCTCTCCATGAGCGTTTTATGTATCACTTCCTTAGCTGGAGCATATAGTCCGCACAAATCATTGCTGCACAGTTATACCAGGAGATTATTCTTGCCTTATCTTAAATTGTCTACACCTAGAGCTTTATTCGTAGTTTCCAACGTCTTTCAAAACAAGATCCCTGGACCTCAAAGATAATGCAAGCCCGAGAAATATTTGAACGTTTGTTAAAAAGAATTTATTAGGATATCGGACGATTAGTCCTTCGAGATCTAGACTATTTAGACTTTATGGGGAACCCAACTCAAAGACTCAATAAAAAAAACGTACAGTGCGAATAAGTTTTAACACTTTTTTATTGATATCAACTCTATATAGCTCTTTCAAGCAGATGCCGAAAAGCCTCGATAAACTATCTTTTGTCTCATATTTTTGTTCGCTCACCTGACATGCACATTTAATAGTGTTTGTCCTAATTGTATAAATATAATACACGGCGTTTGCATACGCTATTTTATTTGTTTCTTTGCCAGTCAACTGTCAACTTTAGTTTCTTATTTAGGTGTGATAATATTTGGGGCGCTGACTGTTACTGTGTCAGTCAGCTCGTGTTCGTGGACAATTTCCGTCCAACTGCTGCCCACGATACAACATGTTACGGTCGGGCGGGGAAACCAAAGTCTAATATTGGAAATAAACGTGAATTGTGCTTCTAAACAAGTTCTTTGCTTTGCGAACTGCCTCTGCATATTTCCTCCACGCGTACTGTTGTCACAATTTTAAAGGTGGGGGATGTCATTTTGATGCAATTAATCAAAATACTATTCATATGCTCATAATATAACATGACGAAGAGATGGTTTAAGAAACAATGAATTCGGTAGGTATCTTTCTACGCATCGCAATGGTAAACAAATGGAAACCAGAAACCAGAAACCATCGTCCAGACTACTGGCAAGAGTGATCCGAGAGTAAGATATTCCAGCAATACTTTTTCAGGAAAATGAACTATATATAATATGTATACTGTTTCCAACTGAAGTTTAAGATCCAAGACATAACTATTGTACTACAGTTTAAATAACAACGTATCGTTTAATAAGTAAAATCACATTTATTTTTTTCTCCGATTTTCAGAAATCAATGTAAATTTATTTCACGTTGCCCTTTCTATAGCTATTACCAAGGTAGGTGCTCCTCTGAACTCTAATAGTTATTATTCCATCTTGCACTATACGATTAACATCCTCATCTCTTTCAAAAGGTGTCATTCAGTCGCGTTAGGGCATGACGAGGAGCAGATTAGCAAAACTCTACAGTTTATATACTCAACCATCCCTTCCACAATGTCGTGAAGAAACCATCGTGGCGCCTGATGTGACCGATCAATCGGGCTCGCCACTCTGAGATGGCCTATCTTCCTTGATTTTTTGTTTATAAAGTACTACGACAATGCGACTTAAGGTGTGAAGTTGGCTATAAATAATACATTTAAATCCTTTGATGTGAAAAAAACGAAATTATTATTTATTTTTTTGCAATGTTTTTCAGTGATAAATAAAAAGGTTTTTATAACTGACACAGCCCACGGATATCACTGTAGGCGTCCGAGCAATAATCTGATACATATATCCAGCGATCAGCCTGTCTAGATTAAGAGACTAAGTCCTCATACAGGTACATAACCTGTTAGTTATTCACGTACAAGAGGGAACAGCTTACAAATAAACTTTCCAACAACACGCCTTAACACCGTACCTATAAACATAAAAAAATCTTAAATACAGAGTATGTACTTAATGTGGCACTTAAGTGATGCTGACAATACATTTTCACGTGATAGATTTGATCTGAAAATAACTCTACTGAGTGCTGAACGTCTGCTCTTAAGATATTAAGTAGTAACGTATAACAATGAATTTAGAAAAAAAATGAGTGTCATATATAATTTATTTTTATAGGAATAATTTCAGCTGCGGTATTAGCGGTTAAAAAGATTAAGTAATATGTCAACCTTCTCTACGTGTATGTTAGGACCCGTTTTGCCGGCGGGTGTAGCTCAATGGCCAAAGCGTTTGCTTTGCAAGCCAAAGGTCGTGGGTTCGATCCCCGACGGAGATTAAAAAAAAAGATTTTTAATCGATTTCTGAGCTCTGGACACAAAGCTCTGGACACAAACGGCTCTCACACCAAAAAGGTATTTTTTGGTGTGAATTTGATCTCTTACCCATAAAATGCTAGTCATAGCCTATTAATTAAAATTGGTGGTAGACGAAAGTCGTCCCGTAAAGATCACCCATTCATACTAAATTCTTGTAATAATAAAGGATGATGCGTGAATCTCGGGCTGTAGTCTATGACGTTGGCGGATCGAAACTCCACATGCAGCGCTTAGCCATATGCAGCATTATAGAATTGCACAGATGAGACTTCAGAATTACTTTGACCATCTGTGGGTATTCTCCTGTATATATTACATAAAAAAAGGGATGATAAGGATCAGATTAGACGTAAGTGTGCGATTATCGATTAGGCAAATGTCCCTAATTGAAATGTTTCGATCAAGCCTAGAAAGTTATCCTTGTTCTTATTTTGGGACTTCAATTTTTAAGTGACTGTCGTGAGTTATTTATTTGCAATGTAGCAGATAAATGAAATTGAAAAATTATAATATTGTTTATAATTCGATGACTAGTGATGGAAACTGATGATGACGTTGAATATAAGTTCTTGTAGTTGGTAGACCTGTTCAATAAAGTAATTACTCGAGCACTTTCAAGAACCTCTTTTTCTCCATCCTTTAAGCAGCACTTTTTCTATATGGTTCAAATTAGTTTTTTTTAGATAAACGAAAAACTTCGATCCAAACTACTTTCGTAAACAAAGACAAGCAGCTGCCTTTGTATTTAGTGGAAAGCAAAAAGTGGCTGATATTTTAACTGTAATTTTGTCATTCACGAGAATGGAGCCTGTTATTTAGTTCAAACCTAGAATCTAGATTCTAAAAACTAGACATAGTGCAGTGATTCTTAATCTTTTTGAAGCATTGCTGATTTGAAATATCAGTTCACGCAACATCAAATTCGTCATACGAGGGTTATCTGTAAAATAAGTTTCCCATGGCGCTACAGTCCTGAAAAGCGCTGTTATGCTGGATCCCGCGATTCTGTGGTGTACCTTGGTTCTCCCACTCCAAATCCCTTCCCTAGCGAGCTGCCTGCGGAGCTCAGTATTGGCTTGGCAGCCGTACGTGATGGTCTCCCCCTCGTTTCGCCCGCCAGGTGTGAACTGCGCTCGGTGATCCGTTTCTTGTCGGCGACTCTAGGTTTTTGCATTGTTTAGACTGTTCTTTGGTTTCGGATGTGAGGTAGTGCACCCAAGTCTCGTCTCCAGTAACGATGGAGTCGAGGTATTCCTTGCCGTGAGTTCCGTGGTCTTGAATAAGTTCTTGGGCCGCTTTGTAATGAGTTTTAAGTTAAATATGCCTCCTCGAAGTCATAGACTTGTACAAATCAATTTGAAGTTCCTGCGGTATCTCTTCGGCAGCCCTGAATGATGCACCTCTCCTTGGTGAGACGTGGACTGCATCAGCCGACACAGGCGGTTCAACCAGATTAAGTAAATGAAGAGTATCGCCTCCATCATTATCAATTGTACAACTCGCACGGCCGTTGGATAAGTTGATGACGATCAACAAGCTCTTAAATACTTTTTTAATTTCATTAGATATGTATGTTCTTCATTTTGTGATAAACAACGTCATCAGCGTTGAGAAAAGCCTGAGAAAACCTTTCCGACTGTATACGGTTATCGTTTGTCGATTCAAAACGGATAAATTCCAACACCACAAGACTTTAGAATGCTTCCCTAGTGCTTTCTTCCACTAATTACCTGTATATTTTCAAGAAGCAGATTGACAAATGGACAATAATACTTACTAATATTGTATAATACAAGTAAGGCTTAAGTTTATGTTAGAAATGGGGTAAGAAAAATATTTTAATATTTAATATAATATATTTTGAAACATTTAATATTATCAAGTATAAATAAAAGGATTTTTAGATATTTTTTTATTATTTTGTTGTGACATCAATGAATTCCCTTATACATTAATGATTTACAAAAGACATCACACAATTCATATCCACCTTTTCACTCACTCTTCGCTTTATATAGAGAAAACACTCACTTTACTAACTGACTTGAAAATGGCCTCTCGACCTGGCTGAAACATGTCGTCAAAAAAATTTAATGTGGAATAAATTCTAAAAATTATTTTATTTATACCTGATATTATGCAATGCCACCAAGAATTATCGATCGAAAAAAAACGAAATTTAATATTACATTGGATACGAAAGTTATAACAGTTACACTATATAAATTAAGCTGATGATATTGTATACTTGTATATACTCGTATGTATGGCAATGCAGTACATAAAATAAACTACAAAAAGTAAGCCAATGCGCTTATTTATCGTACAAAATATGTCATTGAAACGTCCCATAACTGAAAACTGGCTTTCAAAAGCTTTCAGCGTGTGTCATTTTTGAACCAGTTTTTAAAAGTTTAATGAAAAAATATATTAAATAAAGCTGTAGCGAAAAGTGTGTGTGTGTGAGTGTTGTAACCGGATTTGTGAGAAGGGAATTGTGCTGCGTGTTAGGAAGTGATTAGATGGGACACGAACATTTCGAACACAAAAAGAGAAAAAATAGTACACTGTATAATGTCACTCGTCTTACAATTGCTGAACATCTATGCACAGTTAAATAATGTTGACCAAGAAGAAGTTTTCAAAATTTCTTCCTAAATACCACTATATAATAGAAAAGCTCAGGAACACCTTTTTTAGTATTTTTTTTCTACGATATACAATCTGTATCTTACCAGGAAGTATCAATATACAATTGGAAAATATACGACTACGTTTACAGCCGTCCTGGTTGAGCATCATAGAGTCCGCTGGTCACGACCAGTTGTACTTGCTAAATTAAACAATTAGTACTAAAATAAAAGATTTCCTTATACACACGAGCGAGACGAATTACACAATATAGAAACTATTAAAAAAACCTTGGGTCGTTTTAGAATCGTTAAAAAAACAGACTTCAATTGTTTTTCGTTGTCGGTTACGTTTGGAATAATATTTAAACGTTTATTATTTCTTTTAACTGCCGGCAATTTTACGAAAAAAATAAAACCTTCTAAACATATCGTTATTGAAAGTGTAATAAAGTTTATTTATAAAACTTACCAAATAAATGAAGAGCGCGCCAGTCGTGCAGTCATTTATCAATAATCGTAAAATTAATTGTTCATTGTGCATTGTTGATTGTTCATTTAAAACGGCGCGTCTTAAGACGTAATTTTTGTATGAGCGGCGCTCCGTTCACAGAAAATTATGCGTCTTAAGACGCTTTTGGCAGTTAACCGGTTAAAGCAAAAAAAAAATGGCGCCGCGGTACGCTAGGTAAAACAAATCGACGCTCGATTGTATGGGACCGTAAATCAGAGCGCCTGAGTCATAATATATGAGGAGAAGGATAAATCTACGGGAACGTGTTTTGCATGAATGTAAACAACTCCATCGGGAGCACCAGTGGTGGAGGCGGATGCTGTGAAGCCAGTCAGGGCTGGAGAAGGTTTGTTTTGCTTGTAAAACGCCTTTAAAATAATAATTTAATTAAAATTTAATACGTTAAAGTAATGTTTACTTTTTTATCACACCTTCAAGCGTATTCACCTTACGTACAAGAACTGATTTAAATAAGGTAAAACATCCAATCAAAATGTGATTTAAATATATTTTATTTAAATGTTTCATTTAATTTAGTGTTGTAATAAATAACGATGTTTCACAAAAATGACAGTTTTTTTAATGTAAACACATACAGGAGAATACCTACAGATGGTGATAGCATTACTGAAGTTTCATTTGTGGAACTCTATGACGCTTACCATGGTGCATATGGCTAAGCGCTGCATGTGGAGTGTTGATCCGCCAACGTCATAGAATACAGCCCGAGATTCACGCATCATACTTATTATTACAGGAATTTACTATGAATGGGTGGTCTTCACTGGACGACTTTCGCCTATCACCAATTTTAATTAATAGGCCATGACTGGCATTTTACGGACGAGGGATCAAATTCACACCAACCGGGAGTATTGTGGAGCTCAGAAATCGATTAAAAATGCTTTTTTTTTTCAATCTCCGTCGGGGATCGAACCCACGACCTTTGGCTTACAAAGCAAGTGCTTTGACCATTGAGCAATACCCGCCGGCAAAGTTCAGTTGACAGTTTGCATGTGTACAAATTCAGGAGCGACTAAAGAGATTATTTTTTAAAAATATACAAAGAAAAAAAGGATACCTTTTTTTAAATATAATGAAAACTATTTTGTAATTAAAATCTGAAAAAACAGTGTTTTAAATATTCATTACTGAATAGTTTAATCTTACTTCTAACATAGGTACATTACTAAGATATAGTATGATGGCAACCACATCAATAAGACTTTGAGAACCTCAACTGCCAAGGACCTTTTCTAGAGATACGCAATGTAAAGTTCAGTTTAAATATATGAAATGTTCGATAGATCGTTATAAATTATGAAAGCCTACAAAAAAGCATGTCTTTTTGTGACGACCTATTCTTTTTTACCGTATGCACTCTATATTTGAGGCATACGGACACCCTAAATTGCCGTTTTACAGTTCTGTAAGCTCAGATTGTCTTTGATTTGTCCCAGAACTCATGTATACCTAGAACATAGATGATGGGAGCCTCCAATGCAAGAGTCCGCGAACTTGCATATACTGTGGCTGTAGTACGAGAGAAATATTTGGGTGTTCAATGATCAGCATTTTTTAAGGAGGAAGTGATGATATCCTTAGAGGAACATATATAATTATTACGAAACAAATAAAATGTCCTAGCCTGGTTAGTGATGTTTACGTGTAGAGAATAACAACAAACAGAGTAAAGATTTTTTTATGAACGTAAGCGTAAGCGTAAGCATTTTAGAGAAGTGATCTTTCATTCTCCGTAGTCGCTGGCCTATAAACTTCAGAGTCCTGCATCTACCAAGTCGAAAAATCAGGACAAAAAGAAACAGCCAACAGACATCGGAACAGACTTAGTTTGTTTTGGTTTGAAGTTATGTATCACGAAATGGTGATCGTATTTTCACAGCTATTTTGTGAAAAAAAGTTTCATTCACACAAAAATATATGAAAGCATACTAAAACAGTCAGAATGACTGTTTTGTGTTATGTCATATAGCTCAACTGGGTCAGTTAAAAGCTGCTAGTGAGAAGAATACGATGTGTTTGTGTGAGTGTAGTTGTTAAAATATTGCAAATGTTTATTGTATGAGGGATAATACACAGATGCTGGAAAATTCCGAAGGCTAAGTATCGTATTAAAAATAAATGTATTGCCATTATCATTAGACTTCTGTCCAGCATTTACTTATAGTCTGTAATATTGTGGACTTATAAGTGGAGCGTTAAGGGAACGATATTCTTCTCTTATCAATTTTGATATTAATTTTGGTATAACAGGCATTTTACGGGTGAAAGATTAGTCGGATACAAGTGTTTTGACATCCCCCATCTTTAGAAAAGGTGACAACAGTCGCGGGTTTATTATCAGGACCCGTGGAGGAAGTGTGCAGGCAGGTCGCAAAACAAATAACTTGTTTAGAAGCACGATTCACGTTTATTTACAATAAAAGACTTCGGTTTCCTCGCCCTACAGTAACATGGCGTATCGTAGGCATCGGTTGGATGGTGACTGTCCGCGGGCACGGGCTGACTGACTGCCACCTTAACAGTCAGCGCCTCAAAGATTATCGCGGCTAAATAATAAACTAAAGTTGACAGTTGAATCAACATGATATGGAGGAACTGTCAATACAAATAAAATGTTGTATTCAACGCCGTGTATTATATATAACATTATTATAACAAACATAAGAGACAAAAGATCGTTTATTGAAGCTTTTCGGCAAGAGTCTAAATATGTCGAGTTGATATCATGATATTATAAATCGTATTAAAAATAATTAATTTGTAAGTAACGCCGGGAATCTGACCCGCAACGGATCGTATAGTAGTCGAGCTCTTTAGCCTATCAGCCCCAACTACTTGGCAAACAGCACAGAACAGATTAAGAACCGGAGTTGGTAGAACAAAGGACAACCTCGAGCGGTGGGGAATGCTTCGGCAGGGAGAGACACTATTGTGCGACTGTGGAGACCTGCAGACCGCCTCACACGTAAGATGCTGCTCCATGTGCCCAACAAGCTGCACATCTCTGGACCTAATGCTGGGCAACACACGAGCTATTGATGTTGCCAGATATACTGGGAAAAATAATTTGACGTCGCTGACACGAAGAAGAAAAAGATGAAGACTTGGCAAAAATAGTCATACGAGTATATCTGATTTTAATCCACTATGAACCCATAGTAATGAGAAAAGTAATATTTACAAACCACATGCATATCATAAATCATGATGCTCTTCCAGCTAATACCCGATTCAGCGCATTATCTAGTTGGTGCCGCGTAGAAGATGAAGAGTTATGGAGTCTGTTCGCCGGAGTGAGCGGCTGAGGTCTCTGTTTACCGGTCCATTATCACCTAACAGCATCATGCATTTAATGGCCCAGGGCATTAATAAGGGCAAACAACTACACTGCAGCTGACTTGCACTGCAAAACCAACGTGGCTGCGATTACACAGAAAACACTGCCAACAATATCTACACCCGCAACACTGGCGACTCTACAGTAAATGAATCCTTTCATTACGGCTCGATTTAAATACAAATTATACTGTCAATTATAAAACTAGTATTTGTAGCATAAATGTACTTACCTGGTCTATTTTCATATATCACATTGGTTCTTGTATCATTTAGCTATCAGATGATGCATAAAAAACTATTCTAAGAAAGTAGAAAAACTATATATCACGTCAACCGATGTCAACGGTCGGGGAATCTTATGACGGCATATGTCGACAACCGATGCGAAAGGGTTAAATAAATACAGACTTTACTTGCAATGATGGTATTACTGAGAGCATTAGATGGCAAATATGCATGGAAAATATTGATAACACTAAAAAGATGTACTACAAACTACAGCATGGCTTAAATTGGTATACAGTAGGGTTGAAAGGAAAAAAATAAGTAAATATACTGTTATATTACATTGCTTATATTATATTGGCACGAACTTAGCAATGTTTAAAATTTCAGATAAAACCATCTTTACACTCTGGCAGTTAAAATTGGACTGATATTTGGAGCTTAGGGTTTTAGATTTCAGGTAAAATTTATTTCAGCCCGATCGGATATATACCTACCGAATTATGAGTCTCAATACAAAACACTCATTTTCAATGCATACTCTTATATACCTGCATAAATCAAAATATTATTCAAAACAATTTATTTTTTTCTATGAAAAGAAAAAGTTATCTTTTTTTTAATTAAAAAAAAAGTGATTGTACTTTTCGACAAAAGGAGATTGTGTTTATTGAAATAAAATCCTGAAATGTCTGAAAAATATTGAAAAGCTGAAGTGAAAAGTCGAAAACTTAATTCATAATATACAACTTTAGAAAATATCTTCAATAGACCTTTACCCTCTATCACGAAACGCATTTTAAAGGGTACAATGTTTTGTAAATGCGAGTATATAGAACATCAAAAATATGAAGCAAACCATAAAATAAATAAAAGTCAAAATTCTCATTTAGCTTAGCTATTCTGCCAACATTAGCACAAATAGGAAAACTGTCACAACTGGAAATATTTTAATGATAACATTTATCGTGTAAACAATGCAGTTTTGCCAGGGAGGCATCTTAGCGGTATTTCACTCTAGAATATCTAATTTATACTCGTACCTGTAAGTCTGCACCTGCAATAGATAATAAAACAGGGAATAATTATTTGTATCTTGCATGTTCTAAAACAAACAACGAGATCCATGAATTGAAGAGTAATTGGCTATGTAGTCAACGTGGTAAATAATATACTAGAAATAAGGGCAATGAACTAGTTAAACGTTCTGCAGTTCGAATCCTCTCATTTATTTTTTCATTAACCACTTCATCGCCACATGTTTGTAGACAAATAAAAACAGTACTTTTACTAATGACTAAATTATTTTAATATTTTTAACTTACATTATTGATGATCGATTGAACTAAAATTTACACGAAAAAAAAAAACACTAACCGCCCTAGCTGCAGGTAGATTTCCAAGATATATTACATAACTGTCTCACTACATCGTATGTACCTCCAACGCATCACGTTTGCTGTAAATATTTAAGATATATATATACTAAAGGGTCCACCATCTAACGTTTTTTTTTAAACTAGTGCTTATTTCGTGAATGGTAACACTTAGCTCATGTCTAATTTGACAGATAATTAGTTTTATCCTTCCGCTAAACGAATATGGTTGTGTATACGCTTGAACAACGCTGGGAAATATTGCGACATTACTTTGAAAATCAGGCCATTTTTCTTCAAAAATGAGCAAGGAGTGGCCGTTACAGTCAATGGCGATCGTTATCGGGCCATTTTTGTGTACAAAAATTGAAGAGGAGGATATTGGCAACATTTGGTTTCAACAAGACGGCGCTACGTGCTACACAGCCGAAGCTACACTCGATGTTTTGCGCCCCATTTTCAAAAAAAAAGTTATTTGGCGGACCCTTTATATAATTGATAATTCATTGAATATAAATAGAATTAATAAATTATATCGGCATTAATTTTGAAATACGTCTTTCGAATATTGCAAAGCGCCAACGGGTGCGCTTACGGCGATCGTCGGGTTAAAAGAATAATGGTAGAAATATACGTATTTGATACGGATTTGTATGTCTACAAACTCTTTCGACTTTCGACATTTGGGTTGTCCTACTCGTTAATTTTATTTAATTTTAATTAACCTTTCCGTGCTTAAAAAATACTTAATAGTATAATAACTACTTAGCATAATGTAATTAAATATTATTAAATACATAAAATGTAAAAGTACCTACTTATTTTCTACATTAATTTATTTTTGCTATTGTATATACAATAATTTTGTGCATAAACTTAAATTTACGAGTAAGTCGGGCGATACCAGGTAGAAAAAGAACTACAAATATTATATTTTAATATAAAAATATATAAAGATAGAAAAAATACTAGGTACGTCCACAACATCGATGAAGTCATATTTATTTTTACGAAAACCGATCTCGAACCTTGCTGGCGACGAATATACAAAGTAGTTATTTATTATGTCTGTCTAAAATTTAAGTTTCCGAGCCGTGAACTTTAACAATTGAAATTCTGATTTATGAGGCTGCCTTTCTTATCTTCCTTCAAATACCACGGCGGTATCTGATTCTTTAATACCATTACATAATAACGTTTCTCGTTGATCCGCCTCTTTGAACCAAACTGTCCAGAGATCAAGTTTCAGTCTTAAAATTCAATCTCCTTTGAATTGCTGAATAAAAAAATCCAGAATTTGGCTACTACACAAGTTGTACATGAAAAAAATAAAAATTTCAGGGTATACTAGATAGCTTGGTGCATAGACACGGGAATTAAAAATTTAGTGGCGGATATCATTCAAATTGTGATAGGTAAGACTAAAAAATCACAAATATATGCCATATCTGCACTTAATATGAAACATACACATATGTTATGCCTTCTCTTCATGCATTCAGGTTATCGTTCTCGAGGCTTTCGGTAACTAGTGAATATAGAACGTTAAATTAAAACTTCAAAAAGGCGTTAGAGAACATAAAACTCTTACTAAAATTAAAAAAACTGCTCTCGAGACCAATGTTAGGTGATATTACCGCAATATAGTTTAAAAATATATAAGGTATTCAAATCTTTAATTACCTGGAAACACAGATGCTGGGAGAGTATTCCAAAGCTATCCCTTCAATAGTTAAACGCTTTACACTTTAAATGAGCGAGTTCGAATATTAAAATGTAAAAAAATAAACGATTTTATGAATTTTGTAAGATTTAGTCGAAAATATGTGTAATAGTCAGAAATAAATGGCCAAAGCCAAGTTTGACTAAGATTTTTTTTAATGTCAAAGTAAACGTATATTTTTAAATTGAAATTTAATGTTTTAACATGAAAATAAAATAAATCGCTGAAAGAGTAAATACTGAAAGGAATCGTGCAAAACATCGGCTAAAGTTACTTATTTATTACCATTCCCTTACAATGGGAGATATGCAATGGAAATAAATATATTTATAGGAGTATCAAATAATGCACTCAACTTGCACGTCTTATGCACTGGATGCTGCAGGCAGTACAAACATTTATAAAATCCTGGAAACTGGTTTGATCTGGTTCAATAGGTAGGTAGTCTATACCTACTAAATGCATTCCTACGTAAGAATTTTATTAATTCACTGCATTATTAAAACTGCACTATTTACTATGAGTTCATGATTTAATACCAACTTGTGATTCATAAAAAAAAGATTTATTTTAAGCATGTCAGTTACTCTTCGGAAGGCATCACTATCGTTGGGTAGCCTACACTACTTGAACTCTGCGGATATCCTCGTTTCGGATTCTATATTTTATCGACTCCGAACATGGATCTCTCCATAGGCACACTCAAGTGGCATTGAGCAGGACATATCTGTCGAAGAGACGACGGTCAATGGGGTAGAAAAGTATTAGAGTGGCGTCCAAAAACAGGCAAACGAAGCATTGGCTGACCCCCTGCAAGATGGACTGACGACTTAAGAATAGCGAGAGTGGCCTGGATGCGGAAGGCAGTGGATCGAAGAAGATGGATAATCGTGCGGGAGGCTTACGTTCAACAGTAGATGGGCACAGGCTGATGATGATGATGCATCACGATCATATTTGGATATCATTATTTTAATCATAAGTTATCATTAGAAAAGCTCTATCGTACTATAACATTTAATTGTCATCGGTAATATATAGTATGTGTATGACAGATTTCAGATTAATCAAATATTTAACAGAATACCAAATAAATTTATTTTCTTGCTAACTGCCGTAACAGACTGTTATAGCAACTACATTTATCATTCTTGAATGCATTTGGAGGCTATTATCTTGTCATCTTCTAAAACAGTCAATTACACATGTTTTTACACCTGATGAGGCAAAGAATGTAAAAAATAACTTGTTGATTGGTCCAAATCGCAGGAAGATTCAGCAAAGATAAACCTCCTGTATTTAGTGTATACGGTCACTAAGTTATATATCAAGTAAGTGCCCTTACATTATAAAATTGTCTCGGTAGTGGTTCACTTGTAGGTGCACTGTTATTAGGAGCAATTCGCTGTGTGCCGAGATTAATTATGTTTCTACTTCAGGTACGTAACAGGTACGAGATAGCGAGTACTGGGTACGCCTACCTTTCTCCTCGCGCGACGTTTACTTGAGCATTAAAGGAGATTATACGTTCACAGCATCAGTAGTGATGTGCAGAGATACCAAATAATAATATTTAATAAATAAATATACGATGAGGCCCTTTAAGGCGTATTTTAAATGTTGAAGAATAAACAAAAACGAACGATTTTTTTTTCATCCATAATTCCCCATCTTCCTTACACATGCGAATTTTGTCATCTTACCAAATACCAATATCATAAAATAACGAATCTTTATAATTGGTTATGAAAGTAGATGTTTGTGTAAAATACACGTTTTACGATGTTTTTGTGGCGAATGACAATGTGAGGGAGCAGACAAGGCAGCCTTGCATACTATTATACAATCGGTTAAGCGACGAAGGTGTATCTGGTTGGGACATGTACTTCAGATGCTGCAGAAGAGCATAAGCTACAGCTGCCTTTTCTTCAAAACCTCGGGCTACCGCTGTTCTGGTGGGCTGACGTTAACTATAAACAGAATGTACTCAGTAAAGCTTCGGGAAGCAGAGCTGACATGGGATGAGGCAAAGGGATATGGCGGCAGTTCGTGGCAACCATTTGAATTGATTTACGAAATTAAATTAGAATGTTTTTTTTTTTTTTTTTAATAGTAATAATGTTTTCTTCACTGGCTTGCAATCAAGAAGTCGGTATCTGAACCCACCTAGCTGGCAGATTATAATTTCCAGGTGTAATTAAAGGGTTTTGCTGTGCTGGCGATAATAATTGTTCCGCTCGCGATCTGCCTCGCTTCGTCCACCAAAGATACAGACTATACTCTGATTCAGGTTTATTACTCAACCAGTCCCAAGACTTACTAACTTAAATACTAACTGCGCAGCCTTAGACTGAGGTCTATTTTGACATCTAACTGATGCACCTAGAATCACGCAAAGTCCTTCAGCCACTCTTTAACAAGTAGCTTTTTGCGTGCGACCAGTAACGGGTCCCCATCTGGGTCTACAAAAACAGGACGGGACAGTGAGGGTTTTCACCAAGCGAGTCCCAAGACTTGGATTGGTCAGAAATTTGTAAGCCGATATATTTTTAAGGGAAACGTAAGATTTTTAAAATCATTAGATAATATTATACTCGTATAGTATAGTTCGCCATTACTTATCTACGTAAAGTCCCTAATCTGTACATTCTTTAATCAGTATATCAACTGTTTGATTGATTAGCTATGACATGGTTTTTTGTGCTTTAACTTGAGACACAATTTTTACTGTCAGAGGGATTGCTTCATATCCGTCTGTTGGTGATCTTCTGTATGGTTGCTATACGATGAGAAAAATTTCACATTTATGTGTGATGGTATAGAAAACCTCGACCCAAGTTTTCCTTGCTTTTAAAATTAAATATTTGTTTCCGATAATATTACAATCTTAGATGCAATTCAAAGGATGCAAACATCTCGCGCCTGCACTTATCTAAATATCTACCAATCGCTCTAAAGTTATGTTGTCTAAATTCACAAAACTTACTCTTGTCTAGTCTCGCAAAACTCTGTAAGAACTTTCATTAAACTGCGCTAACAGAAGCACAAACAAAATCTCAAGCAAACAGATTTTGCATGCTTCTAAACAGGGGCGGACCTACGAGTAGTATATAAAATGTAACATCCTCCTCTCTTTAAAAGGTTGTTATTCAGTCGCGTGATGGCAGGATGAGGAGCTGATTAATAACACATTGACATATATTTTCGAAGAGTTGGTTTCGCCGACCGATCGTAACATGGCGTTACTTTCGCCTCTATTGATCGGGACTTAACAATGCGATCTCGCCGACGGTCGGCACACGACTCTCTGCCGTGCGGCGCAGTGGTTGGTTACACAGCCCCCCAGTGGCGATCTATGTAACTAGTCCAAAATGCCAATATGGCGAAACATACATGTACGACAAGCGAACAGAAACGAAAGACTGTACATCGAGGTTTTCGGTATACAATCAGTCAGCAAGGGCTATATCATGCTGATGTCAAATGGTATTAACTGATATATATATAAATACCTTCCACTGTTAAGTAAACGATTTCTCCCCCATGAGAATGTCTCTAAAAATTATTTGCATATGATGTTGTCACATATACACCATCCATTCAAAATATGACTATTCATTAACATGTCTAGTAATTTGTGGGGATTCTTGAATGCTGCGATTTTTCATCGTGCCAGTGACATCAAATAAATCCTTTTTTTTAATTTGCCTAAAACTTGGCACATCGACGCCCATTTGTTACCTGTTAGAATGTCAAAGATGGAACATTATCAGATATTGGGAGTTTACGCCATGTTGTGAGACGACATTTCTGAACTATTGCTTAGTCCTGATGGTCCTGTGCTGTTGAACAATATTAAATATATTGACACCCCCCGTCTTTGACAAGACGAGAAGTCACGGGTTCGTCACGTGGCTGCGCGGAGGAAGGATGCAGGGGGAGATTAACAACACAAAGAACTTGTTTTTGAAGCACGATTCGCATTTATTTTTATTAAAGACTTGATTTCTTCGTCCGACCGGTGTGGCGTTCGCCAGCTGGGCGAAAGTTAACTGACAACTCCCGGAACACTGTGACATCCAGCGCCGCCAAGACAATCACGGTAAAAAAGCAAATTAAAGATGACAGTTGCACTAACATGAAATGGAGCAACCATCATAACAAATAAAATGGCGTATGCAAACGCAATGTTATTAAAACTAACATTATTAGATGTGCATGTGAGGCGAGCGAACAAAAATAAGAGACAAAATATTGCTTTCGAAGCTTTTTGGCGTCAGCCTAAAAGAGCTTTATCAAGCTGATATCAATTTCGTTAGTGTAACATGGACGGTTAAAAAAGCTGAATTTAAATGGATTGTTTGTTTAATTGCAAAATTTAGCATTTTGTGCAATACATGTAAGTCACGCAACTTTAATTTTAAAATTAAAAAAGAATAATTAAGAAGTCGGGTACATGGAACATCTTAAATGAGAATTACTATTTACATATAACCTTGACATCAGCATGATATAGCCCTTGCTGACTGGTACCGAAAACCTCGATATACAATCATTCGTCTCTTATATCTGTTCGCTTGTCGTACATTTATGTGTCACCAAATTGATATTTTGGACTAATTACGAGGAGCGCCACTGCGGCGCTCTGCGACAGCCCATCACGAGCGCGCTCAGTCGTGTGCCGACGTCGGCGATATCGCATTGTTGTTGGCCCGGCCTGAATGCTGTGAGTAGGTCCGGGCGAGACGTTTGTAAAGTTATCGAAATAAATATATGTCAATGTGCTTCAGAAAAAATCTTTGTGTTGTTAATCTGCTCCTCATCCTGCCACCACACGACTGAATAACTACCTTTTAAAGAGAGGAGGATGTTAACCGTCTTATCCACCCAACACCGACCATCTCTGTTGAAAAACACTTTATTGATTCGTGTTACCTTATTTTCTTCCAACTCCAGTATGGCATTCTGATTTCTCATTCGCCAATCAAGATTTTTGCTGGTAATTGTCACAGTGGCGTTTGTCAACAAATCTTTGTACATTCGTTTACTACTTTATTGTGTGTACACGTATATTATACTTTGATTCGAGTTAGTCCGTCACTACTTGTTCCTGTACTAGGGAAGTACAAGCTTGAAGCGCTGCAGCAATTCTCTGCAGGAAGAGCTCGGGAGAACAAGCATACTCGAGACGGAGCCTAATACTAGCTACGAGGAGAACACTATCAAGTCACCAAAGCCAGGGATGCCAACAAACATAATTCTAAAATTTTATAAACAATATACGTTTTAGAATGAGACGTTTTTTGGGACAAAATTATCAAGATTTCAGAAACATCAAGCCATTTGGCACTCTATATTCAAAATACTGTTTCAAAAACTCAAAATAGATTACTTAATTTTAAGTTTATTTACTTGTTGGAATACCGTGGTTTCGCTTTCAGTGAGAGTTTCGTCAGTTCTTCACGTGTACATACATACTGAAGGATGAAACTAGATTCATGAAGTATAATGACAATAGGAAAGTATCCAGGGAAGTAAAAAGAGGGTATAGATAGAGTTTAAGTGTAAGAAGTATTTATCAATTTAATACTTTAAATGGATCTCAAATTGAATGGTGAAATATATATGCTATAAAAAAATTCAAAAGTTCAGTGATAACACCTGTTTCTTTTTACTAAAGTTCTAACGTATTATGAATGTTAAATTTGTTTGACTAAAAATAGCTTGTTTAAATATATACACATAATATAATCCTGGAGCTTACGGTGACTAAAGTCGATCTTCTTCTTCGTGTCAGCGAAGTCAAATTATTTTTTCCCAGTGTCTGGCAACATCATTAGCCAGTGTGTTGCCTAGCATTAGGTCTTGATGTGTGCAGCTTGTTGGGACAGGATTTTAGGTGTGAGGGGTCTGCAGGTCTCCACAGTCGCACAATTATGGCTCTCCCTGCCGGAGAATTCCCTACCGCTCGAGGTTGTCCTTTGTTCTACCAACTCCGGTTCTTAATCTGTTCAGGGGTTTCCAGGTCGGCCAATCAAGGTTCTTGCTAGTTGGGAGGCCTTCCTTTGGAGTAATGAAATCCTCTGGTCGATACAAAGATCACAGCAGCTGAACTTTATAGCGGTGATTTGTGGAGACGTTATGCTTCAGCTAAGGAAAAGTAATTAGAAAATATAGGTAAATTACTTGATAAAGATACTTTTGGTACCTTTGTTAATTACCAATTAAAGGTTCGGTATCGGTTTTCGATCGAGATGCAAGATTTTGTTGCTGCAAACCAATCCACCGGATTGATACTACAAAGAAGATCGGTTTCAATCAGTTTTAGATTTTTTTTACTGAATTTTACCGCCGAAACCTATGTTAAGAATGAGTTGCAGAAGAGGCTTTTGGTGCTATATGGTCTAATTTCTTTAATAATTTCCACTTCCGAGTTGGATCAAAAGTACAGGGAAGACTCGTTCATAAATCGAAAGGGTATCTAATATCTGTTTTGCCAGACCCTGGCTGCTCACTTGCCCGCTTGCTCACTTGGAGATGAGTTGTAAGAGTTGCCCCACGGCGACACAAACAAAGCCGACTGTCGACTTGAACCCCTCTTCCTTTATTGCTCTGTTTCGAGATGTTTGCTGGAACATGGACCAAGATGTTTGCCGGGATATTGGCCAAGATGTTTGTCGAGGTACTAAACACCCCAACACATATAATTATAATTAATAAGGTAAATTATTGAAACATACTATTCTTAGCTCTCTAAAGCTTTAACATAACCATGATGAATGTAATTCAACCGAACTTGATTTCAAATTGGCTTACATATCGGAGCATATGATCTGGAGCCTGTCAATTGCCAAATCCTTGATTTTGGCATCGGTCTGTAATAACAATGCAGGTGGCCGGCGGTCATGGCTCAATGGTCAAAGCGTTTGCTTTGCAAGCCAAAAGTCGTGGGTTCGATCACCAACGGAGATTTAAAAAAAATATATTTTTAATGGATTTATGAGCTCTAAAATACCCCCGGTTGGTGTGAATTTGATCCATCACCCGTAAAATGCCAGTCATAGCCTAATAATTAAAATTGGTGGTATACGAAAATCGTCACGTGAAGACCACCCATTCATAGTAAATTCCTGTAATAATAAGGATGATGAATGAATCTCGAATTGTCTATGACGTTGGCGGATCAACACTCCATATGCAGCGTTTAGCCATATACACCATGGCAAGCGTCATAGAATTCCACAGATGAGACATCAGAATTATTATCACCATCTGTCGGTATTCTCCTGAATGTGTTTACATAAAAAAAAACATTTGCTTACGTTCATATGCGGCAATCGCACTTTACATTTTGAACGGGTCCACGGTGTCTAAGGCTAATAATTTAAAAAAAAAAATCGGTTATTTATATGTTCATATATTTATGATATACCGACTGAAATATCAATATTATTAGTATTTTGTAAGTACGTACGTCTCAAAAGACTATTTGGAATATTTTTTTTGCTTTTACGTGACACAAATAATACGTATATGAAAAATTGTTATTTTAGTTAAAAGACCTGATTTAAAAATTACCCAAACATTCCCCGGATACTATAGCAGCCATCCAACTTTTGTCTTGAAATATCGTCGGTAACAATACATGGTACGTAATCGGCGGAGCTTTAGAGTCCATTCACTCCCAGCATTATTGCGTCACCGTGTTGCCGGATTCTGGAGCAGGATAAGGAAGTCCAACAACACCATCATCTGGCTGCTTCTGAATGGCTCAACTCCTCCCTGAGCCATCGCTGGAAGGAGATGATGCAGCGACCACCATGAATTATAATGTTCATTTATAATTATTATTTTGTATGTACTTTATAAATATGTATGTATCTAAAAAGATGGCAGATTGGGTATTGCATAACCCACCCAATCCTGCTGGAATAAAAGCTTTTATAATTATTATTCTTTAGAAGCAGAAATGGCCTAGCTAAGGACAAGGCGATAAAACTGACGGTTGGCATAATTGTATGGGGACAATTTGTGATGACCGTATGCTCCATATAGTTAAGATTCAAAATATCTGTACCCGCCACAAGAACATTAATAAGCTACTTACATTATCGCGGTTGGCAAGAAGGCTAAGCTCATTGTTAACGTCGCAGTCTGTTGTGAGACCGAATGGCATTACAAGGATTGCTTCCATAATCCCAATCTACGTAAGTAACAATAAATAACGCTTAAATGTCCACGTACTTTATAAATGTCAGTAGGTTTAGGTAAGAAAATGTTTTTCGATTATTGACCCAACGTTTTGGTTTCAGTCCGTGAACAAAATCGACCAAAAAATTAGTTTCAACCACGTTGCTTGGAACATGAAATTATTCTTTCATATTCGTGCTTCATCTAAGTTCCAATCTGTCGCTAACAAATAATTAATTAAGGAGTATATTTATAAAATATATTTTTCAATTGATTTACTTATGAATTGTATACTAGGAATATACCAAACAAGAGGGATAGAGTTCAATGCTGTATTCCCAAAAGCTTCTTTAAGTACTGACGGTTCTTACATTAACTCGGTACGCACAATAGTGACTCTTCCTACCGAAGCACGGTTCTTAATCTGTTCAGGGATTTCCAGGTCCGTCAGTCAAGGTCTTTGCCAGCTGGGAGGCTTTACTTTGGAGTAATGAAATCCTCTGATGCGACTTGTTGCCAGAGCTGGAGTCTCTCATTTTCAGGGCCGGATGTGAGAGGTTGTGTGGATCTCAGAAAGCTGCTTCGCGACTTAAGTCTGAGTGTTGGGGGTATCTGATTATACAAGCAGTGGGACGGTTGGTTGATTGCCTTTCGCATTTCTTCGGCGCATATGACTTTGTGTCTTATGTTTGGAGGTGCGATACCGGCCAAGGGGTATAGTTTTGAAATGGGTGTTGGTTTGAGGCAGCCTGTGATGACTAGAGTTCAATAATAGATATCCTCGATTATTTTAGAAGCTCTAAATTATTCACAAATATCTATAAATGGCTGAATTTTGTGATACTTGTATTTAGCCATCACCTGTAAAAACGACGCTAAGACTACGAACATTGCCCATTCATTAAATTTTTTGATAATTCGTGAATGCCGTTTGCGATCTAATGACGTTGGCGAATCATAGTTCTACATACACAGTGCTCAACCATTAATTTATAAAGCGTCATAGAATCCATGGATGCGATCTCTCAACGTCAGGTGAAATTATCCTGTTTTGTGTTAAAATTTAAAAAATGTTCTTGGTCGGGGTTTAAAAATGTAAAATAAATCCCCCAGACGTGGACAAAATGCTTGTGGGAAAACAATTTTATGGAATGGCAACACCACTGCAACCCCAAGAGTCATTTAAAAATACGACCGCTCTTGTAATTTACCCGCGCTTTCTTTATTATTTAAATTCGCAGCTGCCTTACAACAACATGCTATAACTGCTTTTCATGAAAGCATATAAACCTAGAATTTTTTATTGAACAAAAAATAGCTTTAGTATTGATATCATCTTGATATATCTCTTTTAGGCTGATGCCGTAATGTCTCGAAAAACGATATTTTGTCTCTTATTTATGTTCGCTCGCCTGACATGCATATCTAATAATGTTAGTTTTAATTGTATTATAATACACGGTGTTTGCATACGCCATTTTATTTGTTATGACAGTTGCTGCATTTCATGTTGGTGCAACTGTCATCTTTAATTTGCTTTTTTGCCGCTACTGTCTTGGCAGCGCTAGATGTCAGAGGCTCCGGCAGTTGGCAGCTCGCTCGAGGAAATAAAAGCAGTATCTAATAAAATAAACGCGAGTTATGAACCAAAAACAAGTTATTTGTATTGTCAATCTGCTCCTGCATCCTGCTGCCCAGTAATTCGATATCAAACTTAGAATAGAGGATATCAGTATAAACCATACAACATAAATTTCCCACAAAAGCGTTTCGTAATTAGTTTATTTTATTTCTTCTCGTTTTGTTATATTGTCATCAAATAGTTTTCTTCACAATCGTGTTCTTCACAGTCGAAGATATCGTACCAGCATACAAGTCAGCTTCTCTTTTACCGTCATAAATACAGTTGTGAGAAAATAGTGTAGCTGGAAGGAAGGAAGATAGGCAACTAATAAGAACCATCTCAGAGAGGCGAGCCCGATGGATTGGTCACATCATGCGCCACGATGGTCTTCTTCACGATATTGTGGAGGGGATGGTTAAGGGTAGAAACTGTAGAGGGCGCCCTAGACGGGAGTATTTGCAGCAAGTATTCGAGGAAATGAATTGTAGTGCTTATGCTGAGCTGAAAAGGGTTGCGAAGGACCGAGAGGAATGGAGATCGAGATGCAAGATTCTGTTGCTGCAAACTAATCCACCGGATTGATACTACGAAGAAGAAAGTGTAGCTGTTGACTGATTTTTCTCACGTAGTAATAAAATTATTTAAAACATATATTAACCCGACGATCGCCGTAAGCGCACCCGTGGGCGCTTCGAAATATTTGAAAGATGTATTTCAAAATTAATTTCGATTTCCTCACAACGATATCTATGAAAATTTTAGAATATTGACAAATCAAAAAGGATCGATATTTTTCGATAGTTTGGGAGATATTTATGAGATGGTGTCAAGGGCTGGCACTGAATTTTTTCTTAATTATATTTCTTCTTCTGAATTAGTATATATATCTTAAATATTTACAACAAACGTGATGCGATGGAGGCACATACGATTTTGGAAGACTAATATATCTTGGAAATATAACTGCAGCTAGGGCGGTTAAATTATCAAGTATTTGATCTATAATCTATTTTGTGACAGCTCTAGTGGAAAAAAAGTGTTTTTTTTCGTGAAAATTTTAGTTCAATCGTCATTAGTAAGTCATTAGTAAAAGTAGTGTTTTTGTTTGTCTACAAACATGAGGCGATGAAATGGTAAATAATTTTCAAGACATAAAATATTTCTTCGCGTAAGTTGAAACATCACAGGTTATAATAAAGCCATTAAATAAATTCAAAATGATCATCGTACTTTATTTTTCGTCCAATATCTGGAACATATTTTCAGCACAAATTGCCGCCACTCAGTTTTGTTAGTTGCCAATGTCCATAACTTGACCCAAGACATTTCTGCACTCGAGCCTGTGAACATATACTCGTATGTCTCCCGACGACTTCCAGGGCAGAGGATTTCCGTGGAATTGAAAAGACGGTAGCGGCATCATTCCAGGTAAATTTTGGGTGATTTGTTAATCGGAATTTTTAAGGAAATTGGATGATAAGTCCGACGCTCCCGAGGTCTGGACCATCTGATACTAAAATTCGGCTCAACCCAAACAATTTATATAATATAAATAATATTGCTTAACTTTAAATATCTAACAAAAACCGCGCTAACAATGTTTTTTTAAATGTGATCGCATGCAGTTGAGCACAGCCGGTTAATACCAGTGCACTCTATGACGCTCAGCCAGGGAGGCTGGACGCTGTATTCGTGAAACGTGTGTTGTGTTTGTGTTTGTGTGTGGGTTGGGGAGATTGCAAGTGTATATTTATCTGTTTCTTGAAGAGATCCAGATTATAAGGAATGAGGAAACACAAACGCTGGAAAAGCATTCCAAAGCTTGCCGATGGCATTATAGAAGAATCTTTGGAAACTGACAGCTCTTGGTCGACACACATTAACCGTGTATGGATGTTCAGTGTAAGACGAGTTTCTCGGTTGTGGGTGGGTGCAGGATGAATTAGTTCTTTAAGTTCCGAAGAGCAGCGAACATGGTTATAACGGTAGAAAAGACTAAGTGAACCAATCTTACGTCGGTGTTCCATTGATCGCAGGTTAGACGTAAGAGTGTTGTTGTTTATCAAACGAATTGCTCTTCTTTAAACTGAATCAATCAAATGTACTATTGACGTTGGTTTATTTACCGATATTGAATTAATAATATTATGTTAGAACCTTTTTAAAGTCTTGAAAGGAATTACCGCACCTCGCATTGGCGGACTTTGCCGCTAGGCGGCAGGTGGGACGCGGGCGCGAACTTCGAAAAAGGAACAAAAAAAAACAATCACGCAAATTGCGCGGGAAAGACATTGTTACCGGCGACTGTTTGTTTTCAAAGCACGATGTCACACAAATAAACGACACCAGTTGCTTAAATTATTCACATGTTGGGTTTGTGAACCTGTGTCTTTCCAGATATCCTTCCCATATTCACTCTGTTATGTAGCATTTGAGAACCACAAATTTGTCATCACATACCACTTTAAGAGCTGCTACTGTGAACTTAACATAATTAATCTTTCATGCACCCATCAATAAATGACAGACACCATACAAACCCTTAATGAACATGTTTTATATAATGCAGAATTTTATATAATATTTTGGTCAAAAGTAAACAATTTACAAAATTCCTTTCCAAATATCACTAGTAACCTTTTGGGCCCTTTCCCACGGCAACGTCCCGTTTATTGCGGGTTCGGTTTTTTGCAGGATCGCGTTTAGTAGTATGCGTGCTACTGTGGTAACATTCATATGAGCATTCGGTTTGCAGGATACCGCAAAAATTCGATACGTTCGAAATGTGCTGTACAATATTGCCACTACAAACCAGACGACTGGATCCAATAAAAAACGGTATCCAGTTAAGTTACGTACATAGTTCAATGGAAGTGTTCCCACTAGCATCCTACATACGGTTTTTTACTTTATTCTTACCTCAAAAATATTGCTAACTTTTCTTTAGGCATTATGCATTTTCTCATATTTGTATCATGTTTTCTTAGATTATACTTAACTTTTTCTAAAAGCTTGTCAAACGTGGCCATTGACATTCTTAAATAGTTAGAAAAAATTGGTATTCATCCTTTTTCAAATCACCCATTAGATTACGAAATGTGCCTAATCTTGATCGTAGTTTTAGGATCGGGTGAACCCAAAATTTTTGCATTGCTTTCGGCGGCGAAAGTACCAGTATAATATCAAAAAAAAGTATTCACGTCCATTGCGTCTGAATTTTCTTATCCGATTGCCGATGCTATCCCGTAAAAAACAGGATGCGAACTTCTGTGTGTGAACACAGGTATGATTTTTATCGGTATCCAGTAAAAAACCGATCCTGCAAAACTGGACGTCCGTGGGAAAGAGCCCTTAGTAAAGTCTACTTACTTTAGGAGACTGCCGTGTTCATTCCTGCACTCCTGCGCATTTTTCGCAAAGTCAAAACCATCGTAATCTCAGTATTCGATGCAGACATCTATTCTCGAATAATTTTCATCATATGCATCTCTTGGTGAGATAAGATACCAAGACTCAGTCCGTCAACGAAACTAAGAAATATTTTATATAAACACACACACAAGGGACCACCAGTAAAAAGGTTTTAGCCATCCACGGACTCTATGACGCTCAACCGAGCTAATAGCAAGCTGATTGATTTAAGATCATATAAATGTCATGTTAATGAGTGGTAAGTAATAACTTGTGAATGAAGCATTGGCCGACCCCCTGCAAGATGGACTGACGACATTAGAAGAATAGCGGGAGTGACCTGGATGCAGAAGGCGGAGGATCGAAGAGGATGGAGACTCATGCGGGAGGCTTACGTTCAACAGTGGACGGGTACAGGCTGATGATGATGATGAATAAAAAAAGTAAGAACTATTTCAGATAGGCGAGCCCGATGGATCGGTCACATCATGCGCCACGATGGTCTTCTTCACGACATTGTGGATGGTTGAGGGTAGAAACTGTAGAGGGCGCCCTAGACGGGAGTATTTGCAGCTAGTGTTCGAGGACATGAGTTGTAGCCCTTATGCTGAGCTGAAGAGGGTTGCGGAGGACCGAGAGGAGTGGAGATCGAGATGCAAGATTTTGTTGCTGCAAACCAATTCACCGGATTGATACTACGAAGAAGAATGAGTGGTTAATAATATGGCATATCTGTAATAAGATAATCTTTCTCTTTAGCCAAGAAATTTTCCATCATCTGGAGTCGGCTCTCCTTGTGAACATTCGCCATGTCTGTCTGTCCTGCGTTGCATTCTCGGTCCAACCCAGAGTTTTCAGATCCTTGTTTACAGTTGCAGTCCAGGTTGCCTGTGGTCTTCCAGGTCTTCTTCTCGGCGTGGGTATGTTGAGGGCTCTCTTTACCATGTGGTCCTCATCTCTCTGTGTCACATGCCCATACCATCTTAGGCGGTTTTCCCTTATCTTTTCAGGTATGGGGGCCACCCGAAATGAACCCCGAATATGCTCATTTCGAACTCTGTCCACTCGAGTCACACCGCCCGCCCACCTCAGCATCTTCATCTCTGCCACATGAATCCTATCCAAGTCAAGTTTCAGCGGGGTCCAACACTCCGATCCGTAGATCATAGCTGGCCTTACAGCAGTTTTGTAGATTTTACCTTTGGTCCTAACTGGAATCTTGCTGTCACACAAAACCCCAGAGAGAGACCTCCATTTCAGCCATCCTGTGTTTATAATAAAATAATGTTCCACGAAAAGTGTGCTACAATATCAGGAGTAAATATTTTGTATTTTTTTTACTATGTTCTAGTTATTTCTAAGCTTGACACTAAATAACATAAAAAAAACATGCGTTGATGTATAAATTATCGCTGTGATGCTAAATCAACCTGATTAACCTCGGGAATTGGTAATAAATATTTCGCAACGATATATTATAATGAATGTTTTTACCTTTCGAGCGGAACGACTGTTCGGCCATGTTAGGTGCCGAATGCGGATGATAAATAGATAAATATTACACAGAGCGTGTCCATTTTTAGTTTTTTAAACGTCGTTAAAAAGAGACATAAAAAATGCGAGCAGATCAATTTATCATTCGCCGTAAAAAAATATTGATCGATGACCAATCCACACATGGCGAACCAATAGAGAATAATGATATACATAAACCTCGCTTAGGTGAGCACAATTCGTTACAAATGCTCGTAATGCAGGATGTACTGACGACATAAGAGGAATGGCGGGAGTGACCTGGATGCGGAAGGCGGAGGATCTAAGAGGATGGAGACTCATGAGGGAGGCTTACGTTCAACAGTGGATGAATACAGGCTGATGATGATGAAGCTCGTAATGCGAAGTATTTTTTCTGAAGATGTGAATGTGAGCGTTTTACTAAAATTAGCCCTTTCGTTACAGCTCGGTGGAATACAAATTATACTGTCATTTATAAATCTAGTAATTGAAGCATAAATGTACTTATCTGGTCTATTTTCATATATCACATTGGTTCTTGTATCCTTAAGCTATCAGATAATGCATAAAAAACTATTCTAAGAAAGTAGCAAAACGATATATCACGTCAAACGATGTCAACAGTCGGGGAATCTTATGACGCCATATGCCGACAACCGATGCGAAAGGGTTAATATACTCGTAGACCCTAATAAAGAATAATTATATTTTCATAATAGTCAAGGATCGTGCTATTTTTTTTTATAAATACAATATTTATTGACATTTGCAAATACAGTTCGAGTATTCAATAAAGATGGGCTGACGACATAAGAAGAATAGCGGGAGTGACCTGGATGCGGAAGGCGGAGGATCGAAGAGGATGGAGACTCATGCGGGAGGCCTACGTTCAACAGTGGACGGACACAGGCTGATGATGATGATGATTCAATAAAGTCAGCTAACTGATTTTTTAATTTAGTGGACCTTCCGCTGTAAATATGTTATAGTTTTTGTCTTCCACTTAAATTGATTAATATTTTTTAAATAATTAAAAAATAACGTTCTCTAGTGCCTACACCGGTAATTTGACGATATTACAAATAAATTGCCTCCACTCAGTTTTCTCATTGTCCATGCCTTGTTTCACGAAATATCTAAGTATAGAGGTCCACCTCGAAACATATATGATTTACAACGACTTTGAAGGCAGAAGTCCAGAATTTGAAGAGACGGCCGCTGTGGTATCCTTCTTCGTAGTAGTATCAATCCGGTGGATTGGTTTGAGGCAACAGAATCTTGCATCTCGATCTCCATTCCTCTCGGTCCTCCGCAACCCTTTTCAGCTCAGCATAAGAGCTACAATTCATGTCCTCGAAAACTTGCTGCAAAAACTCCCGTCTAGGGCGCCCTCTACAGTTTCTACCCTCAACCATCCCCTCCACAATATCGTGAAGAAGACCATCGTGGCGCATCATGTGACCAATCCATCGGGCTCGCCTCTCTGAGATGGTTCTTTTTAGGTGCCTATCTTCCTTGATTATCCTGAGAATCAGTGATCTCTCCAGGAAATTCTGAGAATTCTTCTGTACGACCACATCTCAAAGGCCTCTAGTCTTTTTTTATCACTTTCAGATAAGCACCATGTCTCACAGCCGTACAACTTAATGTACATGGTATCCTAATATGTAGTATCCTAAGCCACTCACAATATTGAGTGTTTTTTTAATCAGAAAAATCAGATATTGTATGTTTAATCCTACACTACCGAGGCCTATACAATTCCGTCTTAACCCTTTCGCATCGGTTGTCGATATATGCCGTCCAAGATTCTCCTACCGTTGACATCGGGAGCCGTGATATATCATTTTGATACTTTCAATGAACATTGTGACATCTACGTTAGGAAATTGGAACTGCAGTCATTCCCGTTATCAACCGACAAGTATTATTTACGTGAATCTGTAAAGCATGTAAATAAATATCGTGAGGTTTCGTCACAGGAGCGATTTTTCTGTAAACCACATGTGTAAATACGACCACATGTATGGTGTTACATAATGAACGTCTATTAAATAAAGTAGTTTTTTACGCATCATCTGAAAGCTAAAGGATACAAGAACCGATGTGATATTTGAAAATAGGTCAGATAAGTACATTTATGCTTTAAATACAGGGTCTGCTGCACGCCGCAGTCACATTCAGTCGGTCCGCTGTAAAACTGCCAGGCTTTCATTTGTGTCCTCTCTAAAACACTAAAAATTCCAGTATACATAAATTATTAATGTTATACTTAAGAGATCATGTTATATTTTCTTGAGTATAGTGTTGTAGCAAAACACATCATCGAAGTGCTAAATACACACATCAATTATAAATACACAAAAACAAATGAAGAAGATAATTGACAAACGAAATAACTTCTATTATAGGTATAAGGTGTTATTATTTTTTAAATTATATATTTTTGTAATAATCGACTTGTTAAAGATCGTTGTCTACGCCATTCAATACCGTTATATTATATTGTTACAAGATAAAAGGCAGTGCAGTGGAACCTTTTTTCGGTCGCTGCATTTTTCCATGCGCTACGGTTTCAGCCTTTGTCAGAAGCCGATAGGTGGCAAAAAAGTAATAGAGTACGTGTGGGCACCGGCCATTGCTTTGCTCCACTAAGCCGCGCTTACAAAGACAGTGCCTTCGATCAGTTGACTGCCTTAACCTTTAAACACCCAGTGGTCCCATACGGGACCGCAAATTTGCCTCGTTCAATGCCCTAGCAGGTCAATGTTTGTAATGTTCCGTCACACAATATATTCTTCCATAAACTTACTTTATTACTATTATTACAAATTAATGTAATCCGATTGTGAAATGAACCATAAGCACTCCTGTATGGGACCGTAGGGCATTGAACGACGCAAATCTGCGGTCCCGTAAGGAAACCACTGGGCGTTTAAAGTTTAATTAAATAAGTGATGAATAATGATAAATAAAGGGATTGATTTCACGGATGAAAAATTATTTATAGATAGTGGAAATGTAGTTTCAGCAAGAAATAAAATCTAGGTCTTCACTCATATCGAGATTAGCTAGTTCCATTTATTAGTGAATCTGCATGTTTATATTAGTAATTAAATATTTAAAAAAATAGCCTTCTTTAATAATATTTATTATGTTTCAACGAAGTTTTATCTTATAAATATTCATGTATTTACCTTGATTATACATGGTCACGAAAGATAAGTTCTCTATTGGGAGACTGCAGTTTCGACTAATTTAGTTATCTATACTAAAGAGTTATATATTAACAAGAGAATGATTGAAAAAGCAAACGAGTTTTCTTGTTTCTCACCTAATTTTAGTAGATGATTTTTAGTGGGGTTTATTCTGCTCATCAAATCTAGGGGTCCAATATGACTCAAGGTGGCCATGAATTACTACATTGTTGAATATCTCTGTCCGTTTAGACTAAACTCAACAACACGTTTCAGCTACTTTGCTTGAAAGATAAAATAAAATACATTTGACTCATTTTTCGAAAGAGTTGTTCACCTTGATGGTGTATGATTCGCAATAAGTATACGTATTGCATGACAAAATTAACCTATTTGTTGTTTTCAATCCTGTTTATTTATAGGCTTTAGTAAAATAGTTAAGATTTTGTTTTACCTACGAGTATATGTGGCGTCACGAACAATGAAGTTCTCAGCATAATCAAGGAAGATAGGATCTCAGAGAGGCGAACCCGATGGATAGGTCACATCATGCGCCACGATGGTCTTCTTCACGACATTGTGGAAGGGATGGTTGAAGGAAGAAACTGTAGAGGGTGCCCTAGACGAGAGTATTTGCAGCAAGTGTTCAAGGACATGAGTTGTGGCTCTTATGATGAGCTGAAGAGGACTGCAGAGGATCGAAATGAGTGGAGATCGAGATGTAAGATTTTGTTGCTGCAAACCAATCCACCGGATTGATACTACGAAGAAGAATATGTGGCTAAAAGTTTTGTGAGAATTGATATCGGAGATAATTGTTTACTTTTAGTATTCCATATCCGCTTTCTACGTGGTGAATATGACCTCCACAAATAGCTGCTAAATAGTTATGTGAGCTGCTTTGATTCTTGCCTTGTTCTAATCATATTCTTTATTCTCGAAGCTTGCCGAGTCAGTCTATACATAGTTTTTGAAGGACTTCCGGGATGTGAGAGGCTAGGAGCTGATGAAAAAGAAATTTTAAGTGCCGGCGGGTATAGCTCAATGGTCAAAGCGTTTGCTTTGCAAGCCAAATGTCGTGGGTTCGATCCCTGACGGAAATAAAAAAATAGATTTTAAATTGATTTCTGAGCCCTAAAATATACCCCTGGTTGGTGTGAATTTGATCCCTCACCCGTAAAATGCCAGTCATAGCATATTAATCAAAATTGGTGGTAGACGAAAATCGTCCTAAGAAGACCACTACTTTTTAAACAATCTACGCTCTGCGTTATAAATAATTGTAAAGGTAAGTATTCCACAAAAAAAACCGGTTTATTTTTTTGGATATTTATCTAATGAACCTTGACCGTTTTAATCTCAACAAGTAGCCAATTAACATCAATAATTAAATTTTCATCGATTTATTAGAGTTCAAAAATTGCTAATAATTAATAAGGTATAATTAATAAACATACAAATCAATTAAAATAAATAAGTCTGGTATGTAATATTTTATATTGGCTTCATACTCGTATTACAGAAGCATTTTGAATGGCACGTGACTACTCCAGATATATTATATATAATCTACTAGCGTGTACCCGGCACTCAAAAAAAGAAACCGCGAATTTACGGAAGCGCCTCGTCGGCAGCCTCTCGCCTCTTGATTGGATAAGTCGGATTTAGGCAAACCCGGAGCCAAGCGATAAGTTTAGGTTATGATTTTCTTCCATAAATTCGACAGTTTTCAAATCGGTTTTCAGCGTACTCGATCTGTTTTAGAGGTCTTATCCTGAGCTAAAGAGGGTTTCAGAAGATCGAGAAGAGTGGAGATCGAGATAGAAGATTTTGTTGCTACAAACCATTCCACCAGATTGATACTACGTACAAAGAAGAATGCATGGCATTAAAACATGATATTAATACAGTATATCTAACCTACTTTGTAAAAGTTCAGAGAAATTTGTACCATAGATTTTTCGAGAGCTTGACTTTGCTGAAGAAGCAGTTTTGATTATATTCTTCTGCGACAAACACTCTTTGAAGAAGCATGATAATCAAGAATCACAGCAAATATCTTAAATAAGGTCAATCTCTTTTTTCCTTAATTCCGTCATTGTATTTATCAATCGTCACATGTCCGCCTGATCTTCTTCAATTGATTCTTCTTAAAAAATAATGTAATGAATATTTTATCTAGAATCTTGTTAATTTGTATACTATGTATAGTACATATAGTAAGTGGATTGCATTCTACACTAGTAAGGTGAGTTGGCAGTTGGAATGTCCACCGCATAAAAGATTAATCTATTTCTTGCACAGTCGCATAGCAATTAATTTGATTATAGATAATGCAATACTTTACACCCAGGGACCTTGCTAGTTGCAAGTTATACGAGCAATAATAATTTATTGTCTGCGCTCAGTTGCATATTGTGTACCTTTAATCTTCACGCTTGGTTGATTAGTAATTAATAAGTGAACGTAATATGAAGTGGAATGAGTAGATTATTATCCACAGTCACTGAAAAAATTTGACGAATAAAAGAAATAAAACTCAGTAGTACTTCTTCTTCATCCTAGGAATTTCCCATCATCTGGGGTCGGCTCTCTTAGTGCACATTCACCATGTCTGTCTGTCGTTTTATTCTCGGTCAAGCCCAGGGTTTTCAGATCCTTGTTTACAGTTGCAGTCGTGGTTGCCTGTGGTCTTCCAGGTCTTCTTATCAGCTTGGGTATGTTGAGGGCTCTCTTCACCATGTTTTCCTCATCTCTCCGTGTCACATGCCTGTACCATCTTAGGCGGTTTTCCCTTATCTTTTCAGGTATGGGGGCCACCAGAAATGATCCCCGAATATGCTCATTTCGAACTCTTTCCACTCTAGTCACACCACCCGCCCACCTCAGCATCTTCATCTCTGCCACATGAATCCTATCCAAGTCGCGTTTCAGCGGGGTCCAACACTCCGATCCGTAGGGCGTAGAGCATAGCTGGCCTTGTAGATTTTACCTTTGATCCTAACTGGAATCTTGCTGTCACACAAAACCTCAGAGAGAGACCTCCATTTCAGCCATCATGCTCCACGTCAGATTCAGTTTTGGCGTCTAAGGATATCACAGAGCCGAGATATTTAAAAGTATCAACCTCTTTTACGGCTGTATTCTGTGGGAGTGGTGTGTTAGCCGCGGTGTAACCAGAATTGAAATTGAAGTACATCGACTCGGTATTACTTCCACTTATTCGCAGT
Source organism: Glossosoma conforme (assembly GCA_022606575.1). Lineage (NCBI taxonomy): Eukaryota > Metazoa > Arthropoda > Insecta > Trichoptera > Glossosomatidae > Glossosoma > Glossosoma conforme. Next base: position 176,428 of record JAGTXR010000185.1, on the reverse strand, counting down.
CCACTACTCTCCAGAGCCAGTCTCCATTCCTCCAGCATTTCCTGAATACTTTGGGCATTTTCACTGATTAGAGCAATATCGTCAGCATATAAAATATTCCAAGGGACTGGTTTTTGAATATCTCTGGTGCCATAATCTATGGAGAGGTTACAAAAAAAAGAAGAATAAGAAAGTTTATGAATTCATTATTTAAATATTTTTCAGTTTATTTATTTCAAATATTTAAAAATGCATCAGAGCAATAGATAAATCGCTGTTATTAATAGACGATGCGTGATTATTAGACTGTAGTCTAATGACGTTGACTGATCAAAACTCCACATGCAGCGTACATCCATTCTCAAAATAACAAGCGGCATAGAATCCTCTGATGAGATCTCTTCATTATTATTTGGAAGTATTCCTATGTATGTGTTTTTATTTTTTCAAATCACAGATGCTGTTCTATTTGGGAGCTGTCCCAATTACAAGAATGACGTATCAAAAGTGCGTGGGCGTGCTGGGACCAAGATAAGGGAGAACAGTTCATACAGTGGTGAAGAGGCGAGGTGGTGAGGATGGTAGCTGACCGCTTTGGTTCACCGCCAATTAAAATACCGACTAACAATCACCTTTCTGATACAAAGTGCGTAGCCTAAACAACGCAACCTTATTAGTTTAGTTATATTAAATATAATTAAAAATATGTAAACTAGAAAACGGCAAGAAATTAGCAGATTTAGTAATGATTAGCTATATGGTTTCATCATAGGCTTCCATTACTTACAGAATTCTCAGTCTATAAAGTGAACCGGAGATTTGTGCTTTGAGTAGTGTTGCCCAATGTTTCATGTCTTCTTCGTAGTATCAATCCGGTGGATTGGTTTGCAGCAACAAGATCTTGGATCTTGATCTCCACTCCCTCAATCCTCTGCAATCCTCTTCAGCTCAGCATGAGAGCTACAACTCATGTCCTCGAACACTTACTGCAAATAGGTTTCAAGCAGGATGTGGTTAATTGGTCAAGTTTATATTAAAAAAAAAAAAGAATTGTAAAATATTAACTGTTTACAAGTATCTTCTTTTATTGCCACCTTCCATTGTAATGTTCTTAAATCAATGTTTATATGTTTGTTCATGTTTTTAGCCTTAGCTGCCATAGCGTTCATACGATTACAATGAAACTTATTAAAGTTATTGCATGCATGTTTGCCATGGTTTCTGTAAAATAAACTCGGAAAAAAATAAAAACGCTAACGGGAAAACAGGAATGAACGAAACATTGCCTAATGTTTTGGATTTATAATATTTTTAATGCGGTACACAATCGATTTATGAAACATTTAAATCACGTGTCGAAAACAATTATGCGATAGTATGTTTATTTAATAAAATAAATATAATATATACCACTTAAATGTCCATTTTTATTTTCAAGAAATAATGTATGATGGTTCTGTTGTGAGCCGAGAATCTTTCCTACTATTTAGTTTATTCACAAAAGTTGAAGTCAAAGAGAGATGGGGACCGAAAATGTTCCCATAAAATATTCGTTGTTTTATTTTAATTCGGCCGGGATTTGTCATAGCCGTGGCGATATTCGGTATTCCCTAATTGGATGCCACAGATCCCCGAGCCTTTCTGCTCCCCTGATACTTCGCGTTATTTATTCCCAATTAAGAAATTGTTTCAAGCAAGAAAATATGCGGTTTTTATCGTTTTTTCGTCCGGTATCGGTATGCGGTATGTCCGCCATCGGATGTTGCTATTTTTATTACGTATAGAGAAACAATAGCAGCGCGAAAAATTACAGGAGCTATGATATTCTTATTGAATGTTTAATTATATTATTATGTAATGAATAATATAGACAGTGCCGATCTTAGGGGGTGGCGCATTGGGTCGGTGGTCCAGGGCGTCGAATGAGCTAGGGACGCCGAGGGCAATCTATCTCATATATATATATTTTTAAATACATACAATATTGGGCGCCAGAAAAATATTGCCCTAGGGAGCCGCAGGGTCTAGAGCCGGCACTGAATAAAGATAAAATTTATATGTGTGGGGATCGCGAGTTTAGTAATCTACTTTATAAAGACACTGACGTTGTAAAATAGTGCAAAAACTAATTCTAGAACATCATTTCAAAGCGGAAATCCATATATAATTATTTATAAAAAATTTCTTCTAGGGATGCTTTCTTTCCATTCGCTAGAGTCCCGGAGGAAAATTGCGGCACTCAAACATTCATTCCTTCTTCTTCGCGGTTCAATTCACAACCCCGGGATTCTTGAATGTTTTAACTTCTATGTTCCAGATAGGTACACCCGTGCTCGTAGCCATCCATTGTTTTTGATCCCAGTCGAGGCTTGTGGAGCTTCAAGCACTCAATTTGGTTCAACGGTAATGTCGCTCCTAAGTGGCCTACCAGCACACCTCGATCCTTTTCTTACATCCTTTTCCTCTTTTGTCTCCTGTATTGTTCTCCTTGATCTCTGTGATCTTTGACACATGTCATCTTCTTATTCTTTTGTGTATTTTTTATTTATTATTCTTTTTTCTCCATTTACTGTATATTTATGTATACTAATTTTTCTGTATATTTGTAAAAAAAAATTGGAATTTCGATTCTGTAAATAAATAAAATAAAATAAAAATAAACAAAACAGGTGTATAAAATTTTTTTTTTTTAAAAACTACTTATAAAAGATAAAAAGAACAGTAATCAAGCAACTAAAGTAATGATAAATAATAGCATTTGTCAAAGATCATTGAGATCCAGTAAATTAATGTCATCGACAATTTAAGAAAAAAATGTGAAAAAAGGATCGAGGTGTGGTCATTTATTGTAGCCCATTTAAAAGCGCCATCGCAGTTGAACTAAATTGAGTACTTGAAACTCCACAGGTATCAACTGAAATGTAATATATTGAATGAATACGAACACGGGTATAACTATCCGGAACGTAAAGCGTATAGCATTTAACGATCCTAGGGTTATGTAGCAGCACAAAGAAGAAGAATGCAATACATATTTATGACCAACGAAGGTACGTTGTTAGAACATGAAGTTAAGCAGTGATGTTTTCATGAATCTAGGAATGTGTTATTGGTTAAGTGGAGCTACTACTTTGGAATAAATTCAAGTCCGGGGATACTATCAGAACTGATATTGTGGCTTTTGGGTTTAGCCGTGTGTGGCAAATTTCTTTTAACCAATATTTTGACCGCCCTTGCAGGAGTCTTCTTCAGGAAAGTTCCAAAAGCCACAATATCAAATCTGGCCGTGAAAACCTAAGAAGTTATTTAACTATCAGAACTTGATACAAATGACGATCAACAAACACGTAAATATGTCTTACATACTATAACTTAGATACTATAATTTGCCGGCGGATATAGCTCAATGGTCATAGCGTTTGCTTTGCAATCCAAAGGTCGTGGGTTCAATCCCCGACGGAGATTTAAAATAAAAACATTTTTAATTAACGAATTTTGAGCTCTAAAATACCCCCGGCTGGTGTGAATTTGATCCCTCACCCGTAAAATGCCAGTCATAGCATATTAATTTAAATTGGTGCTAGACGTAAAAAAGACCACTCGTTCATAGTAAATTTTTGTAATACTAAGGATGATGCGTAAATCTCGGGCTGTAGTGTATGACTTTGGCAGATCAACACTCAACATGAAGCGGTTAGCCATGTGCACCACGGTAAGCGTCATAGAATTTTACAGATGAGACTTCAGAATTACTATCACCATCTGTCGGTATTCTCCTGTATGTGTTTACATAAAAAAAAATATCTTCAATCAGCCAGACTTTTGAAATGTTTTAGAGACAACATTATAATACTCACAGCAATATGTGTCAAGTTCATATTCTGGCAGGGGAACGAATATTGAAATACATGCATCAATGAGGTACTGGATATTACTGAACACTAATGAACAAGCTCATTGGCCGTTCTTTGCGATGATTCTCCATTTTTTTTCTCGATTCCAGCCAAACCAAAGGCATTCCATATGGCTACCCATTCGGCCTAAAAACGCCCGATACTTTTTAACGAGCCGGGATGACTCGGCTGAAAAATCGTTCTCGATTGTTCCGCGAGCTTTTCATCGGGCCCCGGTTTTATTTAATTAAAAGGCATTTTTTTCAGTCATTGTTGTTACTGTACGAGAAACACAATCTCCTCTATAGATAACGCGTGTAATCGCGACCATTGTATATGGCTATTAAGGAGACGTACATTCGGCTCATTATGAATTTGGTTATTACCGTGTAACCGTTGTATAATTTTCTGAATTTGTGGTGTGTTAATATCATCATCATCACCATCAATATTTATAGTCACTATGTCATTAGATATGATTATTGTCAGATGTTTTATCAACCTTTTACCGCATTACTAAATTGCCAATGGCATCTAAAACATGGACCTAAGACATGGATTTAAATTTTTATCAGAATATTTTTTCAAAACTCTAAACTTCTTTTATAGATCGTTGACAATAGTTCAATATTATTAGTAATTAAATATACACATACAATTATTACCATTCAGTCTGTAGTTCGGTTCGAGACCCACGTGGCACTTACTAAATAAGTAGACTGTTGGAAAGTAATAATTTGAAAAAGATTTTGAATAAAATAATAATACACACTCTGAATTGTTACTACAGAGACATCTATCGTTATACGACGGTAACAATGGTATAAACACAACATCTTTCGCGTATCTATTCAGGCAGAGTAATAGTCGAGTGGACTGCGTGGTGTGTAGAACGGAGCAAAATTGCAAGGCTCGTGGTTCGAATCCCACGTCTGCCGATATTTTTTCTGAATGAATTGATGCGTATAAAATTTGATTTATAATTGTATGGGTATATTTAATTACTAAAACCTACGAAGTTATTTGACATCTCACATCTTTAAAAATGTGACAACAAGTCGAGGGGTCGTCGCATGACGATGCATGAGCAGGTCGCAATGCAAATAACTTGTTTAGAAGCACAATTCGCGTTTATTTCCAATATAAGACTTCGGTTTCTCCACCCAACCGTAACATGTTACATGACATATACTGTCAACGGACACGAGCTCACTGACTGGCGCAGTAACAGTCAGCACACCAAAGATTATCGCGGCAAAATTATAAACTTAACTTTACAGAACCAACACGATACGGAGCAACTGTCAAAACAAATAAAATGGCGTATGCAAACGCCGTGTATTATATATATATTTAAGTCTTACATTATCAGATGTGCATGTCAGGCGAGTGAGCAAAAATAAGAGACAAAAGATCGTTTATCGAGGCTTTTCGGCATCAGCCTGAAAGAGCTATATCGAGTTGATGCCACCTTTGTTGGAGATATATATCGTTGATCGTTTTACCATTTTTTTTTCTATATTCAGTCTGGAAACTCTTCGTCAGAGGCAGGCACTATACAAAGATATTAAAGAGTATTTTTTTGAATAACTTACATTAAAATTAATTTAGCAAAATTCTGCCAGAATAGAAAACATTTTTTTTTCCCAATAGGATAATCCGAGTGATCACAGGTTCGACCCTCGTCGAAGTTTAAAAAGTATTAAAAAAGTACATATATATGCTCAATAAGATTTTGCGTAATTTGATTCATCACGTTCAGAAAAAAAGCGTTCTTTGTTAATATTTAAATATAAGACAAATAATTATTATTACACGTAAGTTTTTTTTTTAATTATAAAAATACATTATCTTAAGCTAGTTAGATTTTTTTTGTAAAGTAAAGTTACTCTTGTTTCAAAGTTATAAAATTAGAAAAGGAAATTAAAGTTTCGATTCTCTTCTAGTCGACCCTCCTCTCTCTTTTTCACTTTTCGAGAAACAATCAATCACAGTTCCCTTGAAAGTTTCCGTTTCGAAATAGTTCGCTAATGGTTGCTTTGTTTCACAAAATCTGATAAACTTCATTAGCAACGTAATTTATTAACCAGTTTATTTATAAAATACCCGTATTATTAACCAAAGGATTCTAACAAACTTATATTCTTGGTACGAGTGGTGAAACCATTGCTCGTGGTCCATATGCAGCACGAGACATATTCCTTGATTATAATATTTCAATTAAATATTCAGTAAAATTATGAATATATTTAGTCCCTTAAAAGACTTTGGACCGGAGTATGCAAGACGAGGACACACATGAAAGCCTGCCCGACTGAATGTGACTGCGGCGTGGAGCAGATCCTGTCACACCTGTTGGCGGATCAACAGTCCACATGCAGAGCTTAGCCATATGCACTATGGTAAGCGTCATAGAATTTCACAGATGAGACTTCAAAATCTCTATCACCATCTGTCGGTATTCTCCTGTATGTGTTTACATAAAAAAAGCTAAGGCTTTATTTTACAAAGTAGATGTTTTATTCAGTAGCAGTAAAAATTTAAAGTAAAAATGACGAGTAAAATCCAATTAAATTAGTTTAAAATAATACATATTTTTTCATTACAGTGTGAAAATAGTTTGAAAGGCACCTGATTTACATATTGTTTATTAGAACACGGTTGTCTAAGCCTTAATTGGATGTTATCTCCATCTAGTCATTATAGTCGATAGCGTCATTGGTTTTGATTTGTCTCACATTCGAAGAAGCTATTTCACATGTCTGATTACAGAAACAGGATGCCGTCCAACCTCAAGATTCCTCTCATCGATTTGAGCAGGGGTATACAAGCTATGGACAGTGGCTCAAATTTGGCCCGTTACCTCTTTTTAACTATTCTTTAGAAAATAGTTAAGCCCTTCTTAACATTCACATTATTACGCAAAATTTCATACGCCACGATGATGTCCACTAGGAGAACTTTCAAATAAAAGTAGTTTTCGTGTACAAATAATAATAAATAGCTGAAGTGCTAGATGCGTGCGTAAAAATAGTATATTACAAGGATACGTCATTATAGTGGTTTTATAATAAAAAATGGGAGAAATTTTTGAATGATGTAGGACAACGGTCAACAATTCGTCAATGATTCCTAACTGATGTCTGCGTTTTGTAGAATCCATTTCCTAACCTTACCATTTCCTTATTCACTCCCACGTATTTCGTGGTTAGCAACGTGTTACCAAAGAAGGCAATTCAAGACTCTCTGTAGTATACTAACTTTGCAGCCTTAGACTGAGGTCTATTTGATATCTAACTGATGCACCTAGAATCACGGGAAGGCCTTCAGCCACTCTCTAACAAGTAGCTTTTTGCGTGCGTCCAGTAAAAAACAGTGAATTTCGTGAGATCCATTTCCATTTCTTTTATAAGCATATCCCTTAATAATGACCAATATAATTTTTTGTTTTTCGCAAAAATAAAGATAGTTCAATTATACAAAATAGTTTGTTGTCCCTTGGATTAGAGTATCGGAGGTGGGTCACCTTGTATGTGGAATAATGTCACTATATCACAGAATTGCCAATTATCCATCAGATTCGATCTTTATAGCCGAATATATCAACATTCTTATAAAAAGATATTTTAAATATTATTTGATCTTGGCCAATTAAAAATATCTTGTTCAAAAATCAAGATGAATTCCATTTGACAATAATTGAAATGCAAAAAAATAAATGTTGTTATACCTATGACAAAGTATCGTGGCGCCAACAACCTCGTACGGTTATAAGAGTCAACTATTCATTGATTCTCTCTAGAGAAGAGTGTCGATGATTTACTTTTACCATATTGCTTTGGCGTATTCTTCGGATGTCTAAAAAGATAATAAACGCTGCTTTTGACGGTATCTCGCTGTTCTGACCATCAGGATCAATACTAACATCCTCCTCTCTCTTAAAAAAAGGGTGTTAATCCGTCGCGTGAGGGCAGGATGAGGATCAGATTACACAGACATTTTCAGAAGCACGTTGACATATATTTACGTTAAAACTTTACAAGCTTCCGGCCAGGCGGAACGACATGCCGCCGGCCGTAATGCGACCTTCTCGGTCGTCAACACATAACTGACTCGTGCGGCCTGTGGCCGGTCACCAGCGCCGTCGGTGGCAAAACTATATAACTAGTCCCAATATGGCGGACACAAAAATGTATGGCAAGCGACAGAAATAAGAGACGAAAGATTGTTTATAGAGGTTTTCGGTACCAGTCAGCAAGGACTACATTATGCTGGTGTCAATACTTACAAAGTATTCGGCAAAGTTCCGACAGGCAGAGCTGACATAAGACGGGGTGAAGATAGTGGCGGATGACAGAGCTTTGTAGCTGTAATTTGTATCATAAGCTCTAACTAGGGAGCGGTTATAGAATACGAAGATAGGCACATAAAAAAATTAAGTGATTTTGTACGTAAAATACGTTTAACCTATTCGCATCGGTACCCGATATATGCCGTGTGAGATTCCCTACCGTTGACATCGGTAGCCGTAATATATGTTTGCTACTTTCTTAGAATAGATTTTCATGCATTATATGATAGCTAAAGGATACAAGAACCAATGTGATGCATGAAAATAGATCAGATAAGTACATTTATGCTTCAAATACTAGTTTTACAATTGATAGTATAATTTGTATTCCACCGAGCCGTAATGAAAGGGTTATTAAAACACATTATCATACTAAACAAATATTATTGCATTTTAAATAAAAATAAACACTATTTAATTAACTATAAATAATTAATGAATATAAAAAAATTGATTTATTATTTTAAATGCAAACCATCCTTTGTCTTATTTTTTTTTATAATAAACATCTTTAAAATGTCAAATTTAATTAATATAAAAAAAAAGATTAACATAATATATTACTTATTTAATTAATGATTCAATATTAACTCTTTTATAATTTAAGACGTATTTATTTTGTATTTTTCTCTCAGCGTCAAAAAGCGCGGCTGTCAAATATGGCGTTCCCCGTGTGGTATTAAAAAATAATTGATGGCGAAAAACCAAACACAAAAGGCGCCAGAAACAGGTGTTGATTGGCTATGACCGTAAAAAATGTCGGCGACTTATGTCCAAAGTCGCATTAGTGATTAATTTAAATTTGAAATAAAAAATATCGAAGATTCTTTTCGATTTATGTTTTTCTCTCTCTTCAATAGTGTTGTTCGTAGCGGGATGTTAAGACATTTAAATTATAGCGTATTTATATGAAGAAAAAAAAGTGATAAATAGCTGACGGTGTTCAAAGCCGTAAGAGCTTAACCTTTGTGGTTTATGCGACTTTTAAATGAGTTAATTAAATCTAAATCTAGAAATTTAATACCTTGATTAAATACATTAATTTTTCACTTTTCATATCCTTCCTATCTGTGCTTATCTGAAAGTGATAAAAAAAGAGTGGAGGCTTTTGAGATGTGGTCATACAGAAGAATTCTTGGAATTTCCTGGAGAGACCACGTCACAAACAATGAGGTTCTCAGCATAATCAAGGAGGATAGGCACCTAGTAAGAACCATCTCAGAGAGGCGAGCCCGATGGATCGATCACATCATGAGCCACGATGGTCTTCACGACATTGTGGAAGGGATGGTTGAGGGTAGAAACTGTAGAGGGTGCCCTAGACGGGAGTATTTGCAGCAAGTGTTCGAAGACATGAGTTGTAGCTCTTATGCTGAGCTGAAGAGGACTGCAGAGGATCGAGAGGAGTGGAGATCGAGATGCATGATTTTGTTGCTGTAAATCAATCCACCGGATTGATACTACGAAGAAGACCCTCCCTAACTGGAAAATATGACCACAAATTACTGTCGTTATGTTATAACTGCACCCGGACTTTCAGATACGTGACTATCCTCTTGGGAGAGGGATCAGACTGTTTAACCAAATCGCCTCGGATATATTTCACGTAAGGGAGGCCCAATTCAGACATGAACTCCACGGGTTTCTTTGGATGAATAAGTTGTTGGCGTCGTCTGTTTGATGAGCAATGGGACCTTCTGTTGCTTGTCTTTCTTACTTTGTTCTTAGTATGTACTTAATCATAAGTACCTATATTTGTATATATTGTATTTTTTATTGAAGGATTAATTCTTAATGTCCTTCAGAAATGAATTGAGTTGTTCAAATTTCTAATGTTACTGTAAGGAAAAAAAAAAACGAAATTTTTGTGTCGTGAGTTGTTGGGTTGTATCATCCTTTAAGTAAGTTTCTCAAGTAATGGAAGCTACCCAACGAATAGGCACACTCAAGTGGCAATAGGCAGGACATATCTGTCGAAGAGACGACGGTCGGATGGGGAAGAAAAGTATTGAAGTGACGCCCAAAAACTGGCAAAAGAAGCATTGGCTGACCCCCTGCAAGATGGACTGACGACATAAGAAGAATAGCGGGAGTGACCTGGATGCGGAAGGCGGAGGATCGAAGAGGACGGAGACTCATGCGGGAGGCTTACGTTCAACAGTGGACAATTCAGGCTGATGATGATGATGATGATGATAATTCTTTATTAATTTCTCATTATATAAAAACTAACAGAGTTTTATAAAATGAAAAAATGATTTTTTAATCGATTCATTTTTTAATGCATTGGTAGAAAAGAATGTGGTTGCTTATATACTCGTAGTCCAGTTGGATAATATTTTTTGATTGAAATTATATTGAAAATGTTATTTTTATTAACATCTTTACTAAGGAAGAACGACTTCTCATCGCCGGGATAGTTATCGGATCGCGTGTTGGCGGAATGAGGTGCAGATGAGCAACACACAGACTTTTTCAGATGCACATATATTTAATTCAAAAGTTGTCAATGTTGTAGTCTCCTCGAGGAATGACGTGTTGCTGACGCCTCGAGCAGACACAGACTGATTGACGGCTGGCGACCGAGCGCTCTTAGCCGGTGACACCCAGTATGTGGCGATCTATAGAACAAGTCCTTTTGACGGCATGTCAAATAATTACAAAATGAAAACAAATGCGTGTTCGACGAGCGAACAAAAATAAGAGACGAAAGATCACATATCGAGGTTTTCGGCACCAGCCAGCAAGTGCTATATCATGCTTATATCATTATTAAACGTATGTTTCAATGAACATATTATTATGTTCATTGAAACATAATAATATGTAACATAATAATAACATATTATTAACAAGTATTATTATGTAACCTAAAGTGTATGACAAAACAAGAAAATGTAAAGAAAATTGTAGATATTCAAGCCAAATTGTTATCAAAATCATTTTGTTTATTTATTGAATTTTTTACGTTTTACATTGAGTAAAACACCATAAATTCAAAAAGTGATAATTTGTAAATAGATAATTGGTTGGTACATTGAATCAATTGGCAATTAAAAAAAACCAGCGAGGAGAAACGAGGAGTTCAAAGGTGAGAAAAAATAAAGCTTCTTTCTAAATACTTTACATACATAAAAAGCCTTTTTTCCTTCACGATAGTCTCTGACACTATGAACATGGCATATTTCATGATAGTAAAGATACCACGGTAAAATGTACAACATACATTTGTTTTTCATTCGGAATTTTTTCGTCTTATTTGACTGGGCTGTGTAGCGATGCAAGTATGGAATGACTGGAACTCGATTCTCATCCTCGCATGTTATATCCTCTTTATTATGAACCTATATTTAAGAAAACTGCTGACTAACGTAAAGAAATGAGCAACCGGCTACGATCCTAAGATACTTGTTTGGAGGCCGACCTGTGGGCGAAAGTCCACTTATTACTATAATCTCGGGACCGAACCCATATGTCATGGTATTCATATAAGTGTTTTTTTTATAAATAAAGATTTTATTTGTGATGGTTTGATTTTAAAATTATTTTATGTACTGTACTAATTTTTGTCACATTTATCGTCTTACTCACTTGCTATGTTAGTGAATTGTATGTTATAATAACAATTATTGAAGAATACTGCCAGAAGGTGATAAATATATGACGGTGTAACACTGAACTAAGTTTTGATCCAATATACTTAATTGTCTAATTCAGCACGATCTTCTTCGTAGTATCAATCCGGTGGATTGGTTTGCAGCAACAGAATCTTGCATCTCGATCTCCACTCCTCTCGATCCTCTGCAGTCCTCTTCAGCTCAGCATAAGAGCTACAACTCATATCTTCGAACACTTGCTGCAAATACTCCTGTCTAGGCCGCCCTCTACAGTTTCTTCACTTAACCATCCCTTCCACATGTCGTGAAGAAGACCATCGTGGCGCATGATGTGACCGATCCATCGGGGTCAACCCTCGTATAATGCTTTATTTTCATGATTATAAATATGTATAAATAACAAAGATAATTTTGCGCTTTTTCAAGTTTACCATCATGCGGTGGTGAGTGTACGGATTATAATATGATTCATTTATATATGAATAAGAGTCCGCTGTATCTGTAGTATTGATGTCACCGTCCTTAAATTTTTATAAACCAGCATTAGTCATTTAACTGCCAAAAGAGTCTTAAGACGCATAATTTTCTGTGAACTGAGCGCCACTCATACAAAAATTACGTCTTAAGACGCGCCGTTTTAAATGAACAATCAACAATGCACAATGCACAATGAACAATTAATTTTATGATTATGAATAAATGATAAAATGACTGCACGACTGGCGCGCTCTTCATTTATTTGGTAAGTTTTATAAATAAACTTTATTACACTTTCAATAACGATATGTTTAGAAGGTTTTATTTTTGTCGTAAAATTCGCGGCGTGCTGGGTACCGCCATACATGTACCTGCCGGCAGTCAAAAGTTAAACCATACACTTTAAAAATTATGTCAACCGACTTCAGTTCTTTGTTTAAGGTGAGTCCCAGATATAACGCATGGTTAAAAAATCGCTCTACTGTTTCTAGGGCGGGTAACAAGTCCTGTAGGATACCGCTTTCAGTGACGTGTAATCCAATATATCTGAAATTCTCTGTCCACAAGTAATTAAAAAAAAAATCACATTGCTGAAAGAGACGATGGTCTTTGTGTAAGAAAGATGTTGAAATGGCGCAAGAGAACTAGGTGAATAGACAACATAAGGCAAATTGCGAGAAGAAGATGTGAATTTGTTATTAATAATGACATCAGCATGATGTAGCCCTTGATGACTGGTACCGAAAACCTCGATATACAATCTTTCGTCTCTCTTATTTTTGGTCGCTTGTCGTGCATTTATGTGTCGCCATGTTGTCATTTTGGACGGGTCCGCTAACGGATATGTTAGTAATATACATTGCCACTCGAGCGCTGGGCGAGAGCCGCAGCGCCGACGACCTCACGGAGCCAGTAGTGCCCCGCCCGTTGGCGAGAGCATATTGTATTGTGGCTCGACCTATGCTGTGACTAGGTCGAGCCAGAAGTTTGTCAATTTGTAACGTAAATATATGCCAATGTGTTTCTGAAAAAGTCTGTGTTATCAATCTGCTCCCAATCATGCCATCACGCGACGGAGTAACACATTTTTGAGAGAGAGGAGGATGTTAATAATATTGTTGGAACATCAATCTACATGCAGCATTCCTTGAATAGGTGAACCTTACCAAATTCATTGAAGAGACCTCTTCATCAGTCTCTGGCGCAGTGCCGGCTCTAGACCCTGCGGCACCGTAGGGCATTTTTTTCTAGCGCCCCACATTGCATCATATTTAAAAAAATATATGAGATTGATTGCTCTCGGCGCCCCTAGCTCATTCGATGCCACCGCCCCACTGCGCCACACTCTAAAACCGGCACTGTTCTGGCAGTATTCTCCTGAATGCGTTTACATAAAAAAATACAAGAAAATAATTACGATGAACACTAAATAACACAATGCGTGAAACAATTAACAATATAAATTCGAGGCGAGGTGATTATGCCAAATCAACTGCAAAGAGTGCCATTTTTTGCAAGCTTTTTTCTTCTCGGAAGATTCGCTAGTAATTAGGTATGACGTTTTGATTATACGCTTGTTGACTTCATTTACAGAAGTCAATTGGCCGCCCGGCTTAGTTGAGAAGTCATTACTGCTCGGTAAAAAGTTAAAATTAGTAAAAAAAAAACAGCAATGCTCATTGCGTGTGTTATTTGCGATTCACGGGTGATTCGACATTATTTTATGTAATAGAAAATTATAATATAATTTTGTAATGTGTTAAGTTTTTTTTTATGTAATCGCATGCAGGAGAGCACAGCCGGTCAAGACCAGTGCATTCTATGACGCTCAGCCAGGGAGGGGCTGGACGCTGCATGCGGGAAACGTGTGTTGTGTTCGTGTTTGTGTGTAGGTTAGGGAGATTGCAAGTGTATATTTATCTGTTTCTTGAAGAGATCCAGATTATAAGGAATGAGGAAACACAAACGCTGGAAGAGCATTTCAAAGCTTGCCGATGGCATTACGGAAGAAACTTTGGAAACTGCAAGCTCTTGGTCGACACACATTAACCGTGTATTGGTGTTCGGCAAGTGTAAGACGAGTTTGTCGGCTGTGAGTGGGTGCAGGAGGAATTAGTTCTTTAAGTTCCGAAGAGCAGCGACCGTGGTAATAACGGTAGAAAAGACTAAGTGAACCAATCTTACGCCTGTGCTCCATTGATTAAAGGTTAGACGTAAGAGTGTCATTGTTTATGAAACGAATTGCACTTCTTTGAACTTAGTCGATTTAGTTTAGATGTAGAGTTATTCAAATGAAATTAGAGAAAATTTCAAACAAAAATGTGAAAAAAAGTGAATAAGTTATTTCATAATACTCTTAATATCAACAGTTAAATTTATCTCTTCTTTACCAAATCTGAAAATGGTTGATATGAAAGTATAATTGTTAATATGACAGCTGTAGTCAAGACAGTGTTGTCAGTAGCAGATTTTTTTATTTTAACTTTTTGAAACTGCACACTGATATTTCAAAACAATAATACAATAATGTTTTGTTTTATATGTATAAATAAAGTACAAGGATAAATATGTTTATTTCAAAATCACATTCATCAGAAATTTAAATAAAAAAACTGTATTTTTATAAAAAAATTAGCGAGAATCAACTGCTAGTTAGTCAGCATATACAATAGTTTAAAATAGTTTTGTTAGTTTACGAATTAGGCTAAGGGTTTTAAAAAATTCGATAATTTTCTTATTGTGTGCTTTCATTTTATGATAATATAAAATATGATTATCTAAATCAAATGCAAACTTTATCACCTACATTATTACATTGAAACTTCTATTGATCGATCCTCGAGTAATTGTTTTCCCGAATTTGTCGTTTATTTATTTTACTCCGAGTTCATTTCATACAAAACAAAATCCTGCATTCATTGTTTTCCCGCATTCGTTGTTAAATTTAATAGGTCCCTTTAAAAACGATAGATAGAGGTTTCAATATATTTATTTTCTAGGGTTTATTGTGTATTGATATCCTCCTCTCAAAGTTCGATATCGATTTCCTGGATGACGGGATGCAGGATCAAGTTCACAATACAAAGAACTTGTTTTAGTTTCACAATCCGCGTTTATTTGTCAAACACTTGCAACAAAAAGACCGTTGTGGCGCACGCCATTAAGTCGTGCGCCATAACGGTCGCGAGCGAGCTCCGACTGATGGTGCGCTCTGACACCGCCTGGCGCCGCCAATAGTCGCGGCAGACAAGCGAATCAAAAATGACAGTGGCTAACAAGAAATGGATCAACTGTCATAACAAATAATATAGCATATGCAAACGCCGTGCAACATTATACTATTAAAACTAACATTAGATGTGCATGTCAGGCGACCGAACAAAAATAAAAGATCGTTTTTCGAGGCTTTACGGCATCAGCCTACAAGAGCTATATCAAGCTGATATCAATATTATTATATACAGGTATATTAGGTTTAAGCACTGACAAAAATCCTCACTCAATTAAACGTATTAACACATAAAAAAGTGATAATATATTACCAGCATACAATTACGAAATCTTAAGATTCAACAATGTTATTTGTGTGTCCACCATGATATACTTATAGCATGGTTTTTGTTGTTGCAATTCCAACAATTTCCATTAAAATATTTCGACAATAGTTCTGAGTATGAGGTCATGGACACTGAATGTGACAATACACTTACAACGCCGCACTTATAAATGTTAGTTTGAATTAGAGTTTAAAAAGTATTTTGTAATTTCTTAAAAAAAGATCTGATACTTTTTCTACTCCTTTAATCATGTTTTATTCAATTGCTAAGTGTATCTTTATAAATTTATGTGTATTGTATTGGAACTTGTGCTCTGTTAAATAAATAAATAAATATAACAAAGTAAGATAATATTTAAAAAAAAATTAAAAAGTCTAGGCGGAGCTTTTGAAAATGATTCCATAGAGTTTTTAAAAATTAAGGGCCACAGTGACCCGGTCTCCTCCCACGTGCGGGCGCACCGTGGTAACCCATGCAACGAGGATCATCATAATTGTGCTCAAGTGCCTTAACTCACTTAAAAGCTCCTCTAATGATTATTTAATTATCGTTCCAACAAGTTCTCACAATTAAGAATCGTCCTCATTAATTGGATTTGCAGTCGTGTGGCGTACAGTGCTGCAGGAATAATGATACTGTTTTTTTCATTTGTTTTATTATTGCTGAGAAGGACTTGTTATGCGTGTTAGGAAGGGGTCACTGGAAATACTCCGACATTCCGAACAAGAAAGAAAATAAATAAGAACACGGTATAATGTCACGGGAAATTTAATGTCATTAAGTAAGCTTAATATTTAAACAGTTTTAAAGGTGAAAAGTTACAGAATATTTAAATTAGATTGAATTGAATGATTAATGAGATTCTATTTTATTAGCAAGTTCTAATTATGATTTTTGGAATAATGAAATGTTACTAGTAGGTAGGTATGACTTGATCAGTTCGAAGAGCGGCACATTACATAGTGGTTTCTATGGCGGGCGGCTTGATGATTTCTCAGGTTATGGAGGCGTTCACTACCTTTACGAAGCATATGGATATCACATAAGCAAAACCTGTTACCTGTCAAGACCTCCATTAAGACTCAACACAGTTGCGTGTTATGAAGACCTGAAAATATGAGTATAATACATTTTGTATTTAACGATGTCTCCCTATTTATGTGTTCTTCTGCTAAAACTACGCTCTAGAGAAGCATTTGGCGATAATTTGGAGAAATTATAAAGTCTTCGTCTATATCTGGTCTATATTATATGGCTATCACAAAGTGATGCCATTAAGTTCAGTCTTCGCCTTTTCCCATCACCTCCTGAAACGCCTCTATATTATATTAAGCCTTCAGAAATAAGCGCGCGTGGAGAGACACTCAGATCGGCTAGAGCAAATAGAAGCACCCTGCAGCTGACGGGAGGTAGTCCTAGCACGGTCTTTGGCAATCGGGCTTTCAGCTACGCTGCACCAATGGCCTGGAACTCACTACCGGAAAGCATAAGAGAGCTTAAAGCGGAGGCATCCTTTAGAAGCAGACTCAAGACCCACCTTTTTACTCAGAGAGGCAAAGAATGCGCTTTTGGAATGATCATTCGGTCATAAAAGAGCGCTATACAAATACTAATATAATAATAATATATGTCAACATGTATTTTTCGCTTATTATTTTCGGCCTACAAAGAAAGCGAGAATCCGGAGGCCTGATAAAAAGGTAGCCGTACTTTATGTTCTCTTGCGATGTCAGCAGAGCATTTCCTAGCCTTTTCTTTCTTACTTTATTGAATCACTGTACTTTATAACAAAACGACTGCCATGTCTGCTCGTTTGCCTCGTCATTCCTCAAAAAGTCAAACCATTTTTCTCTTAATTATATACAAATCCACCTTTTTCTTTAAACTTCATTTAACGGCTGCTTTGTATTTTTGAAAGATAATAGAATCTGCAGCATCAGTACTTGGATAGGATTCATGTGGCAGATATGAAGATGCTGAGGTGGGCGGGCGGTGTGACTAGAGTGGACAGAGTTCGAAATGAGCATATTCGGGGCTCATTTCGGGTGGCCCCCATACCTGAGAAGATAAGGGAAAACCGCCTAAGATGGTATGGACATGTGACATGGAGAGATGAGTACCACGTGGTGAAGAGAGCCCTCAACATACCCACGCTGAGAAGAAGACCTGGAAGACCACAGGCAACCTGGACTGCAACTGTTAACAAGGAACTGAAAACTCTGGGCTTGACCGACAATGCAACGCAGGACAGACAGACAGATGATGGGAAATGGCGAGGCTAAAGAAGACCAGAATCTGCAGCCGTACACTATAAATACATATAAATATTTTTTTTTTTAATCCACGAGCTGTGTTATGCATTGAAAATAAGGTTTTATCTTTAATCAAGCGTGGAGTACGACTCGCCTATAGTTGTCCTTGTGTATTTTTTGTGATTGTGTAACGTAAAAATGAACACAATGGAGTGTCTAGTTTCATATGGATTTGCTACACACGGCGGGAATTTATTCCGAGTCCGAGCGGTGGTTTATCGTTTATAAATCTAAAGTGACTCCAAGCGCGCGCCCGTTCACGCCCCGGGGCTTATTACCAAAAAGGTGGCTCGTTTGGGACCTCTAAATAAATAATAGAATTTCAAACATCAAAACAAATAATACTCTCTTATCAAAAACACCGTGGATTTGCAGCATTTAAATTTTTCACTAAATCTAATTCCTTAATAACAATTATTTCGAAGAATTTTGCTTCTATTTTAAAAAGGCGGGTCATAAATCATAACCTAATGCGCCATATCATACAAAATCTAAATTCGGTATTCGTCCAGCAATATACTACTAAATGATCGATTTTAGTGTCGATATGTACACGATAATGATGTAATCGTATCTTTAGAATATTACATGGTTGTTATTTTGCGAATGACTAAGGGCAGTACCTGGAGTATTTTTATGCCAGATACATTAGACAACAGAACGGTATTCACACTTTGTAATTTTTTATCTCTGGCCGAATTTATGTTGTACTCGAAATGCCAAATTTCTATCACCAATTTATACAAAAATAATGCAAAATTGCAACCGGTTGGGAGCCGCAGGTTATAAGGGGGTAAATTAGTTTGTTTGAGTGAACCTGGCGCGGATGAAATCATACACACGTGGCGGACTTCTGTTTTATCAATTGTACCAATTCATGTACATCTTGTCTATTAATGTTTGCCTTATATGTTCCACATATGTCAGTAGAATCGCCGTCACCAGAGGTCGTTTCAAGTACTATTGCACCTATCAAGGTGGGAGTCGAGCTGGCTCTATATAAGCAGACAAGCATACGGACCAGATCTCTCCTCTCTCCACTTTCGACGCCTCCATAACCTGAGCAATCATCAAGTCGGAAAAACCACTGTCACGTGCCGCTCTACGAACTGATCAAGTCACACCTACCTACTAGTAACATTTCATTATTCCAAAAATCATTTCTAGAACTTGCCAATATAATAGAATCTCGTTAATCATTCAATTCAATCTAATATAAATATTTTGTAACTTTTCAACTTTAAAACTCTTTATTATATATAATATTTAGCTTATTTAATGACATTAAATTCCCCGTGACATATACCGTATTCTTATTTCTTTTCTTTCTTGTTCGGAATGTCGGAGTATTTCCAGTGATCCCTTCCTAACACGCATAACAACTCCTTCTGAGCAATCTACGGATCACAACACTTCCACGACACATTCCACATTCCGACACACATTCATGCAGTTTGAGTATGTGTTGTTTAATGACTACAATGTACAGAAACATGGATACAGCTATTTTATTACCACTTAGAGAAAGGCGGTACACTTTTCTGTTCACATTTATGGAAACATAAATACAGTCAAAATAAGAAAAATAAATGTATTTCTATATGTAAATGTGGGTGGTAGGTTTCGGCAAATGACCTATAAAATATATTAGGTTAATTGTGAGGTTAACCCTTTTTTCCCTTCACTGCTTTCCAGTGGCGCAACAGTATTCTTCTTTGGGGGCTGCGGGACGGTAGACGGAGCCCCACGGGGGGTATGTGGGGCACGCCGCCCCCACTCCGCCCCTGCAGCTTACCTGTGCAGGTGTGCCTAAGGACTGTAGTACAGCCACCATAAAGGTATCTCATCTGGAATGTATCATATAAATTCTGCTTAGTAGACACTAAGCGGAAATTATTTAATAATATAAATACTCGTATATATTAAATTATTGAAATGTGCATTCAGTTAGGCACATAGAGCAGGATCTGAAGGTCCATTTAGACCAAACAATCATTCGAACATTCTATCCACTCCTTCCAGTTCTCTTCGTTTAAACGGTAAATGTTTACTTATTGAGTTGGCGGAAGTTTGTACCTCTTATTATTGACATATATACACCACTTCATCATCATCATCAACCTGTGTCCATCCACTGTTGAACGTAGGCCTCCCGCATGTGTCTCCATCCTCTTCGATGCTCCGCCTTCCGCATCCAGGTCACTCCTGCTATTCTTCTTATATCGTCCGTCCATCTTGTAGGGGGTCGGCCAATGCTTCGTTTGCCAGTTCTTTGGCGCCATTCCAGTACTTTTCTTCCCCATCGACCGTCGTCTCTTCGACAGATATGTCCTGCCCATTGCCACTTGAGTGTGCCTATACGTTGGGTAGCATCCACTACTTGAGTTCTTCTGCGGACACCACTTACAATAAATTAGAAATACTATGTAATATAATATTATGTTTCCATTTAAAAAATAACACTCATAGTTTTTTTAAGTAAGTGTATAAATTTATTGATTATAATTTATAAGTATTAAAAAAGCAGGACATTGTTGAAACACCGGCTTTCGACTAATCACGAATCATACTTGGCTAAGAATACAGCATGTCGTTGGTTGAGAAAGCCGGATCTTAGGACCAAACGGTCCATGTCTCGGAAGCTTCGTGTTAATCATCAGATGTTTTCGCGCATTAAAAAATTCAAAATATGCCTCGGAAACTATAGGTATCATTTCATCCTGAAGGTCCCTTAACAGACTTTAGATCGGAAAGTGCAAGACGAAGAAACAAATGAAAGCCTGGCAGTTTTACAGCGGACCGACTGAATGTGACTGCGGCGTAGAGCAGACCCTGTCACACTTTCTGGAGTGTGCATTGTGTCCGAGTAGCTACACCCAGGAAGACGTGATGATGGCTGGGAGTAACGTCATCGACGTCGCCCACTTCTGGGCAGACAGGATCTGAACCTGTTGCTTCCGACACGATTATATATATCCTGGAAGTAGTCGGGAAATATGTATAGTAATAGTATGTATCCAGACGCGCTCCGCATGCAGAGATGACTCGGAATGAGGTAACTGCAATGCTAGGTGATTGGGTGAATGTTTGTTAGTAATATGTGAATATGATTTGCCTCAGTAAGAGTGGAGATATTGAAGAAGCATATGAAGTATTACGAAGATTTTAAACTATATGTGGAGCAGCATTTGGTTCCAGTGCATCTTTATGTGCCCGAGTGCAAGCTGACGGTCTCACTTCACCGCAGACCACAGATTCAGTTTTTTTTTCATTCGTTTTTACGGATCTTTTATTTTACGAGGCCCCGGTTGGGATTTCTTTATTATTCTTTTACGCGGAACCCGTCCCTGCACGCGCCCGATACATTATATTTTCAATCCAAAGAAGAGTAAGTAAATATAAATCTAACGTCAAAATTCAAATCTG
The DNA here is from genome assembly GCA_022606575.1 of Glossosoma conforme. NCBI lineage: Eukaryota > Metazoa > Arthropoda > Insecta > Trichoptera > Glossosomatidae > Glossosoma > Glossosoma conforme. Next base: position 154,816 of record JAGTXR010000185.1, on the reverse strand, counting down.
TGATACCTCTGATTCGGCACTGTTATTATTTATGAATTTGTTGACTTATATACGTAATCATATAAAAGCTAACAAAGGTTTTACAATTTCATATTATATTAGATTGTTCGGAAAGTAACATATGAATTTTTTTTGCCTAGGCGCTCTAAATAATTTTGAACGCTTGAATTCGATTAGCTTAACATCCAGTTCAATGTCACATCGGGCAGTTTGCTTCAATTAATGCCTTTATTGTGACTTCATCAGCTTCAAATGGCCTTGCAGAACGCTGTGTATTTCAACACTTAACTACCGGATCGAAAGTTTGTAAACTACATAAGTATCGGGAGCATGTATAAAGCTTTGAATTGATTAAATCAATTTTTAAAAATTCAAGCTTGGTAAGGTTTTGAGCCGACGGCATTTGAGTGACAAACAAACGCTTTTACCACGGTATTCATAGCTTTAGTGTCCATGGCAAAAAAAAAAACATTGATAATAAACTTATTTATTGAGATCATGTGATTAATACGTTTCTGAGGCCTGAACACAATCCGATAAAAGAGTTTTTTCACTTCACCAAAAGTGTGTAAATAAAACGTAACAGTATCTGGTTTAGATCGTCAGCTAAACACATCTCTTCAAGTACTTCAAACTTTAGTAATTCTCACGCTAGCATGTGGTGAAGCGATCTGTTTATTTTCTTATTTATTAAAGAAGCCATGTTTGGTGCGTCGAGTCTGTCCCACGTTGTATGGAAAGTGTGAACAAGCCAGTAACACAACGCAGACATTGTACCAAGGGTATGGCAGAAAGTATCAACTATCAAGCGAGAAGAAGTAGGTTTAATACCTATCAAATCTAATGAAAATATCGGTTTTCAGCGTACTCGATCTGTTTCCAATCTTGCTTCCTGTTGCTCATCTGTTTCAGATGAACGGGTTTGAGCAGTGTGTACTCAATTTGTTTCATATATTGCACCCCGTTGCTCGTCTGTTTCTGAAATTCACTATCCCATTTTCTTTCGTGCTTGAGGTGAAGATTGACTTATTCATATATCATAATTGATTGCACAGTGAATTTGAAGTTCACTTTTGAAACATAAAGGAAAATCGGTTGATATAATACATTTATTATCCGTAGTCGACCGGCAAATGGAATTCCACTTAACTATTGCTATGTCACACACAATTTATATGTTATATTTATTTCAATTCATTCTGACATGCGATATAAACATAAAACAAACTGTCGGTAAAAATTCACGCATTCAAATACTTTGTTCGAAAATCAAATTTTGTTTCAGAGTATTCAGTACCTTTCATAAGTACCTACTTAAATTACCTACAGTTCTTGATTTGATTCTTAAAAATAAAAAGATGATTAAACGATGAGTCCATACTTTAAAATATATATATTTTTTAAATTTTAAATACCGATAAAATGTTATTATTTTCACAAATGATTTTTTTTATTTTAAATTAATTTAACAATAAAAATTAAACAAATGAAAATCAAATGAATTATTACAAATTTAAATTTAATAAAGAAATATATATTTCAAGTTAACTACTACAGAAAGAATAATTTTCACAAAATTGAAATGTAATGTAATATACATGATTTAACCCTTTCATTACTGCTCGGTTTGAATAAAAATTATACTTTCAATTATAAAACTAGTATTTGAAGCATAAATGTACTTCTCTGGTCTATTTTCAAATATCACATCTTATCCTTTCGTAATTAGATGATGCATAAAAAAGTATTCTAAGAAAGTAGCAAAACGATACCACGTCAACCGATGTCAACGGTCGGGGAATCTTATGGCGGCATATGCCGGCAACCTATGCGAAAGGGTTAAGTAAAAATGAAATGCAAATCGATTGTTCATTCTCAATGGGTTATTTTAGCTTTAATTGGTTTTTAAAACTAACTATTTGTTGTATTATATTTACAAAGTATTTTTTTTCTTTCATAAAACTGATTTTTTTTTAATTCATTTAAGAAGCGAAAACATACTTGTAGTAAAGCACGGTCCCGAAAATGAGGTTAGGAATACAAAAAAATAAAGTACAGCAACAACAAATAAGAATAAAATTTGAATATGTATTTGAAATTTTTTCAAAACGGCCGTTCTGTATTACTTTTGTTTTACTCTGTGTACATCTTGTATGAAAACACTATTTTTGTAAATATTGAAGTATTTTATGTAATGAAATAAAATTTTGAGTATCCTATTCTTTTCACAGTCCCGAAAGAAATATTTTCTGAAAGTCTCAAAAAGATATTGATCGTGTTAACGGTGTAGGAATGTATAAAAGACACTCACATACAGACATTCATTTTTATATATATTTAGATAATTTTTGAACAACTTTAAAATTTTGTTGTAATTTTTTGTGCATCAAAATTTCACAATTGTATCTTTGAAATGTATTTTTTAAAGAACATAACAAAAGACACAGACACAATTTCATCAATTATCGTCTAAAATATAATTACTATTTTCTATTCATTGAAGTGTCAATAGTTTTTTGTTCTTTCGCCTCCACATTCACTTTACTTATGATCTTTTATTGTTTATCGAGTTTACTGTTTGTTGCCTACTTTCAATGAAGTGATCTTAGTTCTGAATAGCCTCTGCTGCAGTCTCCTGTAGTGAACTCCAGTGATTGCCAAACTAGCCAATAAATTATAAAATATCTTTATAGCCTTTACACCTACTATATAAACGCATACAAGAGAACAGTAGAAGAATTGACCCTTCAGTATACTCTATGTTTTTCAGCTTTCTTGGACCGAAACTGCGTGTGAAAATCACGTGTAGAGTTGTGCGTATGAGGGTTGATAATCCTATCAACTATCATATGCATATAATTTGTCGTATGCGTAAAGATTTGTTTTCACTTCAAGGGAACCCCGCAAAAAGAAGTCTTGCAGATATTTTTCAGTTAATATCCCTAAAAGACTGCGTCGAATTGCCGCCACTCAGTTCTGTAAGATGCTATTATTAATGCATATTTGCAAGACATTTTACACTTGTTGTTACGTCTGGCAAAATTTATGGTTCCCGACGACCTCCAAGGCAGGTGCCCGAAAACTTGATGAGACGCAGCTGTAGTATTCGAGGCATATTTTTATAAGGAGATTGAATGAATAGTCCGATGCTTTATAGGCCTGCATCATTTCGTTCTAAGGAGTGATTCAACCCAAAAAAAATCTAAAAAAATATTACGAAGAGAAAAAATGAGACGCGGAGGAGCAAGTGTTTATCTGCTTCTAGAATACAAATATATACAAAATGTATGTAGTCAAGTTTAAGGGAGAGAATAAAGATGCAAGGAGAAAATTCCAATGTCTACTACTGCGTTAAAGAACCATCTTAAGAAACTGCACAGTATTTTTTCGCAGACGTAAACAGTGACGTAATATTCAGGTTATTTCATGTTGTTTTGACTCTAATCCGCAGTATGTTCATTGCTTTATAGTATTTATTATCGTGACGTACGATAAATAATGCTTTTGCCATCTTCCGTGGCGGATTGTTACCCTAGTTGAGGTCTAATTGTGTCTGGACCGGATGGAAAAGTTGACCGGAACAGTTCTGTCGCAGGTTTTGACGCCAATCGTGTTTGGAGAGCGCTGGTTCAGCGGTACCATTGCCTCGATGTCTGAACTCTGGAGAGGGCGTTTTGAAAGTTTCTCCTTTCTTGCGCTTTGCTTTATTATCAGCCGCTCCAGTTCGAGGCGGGCGATCGAGACAAACTTTCTCTATTACTTTTTTGTTATCGCCGTTGAGACTTTTTTATGATAACACGCCGGCGAAATAATGTGTCACGAACAAACTGCTTGCAGTCTAGTGTTGCGTAATACTTTAAAAATAAATACCTCGAATTATATTGCAAAATTAAATTCAAAAATCTATAATAGGTATCTACCGCATATTTCAACTTAATTAATACAGCTCTGTAGCACCTTCAAATAGTTATAATTAATAAACTTATTAAATAAATCCGAATACAATAACATTCGATTTATAATATAATGTTGATAGATTTCACGTAAGGGAGGCCCAATTCAGGTATGAAGGTTCTTTGCAGGAATGATTTGTTGGCGTCGTCTGTATGATGAGCATTGGTACCTTCTGTTGCTTGTCTTTATTGCTTTGTTCTTAGTAATTAATCATAAGTACCTATATTTGTATATTCATTTTGATTTACTTCAGTAACGATTTGTTTTTTTTTTAATTTGCAATGTTTCTGGAAGTGAAAAAAAAAATTGAAATTGAAGATAACATTGAGTAACCTTTTTATGATCGAGTTGGATATACCTTTTCGTGTGGGTATATTGTATACTTCAACAGTCTCTCAAAATAAAAATATACCACAAAGTCACAATTTCTTATAAAAAAATGTAAGTAATTTTATAAATATTTTTAATATTTTCAACGACTATAGACAGTTTCTAAGTGTCAACGAATATAAACATAACCGTACGCATTCAAATGGACTAGTTTTAAATAAATTATACTTAAATTTGGGGTTGTAAAGCTAGTCTTATAAGCAAATTAGTAATGAAGCTTTTTATAAGATTATCGTAGAATCTGCCATAGTCAGTTTGAATATTCGGGATTCGTATTTTCTTACATTTGAAAGTGTTATTTCGTTAGACTCATCATCATCATCATCAGCCTGTGTCCGTCCACTGTTGAACGTAGGCCTCCCGCATGAGTCTCCATCCTCTTCGATCCTCCGCCTTCCGCATCCAGGTCACTCCCGCTATTCTTCTTATATCGTCAGTCCATCTTGTAGGGGGTCGGCCAATGCTTCGTTTGCCAGTTCTTGGGCGCCATTCCAATACTTTTCTTCCCCATCGACCGTCGTCTCTTCGACAGATATGACCTGCCCATTGCCACTTGAGTGTGCCTATTCGTTGGGTAGCATCCACTACTTGAGTTCTTCTGCGTATTTCCTCGTTTCGGATTCTATCTTTTAGCGACACTCCGAGCATGGATCTCTCCATAGCACGCTGGGTGACTTTTATTTTATGGGTAAGACTTGCTGTCAGATTCCACGTCTCTGCGCCATAAGTTAATACAGGGAGGATGCATTGGTTAAACGCCTTAGTTTTAAGGCATTGCGGAATTTTCGCTTTAAAAATGTACTTTAGTTTTCCAAATGCTGCCCATCCCAGTTGTATGCGCCTGTCGATTTCTTTTGAGAAGTTATTTCGCCCTAGTTGCATTACTTGTCCCAGATAGGTATAGTCGTTTACAACCTCTATTTCTGTTCCTCCAATGGAAATAGGATCAAAGGTCTGTGAAATATGACTATTAATCATGGCTTTTGTTTTATCCATGTTCATTTTCAGACCAATTTTGTTCGACGCTTCATTGAGGTCGTAGAGCATGTCTTGGAGCTTGTTAGGTGATTCGGCTATTAGCACTATGTCATCTGCAAATCGGAGGTGAGAAATGTACTCTCCGTTAATATTTATTCCACATTTTGTCCAGGATAGCAGTTTAAAAATATCTTCTAGGGCGTTTGTGAAGAGTTTTGGAGATATAACATCTCCTTGTCTAACACCTTTGTTTATAGAAATATTGTTAGTGCTATCATGGAGCTGGACCATCATTGTTGCAGATTTGTAAAGAGATTTTATTATCTCTATATACCGATAGTCTATTTTGCAGCGTTGTAGTGAATCTAGCACTGCCCAAGTCTCGATTGAGTCAAATGCCTTTTCATAGTCTACAAAGGCGAGGCAGAGTGGCTGATTATATTCTTCGGTTTTCTGAATGATTTGTCTTAGCGTGTGGATATGATCAATTGTACTAAAGCCTTTCCTAAACCCAGCTTGCTCTCGAGGTTGAAATTCATCAAATCGACCCGTCAGCCTGTTTGTTAAAATTCTGGAGAATACTTTATACACATGGGAAAGAAGGGAAATGGGTCGGTAGTTTTTGAGCAGTGATTTATCCCCTTTTTTGTGGAACAATATCACAATACTCGTACTCCATGTCGACGGGGTTTCTCCATGTTCTATTACCTTGTTGAATAGTTTTTTAAGCTCTTTCAACAGAGGGGTTCCTCCTACTTTCAGAAGTTAGACTAATCTAAAATAATCTTATTTATTCTTCAATTAGAACAGTCAAGAAAAGTCTTGTTCTAGCATTTATCAAGAAAAAAAAATCGTCGATACTTTTAAATTGTGTAAACAAATAATTGAGCTTAAATTGAGAATATTCGCGTACTATTAAATCATATTATATAACTCGATAAACGTGAATAATATAATAAATGCATAGATCAATAGTAAAATTACAAATCATTGAAATTTTGTACCTTTATTTTTAAAATAACTGTTTAAATATTTTGATGTTCATTAAAAAAAGGAATCACACCTACAGTACATCTCATTGGTCGTTATCGTCAGCGTTCTATTATCATTACGTCTGACACGCAATCCAACTAAATGACCTTTTATTCCATACAAACATGTATATATTGATTATCATTAGATATTTACATTAAAAGGACGTGGTTCCCATTATGTGAAACACTAATTAAAAATCGAATTGTTTTTTAAGTCTGAAATGGAAGTTTTTTGCGGGTATTTAAGATGTCAAGGAGCTCACGTGGAAAAATTATACACTTGTATATTGATGAAAAAAAATACCAGACAGTAATGGAAACCAATATTATAAGTAATTAAATATACACAAACTATAACGCAACAAATTCTTTTTATACGCATCAATTCGTTCATAAAAAAATATCGGCAGAGGCGGGATGCGAACCAGCGAACCTTGGAACCAACCTTTGTTCAAGTTCAATACCCTTGACCACACGACCATCGACTGCCCGAATCGGTGCGTCGAAAATCTTGCATTTTGGAAACCGATATGTTTCATAAATTTGTGAATTTTTTTCGCCACGCTTGAGATTTTGACAACATTACACAGCCGCTCGGCACTCACGCTACGTCCAAAATTTTCATTTTATGCAGATAGAGTTTGAAATTGAATTTTCAATTAAATTAGTTTAATCTCTCACAATGCAGGATTGACGACCATATCGTTTTGAATTACGATTCTGCTTCGATCAAGTCATGCTAAAATTATGGTTTGGATCGTATTTTGATGGGTGGCCATCTGGGAACTGTCTCTGGTTAGAATAAACCAACCCTTTCGCATCGGTAGCCGATACATGACGTCTAAGATTCCCCTACCGTTGACATCGGTAGCCGTGATATATCGTCTTGCTACTTTCTTACAATAGTTTTTTATGCGTCATCTGATACAGCTAAAGGATACAAGAACCAATATATGAAATTAGACCAGATAAGTACATTTATGCTTCAAATACTAGTTTTATAATTGACAGTATAATATGAATTCCACAGAGTCGTAATAAAAGGGTTAAGAAGGAATGGTCGACGCCACAAGAGTGTCGTGCTTATCAGTCGATCTCCTTTAACCAAACGCTAAAATAATAAATGCCCAAATAAGCTAAGGATAATACTCCTACATTTACTTCAAGGGTTTTCATACTAAATGCTGCTGGGATCTATGCATATATTATAAATAATGTTGAGGCAACACCATGCTGACGGAGCACTTCAACGCAGTGCCACTAACGGACGAGAAGTAGCGATCCATCTCTCGAGGGGCAGTGTCCTTAACAAACTGCTCACAAACTACGTCGTTATATTGTCCTCCTTTATAATAATCTAATAATGCTCCAGTTACAGAGTAGACTTCCGACTAGCAAGATTGTTTGCAAGACTGTGTAGCGGTAATCTATGATGATCATAAGCTGCGACTATAAAGCGGATGTGGATACAACGAACGCAGCACAGCTATTCCATTGCTCAAGCAAACTAAGACAGCTAACTGATACATAGAAGTTAAGTATTTTCAGCCTTATGTCATGACTCATGAGGTACGGTGATAACTGATAATTTTACTGATAAGGGCTGGTGAAGCTTGGGCTGCGGCCCGCTAGCTATCGCCGTGATTACTGCCCTCGCCCGCCGCGGCCGCTCTAGAACATAATGCTACACAACAACCCACGGCCATAACCTGCCAATTACCCCTCCGCCTACTCGCAGCGCGAGAAGTAGACGAAGATAAAGAAGACATAACCAACCTTTCTTCTATTAGTCTAACGACAGTAAAATAAGAAATACTATGATTTTATTTTTTAAGTGTTTGGAACAATAATTTGAAAGCGGCGAACAGTCCATAATACATTATATAGTTGATTTCAAGTGATTAGTAAATTAATAATATAAATATCACTGACATACTAATTTATGTGCCCAAAAAAGGTTGTATAATGGCGGTATAATTTACATGACATGTGTTGTTAATATTCTAAACAACTATATATTTATGCCATACCCACATCCACATTTTTTTACCATATATGCTCCATATTTTGGAGAATATGGACGCTACAAATTGTTGTTTTACAGTTCTGTAAGCTCAGGTCGTCTATGCCTTGTCCCAGAATACCTGTATACCCAGAGGTATATACATGCGAATATGGATGAACAGAGCCCACGAACTAGTATGGACTGCGGCTGTAGTACCAGAAAAATATTTGGGTGTTCAATAACCAGCGTTTTTATGGAGATCGCATTATCATCCCGGTGGCTTAATCCTACCGAGGGCATGTATAAATCTTACATTTAATTCAAATAGTTAAAAAAAAAATCAAGCTTGCTGGGGATTTGAACCGACAGCATCTGAATGACAAGCAAACACTTTAACTACTGGATTATGCCGCCCGGCAATCCGCATACAAAGGTGAAATCAAACGCTTGCACACAGCGCCACATCTTTTCGCGTTTTACAGGTGATTTGTAATTCGATTTAGTATAGAGTAAGTTTAGGTTAGGTCACGTTGTTTTAAAAGTAAATTGTATATATTAGTAGCGTAAAAATATATTAAAATCGTCCGAAAAAAATAGATTGACGCGATATGCTTTTAGCCCTTTTAGCAAAAAGGCAAATTCAGTTCTGTCGTATTATGCCGACACTACGTTCGAATACATTTATACTAGTACATAATACATTGTTTAAGCTTACCTGAATTTCAAGCTAAAAATGGTTATCAACATCGCATGAAAGCTTGAAACGATTTGAAAAATTGCAGCCCGGCTACCAAAGATACCCGTTCAATGAAGCACAATACAACAACAAAAAGGTCCAACTCTGGCAGGTATGCGGGAGTCGCGCGCCCGAGCGGGACAGCAGTACGGCCGGCGCCCGCCCAGCTAGCCGCGTCCCGCTCTCGCGCGCGGGGGGCGAGCTCTCGGGCAAGATGGCGCCCGCCGGACTGTTTACAGCTCAGTACACGCGCGGCACACCACCGACGAGCATTACGGCGCGTTATAAACCAACAACTAACCGCGTCGCGATCTTTTTATTGACATTACATTTAAACAAATTGACAACTGACACTTTATCAATCACCAGTTTCAAAAACAAATCTTTCCATTCCGTCGGCACGCTTTTGTTTTGGATGCGCGCGCAGTTCTCGAGTGCAACAAGTTGATTTTCGCGCCTTCCGTGATTCAAAACGTTCCATTCTGTGACACTTGTTTATTATTAATTTCTATACGATATCGCATGACTGTTATTTTTGTATTTATTGTTACCATTGGTTACGTTTTACTTACGAGGTTATAAATACGTTGTCAACACCAATAATTTATATTCAGTGACTCAAATAGATCGTTTCATAAAATCGTATTCGATTGATTTCTTATACATTTTTGGTGTCTTTTATTGATATCAATTAATTAATGCTTTCGTAAGCTCCTTAACAAGCTATCAACGTCTCTCAATATTCAGTGTTATTAACCAATACCAGTGTATACATCCTAAAAACTGCAATTTTATTACTCCTTAAAATGAATGTTTTTCGTGTAATATAGTATTCGCATTCGTTATACGTATCCGTTAACTAATCTGTGACACTATTAATTGAAAAAACGTTTTTATGAATTTGAAAGAGGTTCGAGGGCGATTGAGCGATTATTGTAGCAACATTGATCAAATCTGGAGGGGTCTTTAGTTGATCCTGTTCATCAGCTCCTGAATGACAATAGCAAAGGTGTGTTCAAGTGTGATGCTGGCGTGACCAAGTGGCAGTACCCGAAGATGGGCAGCGCTCGCAGCTGGAGACGAGCGGCCCAGAGTGTAGCAGGATGTCTGATCCTCGCCTACGGGACCCTCCTCCTGTACCAGGCGGGGTCTGCATCACCAAGAACACCACAACACCACCAAGAAGTCAATGTGGAAAGCAGGCGGATGAGTGGAAGTTTGAGGGCAGTTCTTGCTGAAGCCCCTTCTCCGACACCTCCGCCCCCTGGGACTGCGACGCCGAGGCCGCCTGCCACGGCTCTGCAAGACATCTTCATCAGTGTCAAGACCACTAGTCATTACCACGAGCTGCGCCTGTCGATCATTCTCAAGACGTGGTTCCAGCTAGCCAAAGAACAGGTCAGTTGCTTATACCCTTTTTCTTCCCATATCCGGAATATATGCTCAATACAAATTGCTTCGAAACAGTTATGTCAGCTATCGTTGTCCATGCATTGCAACAAGACATATTTGCAGCCGGTAGCTCACCTGTATATAAACCCCTGCTCGACGGACTTCAGGGTTAGAGCCCGTTTTTTTGCTTAAAACTAGGATTTGAAGCATAAATGTACTTATCTGACCTATTTTCATATATCACATTGGTTCTTGTATCCTTTAGCTATCAGATGATGCATAAAAAACGAGTATATTTTACAAACGTTCATTATATAACTTCATACATGTGGTGGCATTGACACATGTGGCTTACAGAAAAATCGCTCCTGTGACAAAACCTAACGATATTTATTTACATGCTTTACAGATTCCTGTAAAAAAATACATGTAGCTTGATAAAGGGAATGACTGCAGTGCCAAGTTCCTACCGTAGATGTCACGATGAGTACTGAAAGTAGCAAGACGATATATCACGGCTACCGATGTCAACGGTAAGGAAATCTTAGACAGCATATATCGACTACCGATGCGAATGTTTTAATTATCTTGAACGATAAATGTAATACACACTAAAATAGCATTTATATGTTTGTACCTCACTAATCCGTCGGAAAATATGAATCTTTAAAAAGAGTGTACTTGGACAAAACGAATATAGAACTAAGACATAAGACTGTTAAATTATCGTAAAAAAAATGTTGTAACACTTGCAACCCTTACATTATACGTTAAGATTTTTCATAATGAAATGTATTTTTTAAATTACGCAAATAAATATACTCATATGTACCATTATCAATTATTTTGGATAAGTGATCTGATACAATGCTACATAATTTACCCGCCAATTTTTTAATAGAACATGTGCAGTTCAAACTCCAAGAGGGTAGAAAATATATACGATTACATATACTAATCAATTGTATAAGTTTATTTAAAAACAAAAACACCCAAATAAACAAAAACTGTCTCAGATATACAACAACAATAAACATACAAATTATTTATTAACGTTTATCACTGGTGAGTCTAATATTTTACATAATTTGTCGTTGCATTCGATTGTGAAATTCTATTATTGACATCATTTTCATGATTACTTATCAAAAAAAAACTATACCTGTATGTCACACGTAGAAGTAATGAGTTTCAATCAATAAATTGCTAGATATTGATATCAGCTTGATATAGCTCATTCAGGCTGATGCCGAAAAACCTCGAAGAACAATATTTCGTCTCTTATTTTTGTTCGCCTGACATGCACATCTAATAATGTTAGTTTGAAATATATAAAATTACTATATAAATTACTAAATATATAAATTTTATTTGTTATGACAGTTTCTCCATTTCATGTTGGTGCAACTGTCATCTTTAATTAGATTTTTCGCCGTGATTATTTTGGCGGCGCTGGATGTCACAGTGTTCCGGAGTTGTCAGTTAACTTTCGTCCAGCCGGCGGACGCCATACCGGTCGGACGAAAAATCAAATCCTTAATAAAAATAAATTCAAATTGTGCTTCAAAAACAATTTCTTTGTGTCGTTAATCTGCTCCTGCATCCTTGCGGCCACGTGACGAACCCGCGACTTGTCGTCTTTTTAAAGACGGGGGATGTCAATATATTCGTAAAAAACATTAAATTCTTTAATTTGCAAATTGCAAATCGTGTTCCAGAATGTCTCTCGCTTATGACATGTAACCATGTTTTAGTTTACAATGTAGTTTCAGAAATTGAAACTGTCAAACACGCATGAAGCATTAGCCATTCACATTGTCATGTCAATCAACTGCAGGATGAAGGCCCCCCCACTGACTACATTACAATTCATCTCTTGTCATAAGCCATCCGTATGGTTATATCACAATATACTTCATATTTTTAATGAGGTGTTTTGGGACAAGGTATGGACAGTGGAAACTGACAGAACTTATTGGCGGAAATTGGTGCTGACTATATGCTTTAGAGACACTTGAGAGAATATATATACTGACAAATTCTTGTACAGTTGTACATGCCGCTGGGTATAGCTTAATGGTCAAAGCGTATGCTTTGCAAGCCAAAGGTCGTGGGCTCGATCCCCGACGGATATAAAATAAAAAAATTAAATCGATTTCTGACCTCTAAAATACTCCGATTGGTGTGAATTTAATCCGTCACCCGTAAAATGCCAGTCATAGCCAATAATTAATATTGGTGGTAGACGAAAGTCGTCCCGTGAAGACCACCTATTCGTAGTAAATTCCTGTAAATAATAAGTATGATGTGTGAATCTCGGGCTGTAGTCTATGACATTGGCGGATCAACACTCCACATGCAGCGCTTAGGCATGTGCACCACGGTAAGCATCATAGAATTCCACATATGAGACTTTAGAATTACTATCACCATCTGTCGGTATTCTCCTGTATGTGTTTACATAAAAAAACACGGTGGAACTCATCCCAACTACCGTTTTCAGACAACTTTGAGAAAGAGATTTTAAATATATTGTATGTACAAAGATACATTTTAAACGTACGTATAATTTATAATTGTGCGAATAATATTTTGTATTCGTCAGAATAATCATTATTATTAGGTACGCCAGGTAGGATATAGTTTATATATAATACAATTATAGCTTCATTGGTTTAAACATACCATCATGACCGCTTACAGACGTGAGTGACAATACTTCGTATGAGATGTAATGTTCCTGATATGGAGTAATACATCAAAGCGTTGATCTCCCGAGTGACCGCTCCTTCATAGAACGGTAAATGTTATACAAACCTCACAAGGCAACAGCACGAGTACATCACTTCAATGTTTTCAATACAGGCGCCATTGAAATACACGTATCCGACTATTTACGTGGTGTCCGTTATACGTGACTTACATTTTTAAGTAAACGTAACAAAAAAAAAACAAAAAACGTATTTGATGTTATTAATTAAAATATACATATACTATACATAAAATTCTTTTTTCAACGCGTCAATTCAAGCACAAAAATAACGGCAGAAGCGGGATGCGAACCGCGGACCTTGGAAACCAACTATGCCCAGGTATATACCGCTTAGCCAACTGGGCTATTGCCATGCCTGGACCGACTCACGTTAAAACTAGTATTCATGTCATTGTTATCATCATATGATAGATGTCGCTATAGTATATATTCAAAGTATGTATATTTTTATTTTTTATTATTCAATCAGTCATCATTTATTCACAAGCTTAATATTATTACTTTCCGACAGTCTATTTATTTTAGTAAGTACCACTCGGGTCTCGAACCAAACTATAGACTGAATGGATGAGAAACGACTACTTATAGTTCCAACTCGTATTTGATGTTGTTACAATATAGATGCAACCATTCAAATCATGCGTATTATGTTCACTAAGTTAACTTTAATATAATACGAGTATATTCAAGTATTTAAAAAAAAAATATTGTTTGTTATATACCTCGATATCCGCACTTTGTTAAGAGAGAGACCTAACAAACGAATACAACAAATTTTAATCCACTCTATCAAATTTTTTATATCGAGCCATTTTGATTATTAAGTGGAATGATAATAAATATTATGTACATCGTTTTTTCTAAACCGTGCTTTAGCATTATATCGTGCCATTCCATGTTGACTTTTGGTCGTTTGGGACCTCATGATCTACAGTTTAAAAAGAAGTTATTCGGTATTCATATTTTTTTTAGTGCACACACAAGATATTATTTGTGATGTGAACGTATCACGAACTGAGAAAACTTTTCGCATTGTGTGAGTTCTTTATCCTCATATTCTCGATATCTTCAATAATTGGCGTAACTTCGTGTTTCTTCGCTGACCCAATTCCCAACACATGATACCAATGTTGCGACTTCTCTTTGAGAATGAGGTCTGGTGGTGTATTGTGCCGAAAATAATTTATGCAAACTCACGTTATTAAATTGGTTACCTACCCACCGCCGAATTATCGCATGTAATATTAATAATATAACGTTATACCATCACCTACTCGTTATATTTCTCAGATCATATAAAATCTCTAGAATCTATATATGTATTAAAACGAGACCAATTAAAAGTAGATTATTTTTATCGTCATTTAACCTTTTTTAAATTCTCGGTTATTCATATTGTTTAATTAAAGAAATGGTTACTTCAAGAGAACATTATATAAAAAGTCGGAGAGTCCCTTACTCATAGTATATCAATGGACAAGTAGAATACAGAAATTATATCAGTCCTGTCGGATGTGGGGGTGTAATGGATGTGTTGTGATCTGTGGATTGCTTAGAAGGAGTTGTTATGCGTGTTAGGAAGGGATCACTGGAAATACTCCGACATTCCGAACAAGAAAGAAAATAAATAAGAACACGGCATAACGTCATGGTGAATTTAATGTCAGTAAGTATGCTTATTATTTAAACAGTCTTAAAGGTGAAAAGTTACCGAATATTTACATTAGATTGAATGATTAACGAGATTCTATTTTATTGGCAAGTTCTAGAATTTATTTTTGGCATAATGAAATGTACTAGTAGATAAAAGTGACTTGAACTGTTTGTAGAGCGGCACGTGACACAGTGATTTCTCTGACGGGCGGCTTGATGATCAGGTTACGGAGGCGTCGGAAGTGAAACGAGAAGAGATCTGGTCCGTATGGTCGTCTGCTTATATAGAGCCAGTTCGACTCCCACCTTGATGGGTGCAATAGTACTTGAAGCGACCTCTGGTGACGGTGATTCTAAGGACATATATAGAACATATAAGGCAAGATTATTAGACAGGCATAGATAGCAAAATTGGTACAATTGATAAAACAGAAGTCCGCCACAGTCCTCAGTAGCGGCTTATGGTGGCTATAAACACGACCTTAACAATTAAATAAAACGAATATATTGCCTCATTTTTTAAAATTTTGTAAATTTCCGCAATGTCTTGAAGATTTTTGTATGTTGTTACTTGCAGAGTTATTAATAGTAATTTTCATTTACAGTGGTCTCGAATGTAAGTGAAATTTTACTAGACAAGTTTAAATTTAAACGCTTGATATTTTCAGTATACCCACAAATTACAAAAAATAAGAATATGAAATTACTCTCAGACAGTATAACGGATCGTCATATTATTTTAACAGCATTGTGATTTCAATTAAAATTAGTTCGCAGAACAGTGTTTTCATTTTGTCAGCTCAAAATGCATTTAATCTACTAGTTCAGTATATTTCACGTGTAATTATTACATTTTAATATAGACGTGTGTTATTAAAATTTAGCACATAAATCAAATTCTATTCCAAGAGTAATGAAAATTAAATTCTAACACGTCCGAGTATTTCAAATCTGTAATTAATCATTTCATATGAAACCTTTTGATATTGTAACAATGTGTCATATTAAACTTGATTTGATTTAAAAGTAATACCCAAAACATAGATTAAATTAGATTTATCTTTTCAAACGCAGAATCTAAACGACTTCGTTGGACAAAACGTGGTAGGCCTACTGGTACTCTTTTGGGTCTCTACAATCTACATAGAAACAAAAAATATGTAATTCTCGCATCACAAAGAATCAATCAACATGTGTAATATGCCAACATTATATTTTTACTCAAAAGTTACTATTACAGTGAGAATTCAATCACAGTATTAACTACATATGGCACTTGTTTAAATTGATTAAATATCTTAAATAATACTCTTTGTTTACAACTGAATAAGCTTCAACGTATAAAGTACGAATTAGATTCACAAATGCGATCTCTTTATCGCTGTATTCTTCTGTGTGATTTAATATATAAAAAAAAATCTTGTAAAATCTTTCAGGGATCGAACAAGTGATTCATTTCACAAAGCCACTATTTCAAAGGCTTTCAATGATTTCTTTGATTCTGGGATTGAAGCGCCTCGCCTTATCAGGAAGACTCATGTTCACACGGTTCCATCTGTTTCTTTTTAGTCACCTACTCAACCGCGATTAAGCAATTCCTAGAACAATAATATCGCTCTCACAGTTCATAGTGAGGCTCTTCAGATGGGACGTTTCACGTACGATAAGAAACACATTTGCTTATACGGACACTGTATTTTTATTTCATGTTGTATGCTGTAAAGGTTGGCGATGATAACGTTGCTTTTTTGTGTAGACGCATACATAGGATTTTATTACGCGTGATTTTTAACATAAACTTGTAAAATAAAGTAACACTATGCAATGCATAATTCACGATAATCGTATTTCGTGCGATTACTTTTGTCTTCTGTATATTTTATTAATAAATATTAATGTAAGTGGAAATTTTGCTGGACAAGCTTAAATTTAAACCCTTGATATATTCTTAACTTGAGGTCATTACAAGTATACCCACAAATTACAAAAAATAAGAATATGATTTTACTCTCTGATAGTAACGGATCGTCATATTATTTTAACAGCATTGTTATTTCAATTAAAATTAGTTCGCAGAACAGTCTTTTCACTTTGTCAGCTCAAAATGCATTATATCTACTAGTTCAGCATATTTCATGTCTAATTATTATATTTTAATGTAGACGTGTATTAATAAAATTCAGCACATTAATCAAATTCTAGCCGAAGAGCAATGAAAAAGGCCTACTGGTACTCTTTTGTGTGTCTACAGAGACAAAATATATAAAATTCTCGCAGAACAGTGAATCAATCAACATGTGCAGATAAATATCTGTTCCATATCATGAGCATATGATCACAACAATTTGCCGCCATACACAGTTTTGACAACTGTTATTGTCAATGCCTTGTCTCAAGACATTTCCACACATGGTAGTCCACCTGGGAACATAAGAGACGGCTCAACCGAATAAGTTACACGCGCTAAGCAACAAGCAGTGAATCATTCAGGTTATGAACTTGCGCCCAATATTTCTTAACTTCGGTTATTGCATGACAACCTCGATTACAATATGCTATTGTTATTGGTTAACAGTCGCTTCTATATATATTTGAAATATATGTTCCGGAACCGAGGTCGCGGTACCGAAATTACAGCATCAGCTTATAAAGGTGATGCCGGAATACCAACTATCCGGCACTGAGGATAAGACCAAAGGAGATAAGTTGATACTAATTTATTTAATACGAGACCCCTTTTTATACCCTAATTTTGCAACATGAGTAAGCATTTATAAAAGTAATATTAATACATTTAATGTAATACACTGAACATTCCTCGATACCGTTTTTGAACATTGATCCCTTCAATCCACATAGAGTGGCAGATTATTGGGATGGTCAATGCTCCGTATCGATGCGTAAGCATTCTTTATTAATATTAATACATATTTTTGAACAATATAAGAAAGGCTTGCGTCGTCGAAGATGTAGTGCGATGGGTAAGATCAAGTAGAGATTACGTAGGAAGAATGTATACTGATAATGGTGAGCATAGTAGCTGTCGAGATGCAATCGGGCATACGGCTTTCAGAAACACCACATGAAAGATTTTTCGTGTCGCAGGAACAGGATCTTAGTAATAATAGGATGTCGTCTTAGATGAAACCGAAGAAGAATAAATATAGACATCTATCGGAAGATAAAACATAGAATATTAAATGATGACTGAAACAAAGTGATGTATATGGCTTACAATGCTAATTGTTATATTATATATAAAACAGCAATAATATTAATTGAAATAATAAGCAGAAGAATATCATAACATCGTGTTGCGGGCTTGGAGTCTGCCCAGTCTACTTCCGTTGCGTTTCCGCTGGTGCATCAATTAAAGCGGCTGCCGGGCTGATGATGGCCGATAGTCATCTACGTCTTCACGGTCACGGTTTTCCCACGCGGCTGCAGCAGCTCTGGCCGCCTCCTGGCCGCGGTCGGCTGCTCCTGGTAATCTCAAGACGTTCAAGACTACGCATGATGGAAAACACATCGAGCTGTGACCGTCGCCCGACCTTCACGCACTAACTAGAGTTTGCCATGCGTATGATGCTTTGAAGACCATCGACGAAATGTGAAGATCACCAAGTTAAACAACACTGAACATGGACTCAAACTTTATTAAAGCGTATCATTGGTTGCACGTCGTGACTTGTCAAATTATAATTAAACATTATTCAATTCATATCTACGGATGGTAGTAACTAATATTATAACATTTCTCTGCTTTGGTAGTATCTATTAACATCCTCCTCTCTTTATGAGGTTGTTATTCAGTCGCGTGAGGGCAGGATGACGAGCATATTGATAACACACACACTTTTCTGAAGCGCATTGACATATATTTACGATAAACTTTTCATACTTATGGCCCGACCTAGTCACAGCATTCCGGCCGGGCCACAATACGATATGCTCTCGCCGACGGCCGGCACACGACTGTCGCACAGCGCCACAAGTCTCCGTAACTAGTCGAAGACATGTACGACAGGCGAACAGAAATAAGAGACGAAAGATTGTACATCGAGGTTTTCGGTACCAGTCAGCAAGGGCTATATCATGTTGATGTCACTATGTTTTCTTATTTTTGATCTTACAATCAAATTCGAATAAGTTTTCAATCTTCAATATACGTAGCGTTATGCGTAGCTCTTCTTAATGATACGTGAGCATAAAAGAATGTTGATACTAGGCACAGAATTTAAACTTGCAGTGCTCAATTGCGCTATTAAAAGCTTGCAATGCGCAATGTTAAGTGCAGTAGTCTCTGTTGCATTTAAAATTGCGTCGAGGAAATCATAAATAGTTGCGAGGGGACATGTATAGAGCGTGCTTGACCTGTAACAAAAGCAGGTCCGTTCCCGGTATTGTCTGTTTGTTGTAAGTACACATTGCATTTTTTACATTCTTTCTTTCATAATTGTATCCAACTACCTAAGACGCAAAGTCATATGCGCCGAAGAAATGCGTAAGGCAATCAACCACTGTTCAATTACTACTTGTATAATCAGATACCCCCAACACCAAGATTGAAGTCGCGAAGCAGCTTTCTGAAATCCACACAACCTCTCACATCCGGCCCTGAAAATGAGAGACTCCAGCTATGGCAACAAATCGCACCAGAGGATTTCATTACTCCAAAGGAAGGCCTCCCAACTGGCAAGAACCTTGACTGGCGGACCTGGAAATCCCTGAACAGATTAAGAACCGGAGTTGGTAGAACAAAGGACAACCTCGAGCAGTGGGGAATGCTTCCGCAGAGAGAGACACTATTGTGCGATTGTGGAGACCTGCAGACCGTCTCACACCTAAGATGCTGATCCATGTGCCCAACAAGCTGCACATCTCAGGACCTAATGCTGGGCAACACACGAGCTATCGATGTTGCCAGATACTGGGAAAAAGTAATTTGGCGTAGCTGACACGAAGAAGAAGATTCAACTACCGAGCAACTCCACTGCCGGCATCCTTCTTCTCCTTCTTCTTCTTCGTAGTATCAATCCGGTGGATTGGTTCGCAGCAACAAAATCTTGCATCTTGATCTCCACTCCTCTCGATCCTCTGCAGTCCTCTTCAGCTCAGCATAAGAGCTACAACTCATGTCCTTGAACACCTGCAAATACTCCCGTCTAGGGCGCCATCTACAGTTTCTTCCCTCGACCATCCCTTCCACAATGTCGTGAAGAAGACTATCGTGGCGCATGATGTGATCGATCCATCGGGCTCGCTTCTCTGAGATGGTTCTTACTAGGTACCTATCCTCCTTGATTATGCTGAGAACTTCATTGTTCGTGACGTGGTCTCTAGGAAATTCCGAGAATTCTTCTGTATGTTCGTATCTCAAAGGCCTCTAGTATTTTTTTATCACTCTCAGATAATCATACGGCATCCATATCGAAGGCATAATCCAGCTACACATACTAAAGTTTTACCGAATACGTTCTGTGGTTGACGATGATCTCGTATGGTGAAAGAAATATGCAGGCGTAAAGATTCGGTAGCCTTGGTTTATCTCTCTCCTGCACCAATCGCTTATTTATTAAATCTCATTAAGAAGCATTTGTTCACGATGCGAAGTGCAATAAGATCCATATTTTGATCGAGAACTTAATAATTATTATACTAAAGCACAATTATTATAATGATATTGTGGCTTTTGGGTTTAGTCGTGTTTGACGAATTACTTCTTTCCAATATTTCGATCGCCATTGCAGGGGTCTTCTTCACGGTTGATGAGTTGTGAGTTGGTGGCAGGAGGTAGTTTAGCCGTCAGCCTAATGTACCTCCACGAGCGTCATGTCAGAGAATCGTGTACGGTGGGTATGTTCTAAGAAGAGTACCTCCACGAGTGTCATAATGAATCATATGTTATATGGAGCATATCTCCACGAACGTCACGTCGGACTGTGGTTGTCCTTGCTTGTCTGTACAGGTTTTTGAGTATGCGCTAGAGGTGGAATCCATGCTGTTTTGAGAATCAAACCGTCATCCCTGTTGATGGGATACTTTTTGATTTCAATGGCTTCCCTTACTAGGCGTGCATGTTTCCCTTGCGTTCGAGCCACGATTTCGGGTTCGAATGAAAACTTATGTCCCGTGTCAGCCAGATGCTCTGCCAGTGCTGACGCCATTGGGTGGCCTAGTCTGCACGATCTCTCATGTTCTCTCGTTGTAAACTGTATTTTATATAAAACAAACGTTTTTTGATTCTTACGCCTTAGAATATGCAGTGTATTTTTAGGTTTTATATCTTCCTTCACTTCCTGAAAAAAAATTCGATAAAACATAAAAATAATAAAATAAACATACATAAATACTTTATATTAGCCATTTCATATTATTTGTAAACAAAAACTACTTTTATTTTCTTCGACCATCAAGTGGCCACCATCGTTTCGCTAAATATTTTTTAGCACAGAAGACTGAAGGTTAAACATTATAATTTATTTTTATTCGCGTGCAAAAGCAGCGCCCGCCGAATACAAATCGCAACATTAAAATCTACAAAACGAAGACGCCTAACATTTATTAAAATTTCATTAATCGAATAATAGCGGACCCTGCTGTTTCGAAAAACAAAACAAAAAACAAAATTCAAACTTGCTGAATGTTCGAATTCAAATTGGTTCGATCGGCCCGAATCGACTGGACCCAGAATCGGAGTAGGTAGTTGGCTTTTTTTTTGTTTGTTTCGTTTTCGGTTGAGTGATCCGGTCGCGTGCGTGTTCCGGCGTGTGTGCCGCGTGTACCGTGCGAACAAAGGGTCCACCAGAGCGTGTGTGCCGCGCTTTATCTTTATTGTTATTAGCCTTTATAAAATTATACGATTTGCATTTTGCGGTGATAGTGATTAAGAACTCGTTTTTTTTCAGCTGAAGAAATTCGCTCTGAAATTATATGCTATTATGCTAAACAAGGCGAATTTTAACGTAATTTGGCCAGACATTTTTGCCTGAATTTTACGACTCTATAAATACACAATTATATATTTAAAGGGACCCTTGCTATACATATTGTGACGCTAGTTGACTGGAGCTCTACTCTGCACCGGTCGCATTTGATGTGGTGATATTTGCCGTCGTGAACTGTAGGTAGAAGTGGCATAATGGAATATTACAGTAATCAAGATTCTAGATTGCTTAGGTTAGGCATACGAGACACACATAGTCGTTTTGACAAATATCTTAGTGTTAAATAATTGACGGAATGTTCGAGATTATGTAGTTCATTTGAGATGTAAGCAGCCTATAGCGAGTGACCGGCATATGTATGCCATGGGAAATATCTAAGGTTCATGATGTTCGTCTGACCGGGATGTATAACAAATTGATTGTATGTTAGTAAATAAATATACAACAAAAAAATGCTCCTTAAATCAGAAATTGCGAGGGTTGTATACAATAATGAAAGGACATCTTTTTAGATGACAAACTCATTGCGAAAAATGATTAAATTAGATGTTTTGCGAAGGATAGTTAGTTTTTTGTTTAATCCTGACAAAATCCTTACATCTGGCAACCTTGTATAAGCTCTAAATTGACAGGCAGCGAATGTGTCATAGAAACAGTAATGATAATTGATGCTTGTCTATGTGAAGTATGTTACGGATTTTGTGAGTTGGTAACATGTGGTGACAACTTTAGCTTGTCATTCTAAAAGAATGACAGATCCAAGATGTTCGCCAAAAAAATAAGGTTAAGGTCAACAAAATTTCACTAAGCATTTTTGTGTTCTTACATCACCATCGGATAGTGAATATTATATTATTTTTTTAAGTACTGGTCTCTCATCAAAATACTAAACTCTTGCTTCGGTTTGATTGTTCATACTGTGATATATTAGCTCGTGAATTCAACCAAAAACTTACATATGGGTAGCGATGAGAGGTTAAATCGTTCGGCTGCTACGTAACCAGTCATGTATTCGAATCTTAACAAATCGTAAAGATTATTATAAATATATTTTTATATCTAAGTGTTGGCTGGAAGCAGGGTTTGAATGATTTGGATAAACACCGAAATCATTTTAAATCGTATAAAAATATTTATGAATTTACTTTCAATGTGAGACTATTTCCTCGTCCCTATAAATAATTATTTATTATTTATAATATTACTTTAAAATGGTTGATATATTATTATCATCTACAATCTACATTGAATGTCTTAAAAATCGACAAATGGTTGGTACTGAAATTTGAAACTAAGTATGTTTCAAATATTCAGCAAAGTTATACCTGCTACGCATTATCTGTCTTTTGTTTTAATAACTTTGATCCATGATGATTTAAGTACTCAAAATTATCTTATAAATCATAAGTGTTTTGTGGTTCTAAAAAGGTTGCTAAGCCGTATTTGCAAATCAACATCCCACGTGCAGCACAATTACATTCTTCAAGGATAGTAAAATTCACTTGAGATGTTTCGATCATGTACTAGTTTGTATTCTCCTGAATATGTTTGTATAAATAATTACATCTGTAAATTATGAATTAATTAATTATTATACACATATTTTTTGTGAACTTTTCTCGCTTTGGCTTCATACGAGCGCCCATTGGTGAATATTCCAATAATATTAATATTAATGGTGACCATACTTGTTTCAGCCGCCTGTTCGTAAAAGGACACAATATTCCATAACCGCCTGTAATGATTCGCATAATGTTAACAATATGTATGTGATAATGTCATGGAGTCGTCTGTTTATGAACCCCTGGTGGTATTTTTGCTTTTTATATCATCGCAAACCGGCTTAAGTAGAATTTATTAATAAAAGCAACTAATTAAAAAACTGGATGCACATTCCACAATCTCAAAGATATAATTGTAATTTAAAAGTACTTAACAATGCTTTAAAAACTCTTATATTTTATGTTATTTCTAATTTTTAATACCATTTATTAAATAATCTTATTTCGTAGCCTTACTCTCAAAAATTACTATTTTTATACCTTATAAAATCCATTTTGCTGTAGCGTATGGTCGCTAGAAAATGCCACCATGCATATCTCAATTTTAATTTCAATTTATTTTATTTAAGTTAAAATAAAAACTTTACAATTGGTTATTTCGTTTGTAAAACAAATATCAACTTTATAATATAACTATTATTTATAGGACTATATCAATATCCGAGGCGATATGATTGAATATTCTGATCACTCTCCCAAGAGTCATAGTCTCTGGCAGGTTAGTATTACTCCTAGGACAAACAAACAATCGGTGCCTCTTTATCTCTGAACTGCTACTATCATTGCCTCGTCCCATCATTGCCAAGTCATTTCTGCACCTGGAGCTACATATTATACATACACGAGATATACGAGAGCCCGGGGCTTTATAATAACACTGTAGCATATTTGTGATTTGTTAATTAGCTGGAAAGAAAGCAGCTTTTGTTTATGCTCTCCCGCGCCATCTACATGACATATCGCAGTCGGGTGTATCTTATGGTAAATCTCATGACCAACTGATGAATGGAATGCATCCACAAAGTGAGACAGACCATCGTAGTCCTAATATACAATCTAGGCAGCGAAACGTTCACAAATTCCGTTATACGACTGTCATGAATTTTGATAAGATGCCTTGTGTTAAAATGATTTTTTATAATGGGTTTCGAAACGTTAATATTTCATTCACGTAAAGAATTATGTTTTATTTTATTATATTTTTACTCTCACTACACCATTGCAATTTATTTAATCAAACTCTTTAATATCTCTCGTGGCGGTTGTAGTGGCGTTGCTTTTTCATGTTTTCATGAAGGATATCGCGTATTCAGCGGCTTGGAAATGGTCGATTTGCGGTCGAAAACTCACGGTCGATTGATCCAACAATGCGTTCGGTTAGTCATGCAACCGCTACCATATTTTTTACTATAATTTTATACGTTTGCCGGGCCTTTGCTGTGGTTTTAGTATCATTTATTCACAGCCACCGGACCGTGACTCTTCTACACACTTACCCGTAAAACGACGTATTTTTTTATCCCGAACATAAGGCTCCTACATACTTTTACTTCTACAAACTAAGTCGGTAATTTAAACTTTATGGAATTTTTTTATTGATTATAAGCTTTACATGTAACATTTTTACAGTTATATCGTCTCACAGCGGTTTCGAACGTAGTTTTAATTTTTGTAGTGTTAAAATTCTCCAGCGCCTTAACCGTGTACCTAATTTTTTCTGAAGGGTTGTAATTTTTGCTCGTAGATGCAATAACAACGTAGCTAAAACGTTTTTTTTAAATTGCTTAATACATTTATAAAGCCTATATTAATTGTTCACAAGTATACATTTATTAAGACCACTGTTTGTGTAGATGTGATACCTCACCTGTAAAATTGACTGTCATCTTCTATCAACAAAAATGTCGGTAGACATTAAAGTTGTCCCAAGAACACCATCCATTATAATTAAAAGTTACATATTTTTTAAAACATTGGCCATTCAATTAAGTTTTTTTTTTAATTTCAAAAGTAATCATTAAAAGTAATCATTAAGTGTCTACGTATTTGATATCCGGAAGTTTAGAGAAATTAATTGTTGCTTAAATCTTTCCAATGGGAAGTGAAAATATTTCACAGGTAAAAGAAACAGCGTCCAAGTAATAAATTAATAACTTTGGCGGATTTTTTTCTCAAATTATTCCCACGGTTGTAATTAAACAGTTGGAGGCTGTTGCTTAAAATTCGAATAAATTTACACTTTTTGTCTTGATATTAGGTATTTAAAAAAATAATTATACTTATGAGAGGCGTAAGTTTTCTTTCACAATGTTTCAGTAAGAATTTTGTCGGAAAATAATATTTTTTGAATAAATAAGTAGAGGTTTGACATAAGAAATATGATTATAGTTATAAAAGTTTTGAGATGGATCAAAAATGGTACAAGATCATAGGCAAGATAGCTGATAGGGATGAAATCAGTTTATGTTATAAAAGTACCACTATATTCTTATACCTATATATATAACCGCAATCTCCTCAGTGTTCGTTGCATTGGTCAGCGTTAAGCATCGTGGTCTTCAATTAAGTGGTATTTAATAGTACAACTTTTTAACACCAGGTTTACACTTGTTTTCTTCCTCATAAAATCTGCACATATTCAAGAAGCATTTTATAAACACTTGCAATATCCTAATATCATTTTGCACACGCAGCGTCCAGCTGACGTGGTTGAGCGTCAAAGAGTCCACTGAAGGACCAAAACTCTGCTAGACTTTGTTGGTAGAATAGTTGAGAATATCTTGTTCTGTTTATACAGAATTAATTAGTTAAGTAAACCGTCTTTACTATATTTCATAGATAAACCTTCTTATAATTTATATTAATTATAATTAGTAATAATAAATCATAAGTGTAGGTTATTGCAACCCTCTATTCAAAAATATTATCCAAATCGTAATATGAATGTTAATGACAATTTTGAAAGGCAATTCATAAAATCTGTGAGTGACTTCTTCAATATGACCCATTTATACCATGAATGATTTGACTATTTACTAGATATTACGCTCATTCAAAAATTTCACCACAACTCCCATTCATACGTTCTCCTAGCCCTTTCCCACGGACCAACCCTCAGTGCCTCCCCCTATAGATGTAAATATTTGTCTACATTAAACCCACGAGCAGGGCTGGATATACGATCGTCCTAAAATAATTTTGGGTTATACGAGATTTTTTTATTTCACTGTACAGTATTTATTTGGAATATTTTTATTTTTATTTCTTTCAATAATTTTCAACGTCACTGTCTAATTAGTGTACATGGCCAACAAAGCTAACAAGAACTTGTCAACTGTCAGATATTACGCTCTGTCCCCAAGTATACCGTATTCTATGATTCTCTAAAATTAAATTGTTCTTATATTTTTTATAATATATTTAAATATTCTAATACTTGATATATAATTGAAGATCTATATGAATAATCTTTCAACAAACTGATATAAACATACAAATCTATTGCAAAAATCATAGAGAAATGTAATGGGAGATGATATTTGATATAGATTAGTATGTTTTTATCAATTCTCTTAAATGTATTAATTAAATACGATGTTCGACGATTAGGCTGGTTTCGGCTATGCTCTCCCGCGTCAGCCTCTTTCTTGCTGAGAATATAATCAGCAAAATTCTGGAACACATTTCAAATATATTCACATTGTCATAAACTGTGACTGGTAGCTGGTGATTACCTTGACATTCCACCATCTACTGGTCAATTTATACACACCTTCTCAAGTCGCACGTATGGGATTACTTTCTCATATAAGAGTCTGCCATTCCATTTGTAAGAACATGGTTGCACATTCGTTTCATCTCACCTGGAGATATCCAGCCATATTGTCTTCCCCATTCGTCCCTGCCAACGACGTTACGCTCCGGAACGAAACCTTCCCCCTTATCGATGGTCTCCTTCAGTTCCACTCGATCCAGCCCTTCCCCCAATATTTTTTATGCCTTATTTTGTATCCGCGGTTTGTTTTGAAAGGACGTTTCCCTTTTTGCGGATATTTTGTTTCGATACGAGAGCAGGTTGACTTTAGACTTTAGAGCTATAGATCATTCTAATATGTATTTATTGTCCTTAGGGTTGTTTTACACTCGTCGCAGGCTCCGTCAATTATACCTTTTTTGTACTTTTATATTTATTAATATTTTATATAAAAAGAGCATCAGCAGAGGGTCATAACCCCTATGTTAATATAAATGTTTAATTAATCTATTGTTTATAGTAAATATTGATCATTTTACGTCACTAAAAATATATATGATCGTAGTAATCTAAATTATGTTCATTAATTGGAGCAAATTATGTAAATAACATCCATTATCACACCGGCGGGTAAAGCTCAATGGTCAAGGCGTTTGCATTGCAAGCCAAAGGTCGTGGGTTTCGATCCCCGACGGAGATTAAAAAAAGTTTTTAATCGATTTCTGAGCTCTAAAATACCCCCGGTTGGTGTGAATTTGATCCTTCACCCGTTATATACCAGTCAAACCCTATTCATTAAAATTGGTGGTAGAAGAAAGTCGTCCCATGAAGACCACCCATTCATAGTAAATTCCTGTGATAATTAAGGATGATACGTGAATCTCGGGCTGTAGTCTATGACGTTGGCGGATTAACACTCCACATGCAGTGCTTAGCATCATGGTAAACGTCATAGAATTCCACAGATGAGACTTCACTTTTAGTATCACCATCTGTCGGTATTCTCCTGTATGTGCTTACATAAAAAAAAAAAAAACAGTTATAGGCAGGTAGATAGGTCAGATTACTTGCACTATTTAAAGTTGACCAATGACCTACCGAACATACCTGTATATTAAGTAATCTGATCGGTTTTATTATATTAATTATTATATGAAACAGTAAAAAAACCTGTAAGAAAATCTCACATCGTTAGATTGTGAATGTAAACAATGCCCTTTATTATTTACCGTGTTTTGTTTTCAACGAAAAATTTATCTCTGCAAAGCTCAGACTTTTGTCATTTCAGCAGGTGCTACAAAGTAGGAAGCGTAACACGAGGCGCGCGATTCCCTAAGGTTTGCGGTGGCCGCCCGGCAGAAGACAGTCTAGTACTAGTAACTAGTTTGTATTCATCGAGCCGCCAAGGTTCTGTACCACGGGAACGCTGGCGATATGTCCCGTATTTTTGCGCTAGTCCCGCGCTCGCTATTACGCTTATTTGTTTTTCGTATGAAAAATAACGCGAGCGCAATTTTACGGCGCTGTCAAATATCGCATTGAATGAAGCACAAAGGAAATACTGTCATGTGATGTTTTAATTTCTGAAAGATGCAAAAAAAAGGTATGCATAATTAGAATTTAATTTACGCTTTCTTCTTCTTCATAGTATCAATCCGGTGGATTGGTTTGCAGCAACAGAATCTTGCATCTCGATCTCCACTTCTCTCGGTCTTCCGCAATCCTCTTCAGCTCATCATAAGCTGCAACTCATGCCCTCGAACACTTGCTGCAAACACTCCCGTCTAGGGTTTCTACCCTCAAACATCCCCTCCACAATGTCGTGAAGATGACCATCGTGGCGCATAATGTGACCGATCCATCGGGCTCGCCTCTCTGAGATGGTTCTTACTAGGTGCCTATCTTCCTTGATTATCCTGAGCATATAATCGTCACAAACTATCGCAACAAAGCTCCGCCTTATCTTATCAGTTCTGTCTTTCGGTGTTCTAGCGAGTAAATTAAATTGAACTTCACGTCAAACTTCTAGGATGGCGAGATCACGAGAGCTCTAAAAAAGGCATTGTAGTTTATGTTCTCTTGCGGCATCCTAAGAACCTGTCACAACAATGTTCATATTCGTCTCTTAACCGACTGCAGGATGAGAGGCTGTTTTATCCTCTCGATCACCTCGTCACTCCTCTCAAAGTCAAACCATCTTCCCCCAGTATTATACGTAATCTGTTTACAAAAGCCAATAAACGAATTCATTAACTTTTGGTGACATATCAACGCTTGCAGCTTTATTTTTTTCGGCGTAAAAATATATCAAAGGCTTAATTTTTTTCTATAAAAACATATTTTAATGAAATAAAAGTATGCATTTTGTCTTGTAGCTTTCTTTACTAAAGAGCATAAATCATAGCCATTAGCTTGCAAGAGTATTATTTCTGAATAAAATGAAAATACAAAATACGTGGTTCGTTCTCGAATAAGCCCGAAATGGTATTTGAGTTTCTGTCTAAATGTTCTAGTAGCGTTCATTTCCAATCCCCAAGGGCGTGTTAGTCAGTATTAGCACATCGAGGATCCTGATGCTGGAGCCGGGCCGGTCTGTTCGAGGGTAATTGGATACCCTTTATGTCGAATTTGCCCCAAGTCTCACTTCTGGGACCGAGCGGCGCATACCAAGCAGGCTAAACGTTTTTATTTATGGATATCGCCCTCGCAGACGTTAATAATACACGACGACCGTACGATTTTCCATTTTAAAAATACATATGTACATACAAGGTTGCCGGAACCATTTCTTAATCTCTTAATTTTTTACAAACTCAATCCTAAAACTGTCCCTGTAAGCACCTGTTCTCAAAAATTACCATACAGATGCATTGGCTACTTATTAAAAAATCGTCGAGAGTTGAAGTGTTTACCAAGAGAGAGGTCGCAGATTTATTATATTTAATCCCTAATGAAGCTAAAAAATCAAAACAATTATAATAAATTTTATATGTCTTCTATATTAATCATATATATCATCAACAAATGAACCTGTACTGATCTCTCACATAAATGCATGTCATAGTCTATCAATCAAAATTGGTACGTGGCAAAAGTCTTAGTATATAAGTCGTATATTATTAACATATTAACAATCTTCCTCGGGAAATAAAAGCGATCAGTGATATTAAAATATTGATTGAAAAGGTGAAACAGTACTTTAAAAGAATTACGAACAGAACCGACGTCACTGCATAACAAATTGATATAATAATGTACCAAAAATGTATTATTAATTTATATATACTTTAGATTTAATTCAATTTAAGGTCTTAAATTATTAATTATATAATGTTAGTATTATATCAAAATCATGTAAATGTATAAATGTGTATATGTAAAACTCTGCATAATTATATAAAACTGTAAAATAACATAGATGAATCCCACGCCACACACAAGATCATATCTTTAAGTGGTGTGGTAAGCGAATTTAAAAAAAAAAAAAAGATTCGAATGTAAATTACTGATTTGATTAAATAAAAATTAAATAAAAATATATATAAGTCGTATACATAATTGTGTCGGAAACAACAGGGTCAGATCCTGTCTGCCCAGAAGTGGGCGACGTCGATGGCGTTACTCTCGGCCATCATCAGGTCTTCCTGGGTGCAGCTACTCGGACACAGCGCACACTCCAGAAGGTGTGACAGGGTCTGCTCCACGCCGCAGTCACATTCAGTCGGTCCGCTGTAAAACTGCCATGCTTTCATTTGTGTCCTCGTCTTGCATACTGCGGTCCGAAGTCTGTTAAGGGACCTCCATATATTCCACCCCTGGTTGTGTCCAGGGGCTAGGTCCTCTTTCGAAGCGATCCAAGTATTCCCATCAGTTGCGTTTCTCCATATGTTCAGCCGCAGGGTTGTCTCAGGTATCACCAGTTCCGTTGCCGACTGTAGGAAACTTCTTCTTGATTTGAGCTGTCTATAAGTACCACACATCATAGGCAGTCTCTTAAAAATAGCCGACATTTTAATGTTGGGCTGTAGTCTAATGTTATAAGTGGATAAGAATTTAGCTCGTTTGTATAAGTGGTAAACTGTGTAGAATCCATACATGAGATTTCTCTATCAGCTGCGCTCGGTATTTTATATTTAATTTAATTACATTAATGCTTTTATTTTGCACTGCATTGTGAAAAATGTATGGTGCTTTTAGATGAATAATGCATATAAATGTATGCACATAACATTAGCTTAATTACTGAGTCAACGTTATGGCGCTTTGATTTGTACTTGAGAAAAAAAAATACATCTGAAGTTGTTATTGTTTGGATCAAATTATCAATAATTTGCGGTCTCCTGTGATTGCTAGAGAAGATTGTTATAATTCACAGTAATTGTGTGTACAGTAAACCAGTCTTATTTAACCCTTTCGCATCGGTTGTCGGCATATGCCGTCAAAGATTCCCCGACGGTTGACATCTGTTGAAGTGATAAATCGTTTTTCTACTTTCAGTACTCATTGTGACATCTACGGTAGGAAATTGGAAGTGCAGTCATTCTCTTTATCAAACATGTATTATTTACAGGAATCTGTAAAGCATGTAAATAAATATCGTTAGTTTTTGTCACAAGAACGATTTTTCTGTAAACCACATGTGTCAATGCCACCACATGTATGGAGTTACATAATGAACGTTTGTTAAATGTAATAGTTTTTTATGCATCGTCTGATAGCTAAAGGATTAAAGAACCAATGTGACATATGAAAATAGGTCAGATAAGTACATTTATGCTTCAAATACTAGTTTTAACAACAACAAAAAAATGGTTTGAAAAAATCACGCCGTATTGACAGTATAATTTGTATTCCACCGAGCCGTAACGAAAGGGTTAAAATATATATACATTACGAATGTCTCATGTTTGACTTTCGGTTAAAGCGTTCAACTTTTCAGTGGGCGCTCGCAAGTTCTGTCCCCACAGAAGCTTAAAATAAAGCCCTAGAATTACTATGAAACTGACGTATTTATAAAAATAAATTATTTTTTATACGTAAAACTAATATTGATTTTCTATTTTTGTTCCAGGTATGAGTTTTGAAATTCAGTCATCAGTGCTTTTCACAAGATATATTACGATTATGTAAGTACTATGTTGTCCTTAAATATTTTGCCTGTTTTATGGTAGTAGTTTTAGTATCTTCAATTATGATCTCAAACTGTTTTTTTATCGTCATCCTAAGCGCTCATAAAATATATACACTTAGGTTTCCGTAGCACACGCAAAAGTGACTTCGTACTTTAAGGACCATCATGAACTATTGATAAATGTAATTTTTAATATTCCTACGTCTGCTATTAATTACTAACATGTATACCAATCATATCACCATTGTAAAGGTTTAGAAATGGATAAATAATAATAAAAATAGTATGATTTTATTTTTGTGTGAGGCTTTACAAGCTTATACGAACCGACCCGCACGGGGACCTTGCTGAATGGAAGGTGCCCGTAGAAAAATATGGGGGAGTGTTTTTAAATTCATAAATCTATTATGGGTGTGGTGGCGTGGGAACTGACTACCTCCCCTATCGCCGCTCCCCTACATTCATACTCATAGAGTTATCAAAGCGGAGCCGATAAGATAGGAGGGACACCTCTATAAAAGACCTGGTGGGTGTAAATAATAAGCTTTTTGCCGGTTTTAGGAGGTGACGCAGTGGGTCGGGGTCTAGGGCGCCGAATAAGCTGGGACGCAGAGGGCGGCCTAACTTGCTTAAATGTTTCATTCGCTTTGTTAAATTGTTTAATTCAAAGTTTATTTTTATAATAATTACTCATATTTTTTAACACGCTCCCCATTGTTTTTCTGAAGATATTCCCCATCCACGCAAGAAAAAAATGACGGGGCGCCAGATTTTTTTTGTCTGCGGGCGCCGCCACATCTAAAGTCTGCACTGCATATTTAACCCCTTAACCATAGATAACACGTATAGCCGTCAAGAGCTTTACACACTTTACACATTTTGCAATTAATAAAATCTGTCTGAAAATACAATAAAATACATTTAATTTGATAAATTTAAGCGATATGCATCGTCGTACGCTTAGCGTATTATTATTTTTATAGAAACTAACATCCTGTTCTCTCTCAAACAAGGCGTTATTCCGTCGCGTGATGGCAGGATTAGGAGCAGATCGATAACACAGACTTTTTCAGAAGCACATTGACATATATTTACGATGAGTTTTACAAGCTTCCGGCCAGGCGGGATGACATACCGCCAGCCGTAATGCGACTTTCTCGGTCGTCAAAACATAACTGACCCGCGCGGCCCGTGGTCGGTCCCCAGCGCCGTCGGTGGCAAAAATATATAACTCACACACCCGTGAGTGGACTTGTCCAAGATGTCAGTATGGCAACACGTAAATGTATGACAAGCGAACAGAAATATGAGACGAAAGATCGTTTATCGAGGTTTTCGGTACCAGTCAGCAAGGCTTACATCTTACTGTTGTCAAAACATATAGGAAAGTGCCTATAGAGAGCGTTAGAAATAGTACTCGTATGTAGTGGTTGCGTGCGTTTTGAAGAGATTCAGTTGTAATTATTATAAGATGGGATACTCAAATGAAATGTTTAAATTGTTATATTATATAATAATAATATATTATACTTTTGAAGTAATGTGGTTTCGCTATTTCTTGTGCAGAACTAATGAGACCACATTGGAAGTAATAACGTTCTTGTTTCCTTGCAAGACACTTCTTCGCGCATCCGCGCACTTAGGTTCATGCAGAACTTGCGGGGGGATGACCTGGATAATTGGCTGCAATTCTGCGGTCATGTGTGCATCGTGACTGACTCGCCCTAATGCTCTCCCTAACACGCCGAGAACCTATTCTTCATGTAAAAAATCATAAAACAAGTCTTTATAATTTTATGCTTATGTCATTACTTAGTAATGGAAACTGCATTACAGTATTTTATAGAAAAGTGCAATAAAGATCAAATAATTTTAAAAGCAAGCGCACTATAGCATAGTCGTTAACGACCTCATCAATCACGCAACAAAGTCTTGCATCTCGATCTCCACTCCTCTCGGCCCTCCGCAACCCTCTTCAGCTCAGCATAAGAGCTACAACTCGTGTCCTCGAACACTTGCTGCAAATACTCCCGTCTAGTGTTTCTACCCTCAACCATCCCCTCCACAATGTCGTGAAGAAGACCGTCGTGGCGCATGATGTGACCGATCCACCGGGCTTGCCTATATGAGATGGTTCTTACTAGGTGCCTATCCTCCTTGATTATGCTGAGAACCTCATTGTTCGTGACGTTGTCTCTCCAGGAAATTCCGAGAATTCTTCTGTATGACCAGATCTCAAAGGCTTCTAGTCTTTTTTTATCACACTCCTATACTCGAGAAAATATAGCATGATCTCTATGAAGTACGTAGCATGAACTCTAAGTTCATTCAATGTATTTCAATTATAAAGAATTAGCATGCACTTTTATTTATCCAAATAATTCTATTACTTGAGTAAGTAACTCTCTAAGACTTAAAGTAAATATAATTTATTTAGTAAAATAAGCAGGGATCATGCAAGTGTTTAATTCATTATTAAATTAACCAATTATTCCGATTTTTAATAAATAATTCATACGAGTGTGAACCTACGTTTACAGGTGCGCGTTTTTTCACATAAAAAACAATGAATATTGTAGATTTAAAAGGTAAGAAGTATTATTATTCTAACGTTCTAGAAGATTCCGTTTCAGAAGAAATACATACGAGTATACGAAAGTAGTGAACTTTTATTTTTACCTGGACATAGGAAATAGGCTTCTAGAACATTCTGACATAAACTTCGTGCATATTGAACTGAATAAGAATTCGAGTTGAGTTGTAGTTTGTTCATGTCGTCAAGCTATTGTAAAGAAAAATGTGAAAATAAAGTAGCGCATACGAGAATAGTATTTTATTAAAAATATAAACTATTTTGAAAAGATAATAAGACAACAGTATTAAGTTGTTTATTTCCCGCCCACTTTTCCGCCCTATCTCCCGCCCTACCACTTCCCGCCCACTTACTCTGCTGTATAATGTCTTTGTCACTGTTTTCCTTACAAGCAATATTATCAAGTATCGCGGTAGATCCTATAGTAATTATAAGACTCTTATTTTCAGAAAACAACATATTGATAACCTCCTTTCTTATTTCGATATCGATTAACTTGATGAAGGATGCAGGATCAGGTTCACAATACACATATTACGCGTTTATTTGTCACAAACGTCGCCCGTAAAAGCGAACGCCTTTAGGCGCGAGCGCTATCACGGTGGCGAGTCAAACTTCAACTAACAACTGCCCGCGCGTTCTGACTGCCAGCGCGCTCTGACATCTCGGCGCTGCCAACCGCCAAGATGACAGTCATACCAACAGGAAACGGGCCAACTGTCATTACAAATATTTTCGGCGTATGCAAACACCGCTTAACATTATACAATTAATATTAATTAATACAATTAACATTAGATGTGCATGTCAGGCGAGCGAAAAAAATAAGAGACAAAACCAACCTAATGGAGCTATGTCAAGCTGATATCAATATGTATAATGCAAATCAATATGATAACCATGGCGAGTAATCAATTTGTCAGTATGATGAACGCTAAATACGTTTACGCCAAAAATCACTGTCGAGTCTCACGTTGCATTCTTCCGATCCGTATCTTGCACGTCCGTGTCTTTGACCTTTGATAATTGTCTGCACGCTCGCGCGCGTGACCGCCCCGACCCAGTGCAGTGGCCGTACGTGTGCCCGGCGTGCCCGGCCCCAAGTGCCGGCTCGTCGTGCAGCCCCGGGGCGGCAAGGCGCGTGTCAACGGTCTCGCTGATCGCAGATTGCAGCAGCTTCCTTCGTCGTGTTAAACCAGACCATTTTGCACTGTAAACTCTTTAATTTCAGAGATGAAGAAGAGTGAATGAAAGCGACGGTACAGATGAATAGTAATCATACGGAGGATTTTTTTATTGAGTTCCGTCAAATCGCTGATGAATAAATATTATATCGGCTGTTAAAGTGGATAATATGGCCACCATCATTCAAAACAACAAAACTATAGTTGCAAATGATTCGATACGACTCAATGCAGCTTCACTTCATAAAAAAATTGCAATTATATTACATTATGTAATTGACATTAAACACAAAGAGAGAGTTACGATAAAATGCAGTTTGTGTTCCCATTCTTGGTTTCTTTTTTAAATTTCTGTTCATCTTTAACAACCAATTCCTATGTTAGCTTTTGTGTATAGTATAGTGACATAACAAATCATATTAAAATTTTTTACAAAATAAAGTGCAATTAGGCTAATAATTTATATTGAAATTAAAAATATTGAACTTAACTCGCTTATTTAATTTCGTAGAATTTCTCGGTAAATTTAGTATTCATAGCTTTCGTGTTGAGCTATGTGCGACGAATTACATTCCAAAGATCAAGTTTACGCTGTGCTATTGTAGGCTTTATAAAATATCATTATGTAACAGTAAATTAATATTTTGATAAGTTGAAGATATACTCGTTCATTCACAGGATGAATTGCGTCTATTCAAAATAAATAGTGTGATATTGAACTCCAATTTTTAATATCTGGTTAAGGCATTATTTATCACTGCTCTTCTAGGTAAAGGTATTTACATTGATAGTCAAACGGTTTTAGGGTCTTCAGCAACCTATCACTTCCACCATTATTGGTAAAATAGCCAATTTTGACAGTTATCGGCTTACTTTTCTTTGTCCGTTTATTAGTTTTTCGATATTTTTTTCCCCATACTCAATATTAATTTTGGATATTTATGTGTTTGAAAAATACGTGAATTGTTTTATTTATATCAAGCATTGGATACATCAATCTGAAGACAATATTCATTGAAGAATCTGGGTCTTAAACAATAAGCCTATGCGAACGATTCGATCAATGAAAGTTTTATGCTAGCTACTTTCGGGCCGTAGTAAACGAATTTACTCGAGACGTATTTTTTGTCCCAATTATTTCTGGGCTACTGGCCTCAGTGGGCGTAAGAACGGCCAGGCTCCGTCCGAGACTGACACAAAAGTGAATTAGGAGATCAGTGATGGCGGACATAAGACACGTGTGTCAAATGTGTCCTAAAACCTAGCTGCCCCTGCCAGAGGGGCAGCTAGAGGCCAAACAAGCCCACGTTCTAGACTCAGTTCTTGTTAGAAAGAGCGGTCCTTTTCGATGTAATTCTAAGAAAGTGCCCCGGACATATCTAGAATATATACTTTGCGACCAGTTTTTGTTTTTTTTTCAATGTATTTTTTGAATTTTGGATAGATTTTAGTTAAGAATAAATGTCACTTTACTATTTAACAGATATAAAGACAGAGAAGGCAACTATAGGTTGAAAGACTGATAAATTCGTCCCCCAATCCCGTTATACTCTAAATATTACAAAATCAAGAAAATATCTATATAACATCGTAACTTGTAAAATACTAGATTTTTTTTCCGTTTTTAGTGCAATTCCGAATCACTGAGTAAGACCTATGAGGATCAAAAAGGGGAACGAAGTTAAAAAGACTGCACAAAGTGGAATGATTCCATTAAAGGAACAAAAAGTATCAATTAGATTTGTACTAAATAAATGTCTTATTTTATCGAATATTACAGAAAAAACCCTTACTTCATTTATTGTAAGAGTTTTTAAAAATAAATATAGATATATCATTTGAATGATTGTTCTGCCGACTATTAGTCATTTCAATTTCAATTATTTTTTTCTTTTTGGAAACA
The DNA here is from genome assembly GCA_022606575.1 of Glossosoma conforme. NCBI lineage: Eukaryota > Metazoa > Arthropoda > Insecta > Trichoptera > Glossosomatidae > Glossosoma > Glossosoma conforme. Next base: position 116,827 of record JAGTXR010000185.1, on the reverse strand, counting down.
TTACAAATAACAATATTTAATTCATTTCTAAAACAGGATACAAGATAAATAACAATTTATAAATAACACAATAATAATAGGATCATTTAAAAAGTCCCGGAGCCCGCTTAACAGAAGACTCCACGAAATTACTTTGATAAATAAATTCGTAGAGCTCATGTCGAAACTGGGCTTCTCTCAAGTGGAATATGTATATCAATATTGTTAATTTTACCTAAAATATTAACTGTACATTACTTATTTTGCATCATGTCAATCACGCCAAAAATATATCGCGGATTATTTTTCGTTACGCGATTTCGTGACATTTTCTCCTATTCTCATTGCCATATTTAAGGTTAATTGGGTTTATATAGCCACCATAATTTATCGCCAATTCCCCGTATTGCGTTACACCCAATACATCTTGTAGTCGACGGTATTACAGGATGACGTAGTTGGAGTCTGCCGAAAATGCCTATGGTTTTGGTTGCCCTGCAACCTTTGCAGTCTCTTTAATCAAGACAGTACCTCAAAGTTATTCACGATACAGTGTAGTCCCCAGCAGGAGTGGTTCTCGATCTACATTTGACGGTATATTATTAACACATGTGTATTATGTACATAAAGTATGAATACAATAAGAACTAACTCAGAGAGGCCAGCCCGGATCGGTCGCATCATGCGCCACGATGGTCTTCTTCAAGACATTGTGGAAGGGATGGTTGAGGGTAGAAACTGTAGAGGGCGCCCTAGACGGGAGTATTTGAAGCAAGTGTTCGAGGACATGAGTTGTAGCTCTTATGCTGAGCTTAAGAGGACTGCAGAGCATCGAGAGGAGTGGAGATCAGATGCAAGATTTTGTTGCTGCAAAACCAATCCACCGGATTGATACTACGAAGAAGAAATACGAATTTATCGGGCTCTCTAATACTTATGTTATGTTCTGTGATAATTTCGCTTTTCTCATTTCACATAACTGCCGACTCTTGTTATAGGGTAACGCTATGTGGGTAATATAATCTATGCTTTTATACGAGTATTATGATGCTCGGGTGATTATGCTGACCAGTGCCGGTTTTAGGGCGTGGCCAAGTGGATCGGTGCCCCAGGGCGTCGAATAAGATAGGGGCGCCGAGGTCAACCAAACATGCTTAGAATTTTTTAAATGTAAACGATATATGGCGCCAGTCAAAAATTGCCTTAGGGCGCCGCATGGTCTAAAGCCGGTACTGATCCTGACAGTCGCAAAACGTAATGTATATTAAAATGATTCAGACCATAAAGCAATCTGGTATTCTATAACTTTACGGTTCACATGTTCCATTATTAGAATCAAAACGCAAGTGAGGCCTCAGATTGTCTTCTTCCGTCCATTGTGAGGAGGTTCGCTGTCACGCAGCTGTGGGAACCGCCGCCTTAGCCATGGGAAAACTCGACAAACAATCGCAACTTTTCTGGACCGGCGCTTCCCAATCTGTTCTGCGTCACGCCAACTTTGAGGCGTACATAATACATTACCTTCCAAGTTGAAAAGCCGAATTATAATACTAATTCAATTATAAAAATATACATTACATATTTTTTTTTATGTAAACACATACAAGATAATACTGACAGATGGCGATAGTAATTCTGAAGTCTCATCTGTGGAATTCTATGACGCTTACCATTGTGCATATGGCTAAGCGCTGCATGTGTAGTGTTGATCCGCCAACGTCATAGACTACAGCCCGGGATTCACGCATCATCCTTATTATTTGAGGAATTTAATATGAATGGGTGGTCTTCACGGGACGACTTTCGTCTACCACCAATTTTAATTAATAGGCTACGACTGGCATTTTACGGGCGAGGGATCAAATTCACACCAACCGGGGGTATTTTAGAGCTCAGAAATCGATTAAAAACTTTTTTTTCGCTGGGGATCGAACCTACGACCTTTGGCTTGCAAAGCAAACGCTTTGACCATTGTGCTATACCCGCCGGCAAATCTATCGTCAAGCAGAAAAATTAAATATTGGAAAGCTTTTGTAGACGTGCAGAGTACTTGGATGTCGTTGGATGGATTGAGATAGCCCTTTTAGGACCAAATAGTCCAAACCTTAGGCTAATTATCAGATCTCCTTAAAAATTATTACAAAATATGGCTTGGATACTACTAAGGACTTATCTTTATAAATATATAATTGTCTGAGCTTGAGTGGAAAGATGATTCGTAAAAGGCAATGGCAGCTTATAGGAACAGCTGACAAAAAAAACTGCAGCAATGGAGTGAAGCTCTTCGGAACTTAGAGAACTAATTCCTCCTGCACCCACCCACAACCGACAAACTCGTCTTACACTTGCCGAACATCCATACACGGTTAATATATGGCGACCAAGAACTGGCAGCTTCCAAAGCTCCTTCCTTAATGCCACCGGTAAGCTATGGAATGCTCTTCCAGCGTATGTTTCAAGACACAGATAAATATACACTTTCAATCTCCCCAACCTACACACAAACACGAACACAACAGACATTTTCCGCATGCAGCGTCCAGCCTCCCTGGCTGAGCGTCAAAGAGTTCACTGGTCTTGACCGGGTGTGCTCTCATGCATGCGTTTTCATAAAAAAAAGAAGATAAAAAGTCGGATTGAAACGCATGATTAATTAAGGTTTTGTGTTTACATATAAATACGAGAAATGAAAATGAAGTCACAGTGTAAGTATTTTTTCGTTTCTTTTTCGCAGCATCAAGCGAGAAATGCGGCTTAAGCAAGACCGCAGGTATTCCATCATCAAAAATGTTAAGTACATTTCTAGAATGTACTGAACATGACAGAAAAATACGCTGAAGGCAAATTTTTGTTTATGGCTCGTCCGCATGTTATGCTGACTCCAGAATACTAGGAATGGCAAGATATAAAAAAGAATCTTATATATATTTTTTGTCATTTCAAATTTTTATTCGCCATATTCATTTGATTAAATAATAATATACACAGTACGATAATGTATTATAGTTCATCTTCTGTAGCTCATTTTAATTGTTTGGATGTAATTCGAGACGTAGAAGAGTGTTTTTGGTTGATTCGGTTAAGAATCTCTATTTCACATGACGATTCTCACGTAATTGGGATAACATCTAGTTGCGTTACTTGGGAATCTCTTTGCTGAGATGCTGAGCGATGAGGCACAGAGATGTTGTGTCTTGATTGATTCGTCTCAGTGTTTTTAAACGCTTTATTTAGGCGTGATGCGAGGTGAATCCGTCAGCGGTTCGTTTGAGACAATGAAGGAATTATTATTAAATTTGTATCATCGCTATCAGGTATGTTTAATTTGATTTCTTGTTGTTCGACACAGACAAGAGAATACCGACTGACGGTGACGGAGTGAGCTCCCATCTGTGAATTCAACGACGCTCACTATTTTAACGATGTATAAGCGTTAAATGTGGATTGTTAATCCCTCAACGTCATTATGTATATAATCGTGTCGGAAACAACAGGGTCAGATCCTGTTTGCCCAAGAAGTGGACGACGTCGATGGCGTTACTCCCGGCTATCATCAAGTCTTCCTGGGTGCATCTACTCGGACACGGCGCACACTTCAGAAGGTGTGACAAGGTCTGCTCCATGCCGCAGTCACATTCAGTTGGTCCACTGCAAAACTGCCAGGATTTCATTTGTGTCCTCGTCTTGCATACTCCGGTCCGAAGTCTGTTAAGGCACCTCCATATATTCCACCCCTGGTCGTGTCCAGGTGATAGGTCCTCTTTCGGGGCAATCCAAGTCATTAGATTACTGCAACGTTATTTTTACCATCAGACACTATCAAAAGGTGGAATTGATATATCATGAATATGCCTCTGATCAAGTTTCCAGGCTTCTGTCTTGGAGGTTGTCGGATATCTTATCTATACAGGTACGCTTAAAGGTAGAACATTGGGTGTCTTCCTGACTTGATACAAAACATGGACAATATTAATCGACAGAACAGATTAGTAGAAATTTGTGGTGTCCAAATTTGAAATTTTTTTATTGAAAAGAAAAATATTTTGATATTTTTCAATTTTATCATAAATATACCAATTTGATATTCAACAAAATATATCTCATATTTTGGCGTAGAAAAATTTGTTGACAGATAATCGAATGAGGCGCGATTAAAAAAAATGGCAGGAAAATTAAAAACCACACTCTAGTCCGAGTGCAGTCCTTAAGAAAGTATTTTTTGAAATTTCATCCTAAATGACACCTGTAATTTTTGGCGTCTTCAATCTAGATGTTTTCAAGAAATAAAAAATATATACTCATTTAAATATATATAAAAAAAACACGAATCATTTCCAAATGTAACTGCCAAACAGCCTTGTGACCTTGTCGTTGTATAGCCTTGCAGTGTTATTAGACGAGACAGCGTCATTTTATAGGTCCATTGCCCGCACTAGTATGTATAATAATAAAACGCGTCATGGCCGTAAAAATTTAGTTTTCCCCGCGACCGTCTTCAATAAAGCGATGCTTCAGTTTACAATCTATAAAGCACGAAAGCTCCTGAAACCCGCCCGGCATGGCTGAAAAAGCTTGATCAGAATGGCATAAAATTTTATAAGCCGGGATCTCTCCAGCGCAAGTTTGCGGGCAGTTTCGGGAGTGGAGTCGTAACCAGATACCACTCATCCATCATTTATACGAGCTTTTGGATTTATGGGCGGACAAAGCGTAAAAAAGCTCATCGCATAAGACGAATTTCGCAGATAAGCCTTACTGACTTGAAGTGTACTTTGGCGTTTTAGATTTTATTGTACATTATATAACGCATAATTTATTTACTTTTTTTTTATCAATAATTATTGATGTTTTTACCTTTCAATAATATTTCTTATAATCAAACTAGAAAATTAATGATTTTACAAAAAAAAAACAATGAACCCCCCTCAACTTATGATTACCCCTCTCATTTCATAACATGCACTAGAATAATAAATAAACTACAGGTGTCTAGAAGGAAATATTTCAAATTTTAATTAGGCGGAGAGGGGCCTGGATAATAATTTTTACTGCAATATTTTAAATTATTTTTTGTTTATATACATTGAATATTGTAATGATATACGTCCAATATAAACAATGTGAAATTATGTTTTACTTTAATTTTAACTAGCATTTGACGTTTCAATTTTTTTTTACGCTATTTGTTACGGACGTCCGATGACGATTGATTAAGATTGACAATATTTAGCTTCTAGGCTCCCGGTAATGTAAGGTGGTCTGTCGAGCCTGAATAAAGAAACATACCGCGGAGGTAGGAAATAAATAAACTGAAAATTGTAGGTTGGGTACATGCGCTCTCAAATTGTAAGACGTGTGCGTTTAGGAGCTTCGCTCCGCCGACACGCCGACCCATGCAGGAGGCGGTCGGCGAGGCGCCAAATCGGGGTGCGAACCGACCGCGCTGATTGGTCCGCGTTCCTCGCCAGGGCGCGCCTCCCTGTATGGATTATGGTATAAATATACGTGTCAAACCCAAAATAAAACAGAGCTGAAACTACTTTGGACTTTTACTCTCCTTCCCCGGACCTTCTCTGGACTTCGCAGCGCTCCCGGCCCACTGCTCCACATGGACTTCTACTAGGATGCAGATTTGGAAGCTGACTACACCCCAGCCCAAGGAAGCCGACCGGAACACAGCTGCCTTACAACCAGCTGCAGGAAGATGGACTTCGGAAGCGAGGACCCGTACAGCCGCTAGTAGAGCGGGTTATCAGTAGAGGTCGACTGGTCGACTACACTATTTATTTCAATAAATTGTACTCTGTAACCCAACATAAAAATTTGGATATGTGACACATCTCTTGAGATATTAATTATATTGTGAATAATTGGTATTTCATTAGGACAAAAGATGAGGCATATTTTAATATATTTTCAAGAGAGTATTACTGTCTGAAGCAGAGACAATGAAAAATATCACCGGCCGTAAAAATGCAACTTTTTAATTGATTTTCTCCTACCTGCTCGAAGAACTTTTCCGACCGTCTCCAACTGGATGCACTTCCTTCGCCTTGGGACCATCTCGCCTGCAAAATCCTTTAAAGTTTATGAAATATTAACTTTTTTACGGGAAGTAGGAAGGCGGTAAATTCTCTTGGCTTACACTCGCGTCTATAGGAAACCTCTTTCTGGATTAAAGTTGAATTATTGCTCGCTTATTCCGGCCAGAGGTATCAAATCTTCGAAAGAATGTTTATCTCTTTACAGTTTGTGTATTTATTTAGTCTTGGATCGTGGGGAATTACTATTCGTTTAATGTCACTTATGTTGCATATCTACAGAGATTATGTACCGTTAGTGTCAGTAAAGTATTTTTTTTCTTCTAAATTTATAATGGAAATCATATTTGAAAACCATCCGTTCACCTGAGCATAGGATATACAACGAAATTACATGGTCGTAAATTAAAGGTTGTTTGTGAAGCCCTGGAACGCGGAAATACCCTAATTTTTTTACCTATCATGAATACATTGGTACGTACTCGGGGATTTTTAGTTACGAGATGACCATATAGACATGTACGAGTATCTAACTAATGACAGAGATTCCTGATGGTTGTTGATATGGACTAGAGATAATTTAACGTTAAGATTATCAACTGATTATTAAAGAACTAATTACTCCTGCACCCACCCACAACCGACAAACTCGTCTTACACTTGCCGAACATCCAAACACGGTTAATATATGTCGACCTAGAACTGGCAGTTTCCAAAGCTCCTTCCTTAATACCACCGGTAAGCTATGGAATGCTCTGCCAGCGTCTGTGTTTCCTCCTTCCTACAATCTGGATCTCTTCAAGAAACAGATAAATATACACTTGCAATCTCCCCAACTCACACACAAACACGAACACAACACACGTTTCCTGCATGCAGCGTCCAGCCTCCCTGGCTGAGCGTCATAGAGTACACTGGTCTTGACCGGGTGTGTTCTCCTGCATGCGTGTTCATAAAAAAAAACTATAATACCTTGCGAGGAGATGAATTGCGTACAGTCTTTTAAATAAAAAGTGAAACATAACTTAATATTGTAAATTTTAATTAGAATTATGATGTAAAGTTTATTTAAAATACCTAATTAATTCAAAGCATAATCAATACAAGTTTGCCACTGAACACGTTATTTACATTACAAATTACAATGCGCCAGAAGTATCTGCCTAATTCAATAATAGTGTGTTTCCAACAATGGCTTTGAAACTGCTTCTCGCATATTGTCGATCATTTCAAGGAGCGTCACATGAAACTAACTGCCTACAAGCTTTGTTAACTATGCGGCCAGATAAATGAAAGATAAATAAAGGCTGGCTGTGTTTTTATGCCTTCCGGCCGATAGCATCCACTGCAAATAACACAATCTCGGTCCTTCAAGAGTCGACACACGCAAGACTCTGACAAACAAAGATTTATCGTTATCACAGACAGACTAAACCTGGTCTCTACTTATTTATCTCTTTAGTATATTATATACATTACTTATTTATATAAATGCAAGATTTTCGACGCATCGATTCGGGCAGTCGATGGTCGTGTGGTCAAGGGTATTGAACTTGAACAAATGGTTGGTTCCAAAGTTCGCTGGTTCGCATCCCGCCTCTGCCGATATTTTTTCTGAACGAATTGATGCGTATAAAAAGAATTTGTTGCATTATAGTATGTGTATATTTAATTACTTATTTTATACGTTACCCATTATGTGCGTTTGCTGTTTTTAAACGACAATAGCACATTGTAAGCGTGTCTCTCGATATGTCACTCAAGTTACGCTACTTTTTTTTTATGTAATCACATGCATGCATGTCAAGACCATTGCACTCTATGACGCTCAGAGAGGCTAGACGCTGCATGCAGGAAACGTGTGTTGTGTTCGTGTTTGTGTGTGAGTTGGGGAGATTGCAAGTGTATATTTATCCGTTTCTTGAAGAGATCCAGATTGCAGGAAGGAGGAAACACAGATGCTGGAAGAGCATTTCTAAGCTTACCGGTGGCATTAAGGAAAGAATTTTGGAAACTGCCATTTCTTGGTCGACACACATTAACCGTGTATGGATGTTCGGCAAGTGTAAGACGAGTTTGTTGGTTGTGGGTGGGTGCAGGAGAAATTAGTTCTTTAAGTTCCGAAGAGTAGCGACCGTGGCTATAACGGTAGAAAAGACTTGTTGCAGGTCAAAATTTGGATGGGCTGCCTACCGTCTGTAGTTTATCGCGTGTCAATGGTCGAGTTGAGCCGACCTTTAGCAGCGGATTGTGCAGGCCTTGGGAGAATCGAGCCAATCAACCGATTTCTTTAACCATCTGTTGATCTTCCATTCCCGGGAATCCTCACCTGTAGGTCGTCAAGAACCATATAAGTTCCCAAGATGGACTTTTGGGTGCAGAGATGTCTTAGGTCATGTCATCTACTATGAACGGAAATTGTAGTAGTATACAATAATCTGTAACGTCGATAAATTCGTTTTTTTTTCTTTTCATTTATCGACTGATGTTCACTATCACGTTTACTAGGAGATTTTTATATTATCCAAAAATCATTAAATAACGTAAACAATTTCGCTTTTTTGTATCCGGGTCTGTTTTTTTGAAAGTATAGCGTCTTAGCGCTCGAATATATATTTGGGCCAAACCTGATATTTATCTGTCTTAATTGATTTTAGGTGTTCATGTTGTGACGAAATACTGTTCTGATTAATGAAATAGTCGTTAATTAGTTCGAACATTTGATTAATGACCTACACGCTATAATCTGTGTTTGCGATCAACCAATGAAGCGAAACTACGTCAAATAAATTTCAATTTAACGACCTTCACTATGAATATATCATCACAATTTTTAATATAATGACATTCATGTAGGTTCTACGTGTCGGACCTTATTGCATATTAATTCAAGCCTTTTGTGATGAAATGTGTGCGATTTTTTATTTTATTGTAATGTAAATGTACATATCTTACAATGGGTTAAAATATCGACAACGAAGTACTCGTACATACTATAATGTCTGAGATCGCCTGGTATTGTTTGTCTTGGAATTTTGCTCCATCTTAAAAGTGGATATGGTGAAGATAATGTGTGCTGTACTTATCATCACCTATGTACTGTAGTCTGATGATCTTGTGCTATCGCTCCATCATTTCTTGTAGAGCTAATGACTGCTGCTCCCCGCTGAACAATGCCTTTTGTTTCTACCGCTTTGAGCCCTGCTGGATGCCGTCGACCGTAATTTATGGTGATGTCATGTTATCATTGATAAGTCCAGGAACAAAGGGCCACTTTTTGCTGAATCGGAAGAGACTCTAATGCTAGTGATATGTTGCCTGCCCACACATTATACCAGGAATCTGCAAGCGACGGCCCGCTACCCAAAATAGGTCCGGTGATCTAAAAATTATTTCTTTGCATATCCTTAATTCATTCAAAAGAGAAATGTGCGTGATAATTGTGATAAAACAGAAAAATCGACAAGACAACAGTTTTCATTATGATTTAGATTAGACGTCAATGTGCCATTATTTACTAAATGTTTTTTTTTTTCGATTGATTTGATCTTAAAGGTGTCTTGGGATAAAAACGAATGTCTTAATTTGATATGTAAACAGTTAATATTTTGTAAATTATTGTAATATCAATGTGTTTTAAGTAAGCTTTCGAAACAACTCCATTAGACTTGAGAGACTTCAACTAAATCGACTGTCTCTGCGATTGAAAAATGGCTATGAAAAATGTAGTTTATACAGTATACTTTTAAGTTAAAAAAACTATATATTCATATAAAATCTAATATAAATCCTACTGCATAAGTGTGCAATTTTACAGTTTAGAAAACCTTTAAATCTTCATTAAATATGAAATTATCTATCATGAACGAATAACGAGAAAAACAATGGTCCCAGGTTAGACCCCTGCGGAACACCGAATAGTCAATAAAGTCGATGATGTGGCCCCTTACAAGAAATGTTTGGTGCTTCCTGCATTACGATTACACTAACACCGAGCAAGTCCAGTTATGATTATACAGCACTGCATGTTACTTTATATCGCGCATCAATCTCTTCAGATATCATTTTGTCTTATCATTCTCTTGGTGTTTTATTTACTGTAACTCTAGACAGTGTTTACAAACATTGGTACAATGCTCTTTGAAAGGCGCTCTTGGTATAAACATTCGTTCGTATTATATTCACTGATTCTTATGATAACAAACTACAATAACATTACTCATCTCAGCATTATAAATGACTCAGAGTTGACTAGATTTTTAATTTTAAACCATTCAATAATACTTTTCGAATTAAATATGAGATTTTTGGGACGTTTTTATATTATCAATCTCTATATTTACTTATAAAAATGTCGTTTAAATTAACCTTCAGTAAGTTTTTAGATTTTTAACCATTAATTCTGTCAGTTCGTCGTATGTTTAGTGTATTATAAGAGTTGGATACTTGCAGGATACAAAAAATATATTTTACGAGGGTATTACAAATATTTCAATCAGATTTTTTAATTTTTTATAATTGAATGTGACACACTTGTGGTGAATGTTAACATAGAAGGCACATTGCATAAATTGTGTATGATCTGTCTATAGCATAGGTTCCCAAACTTATTTCACTCATGGACCCCTTGACACGATTTTCGGTTATCCGTGGACCCCCTGATCATCATCATCATCATCATCAGCCTGTGTCCGTCCACTGTTGAACGTAGGCCTCCCGCACGAGTATGCCCCCCCCTGATAGTCACTTTGAAACTTAAAGAAAAAAACAGTAATTAACCTTTAGCACTCCTTTGTCGGGCGTCAGCCGACTTATCTACTTGTACATTACAACTCATTTGTTGGGTGATAGCCGACAAAATACGATATGCGTTTGTTCCAGAAAACCAGATCTACATCTTGGGCAGTGCTTAAAGAAATATCATACTTCATAAAAATATAATTAACTAGTAATGACTCTTTTTTAATGTTTTTTATTTGAAATACATATTTTTTTGTCGTTATTTTAATGAGAGTTGGTTTTCAAACAATATTTGTAATAAAAGGAGTGCAAAAGGGTTAAGTATATTGTGAAAAAGTTACAAAAATAACACATTTTACCTCCATTTAAATAAGGGTTGGACTCCAACCCGTATTTTAATTATTTTTGTCTCAGGCTAAGAAATTAATTGTATGCACTTTAAAATATTTACATCACACATATCTCATTTATATATTGCTATTTATTGTAACTTCCAAATTAATAATGATGTGTCAAAATTTCTAATAATTTTATATTGAACCCTCCGTGGACCCCCTAACGATGTTCAGGGACCCCCAAATCAATTTTAATTTTCTATGGACCCCCTGGATGATCCCATGGACCCCTGGGGGTCCATATGGACCACTTTGGGAACCACTGGTCTATAGCAACTAGGAGTGGAAGTGCTGAACAGTAAACATTGATGAATGCGGGTGCGTCTGGTACTTGTTGCTTGATTGACATGAGGCAGACTCCGCCCAGGGCGGCGATCGTACATATGGAAGACGAAGAAAAACTGGCCCCTTGGGCTGTCCTTTTAAACGGACATAAAAACTCTCCATCAATGGGATGCTCTTTGAGATTGTTCACTTCTTGAAAAATATTTAAAACGCGAATTACTCGTATCATATGAACTTTATTGCGATTGGCTTTGATATTAGCTGTACATTTGCGGTCAATTTGTTGCAAAAAATACTGAGGAGATTGCTTCTCACGTGCATGATCGTATTAAGTTTGCCTCAGGCCAATGAAACGCGATCTGACGCGGCGACAAGCGATCTTTCATGAGATTGACTACGTCAATACCTGTGATTGGCTGTCTGAATCTATCTGTAGTAGGCAACCACGAGAGATTCGTACTAGCTGCGTAAATATATAATACTATTCTATCCTAAGCCATATCATCATATAGGATTTGTTACAGGGTTAGTAAAAATAATAATTGTATTACAAGAAGCATGGCTAAGAGCTTAGGCTATTGTATATCATGCAAACAGTTCGATTCTTGTGGAATAATAACGTTTTTTTAAACAAATTTAAAAATAATTTAATTCTGCAGAAATTCATTCAAGATTCTTGCAATGCAACTCCGTTTAACTTGGATATACACCATCCGGTGGGATGTCTTGAAATGACGACGTTATCAATATAAAAAAAAACTGAAAACATATGAACCAAACATATCATCACTAAGATTAGGAATTGAGGCTTGTGAAGATTTTTTTTAGACAGATGGTTGATAAAGTGACTTTCTACTTGACTGATACCAGTAAAGATTATTCAGGTTATTGCTTGTTCCAACAAGTCGTGCTTTTCAAGTGTCTCTATTCTCTCTCTTTGATTTAAATTCCTATATTTTATATACTTTCTGCACGCAGGCCTTTTTGTAGTCTGGTAGCTGTGTTTACGTTGGATAACTTTACGGTACAAAGCTTCGATTGCCTCCTTATTCCACTATAAATCACCTACTTTGCACCTACACTGTCAAACCCCTTATAGTGCTCTTAAATTAACTACCTCCAGAGTACGCACATTCACGATACATCTTTTACATATACAGCGTCTGGATGAAAGTGATCGAGTCATTGTGAGAGCCAAAACATTATGATTTTTTAATTTTTTTTTTTTAATAATTATAAATGTACTTTCGGTAACTAATAATAAAGCTTGTGAATAAATGTTCATTGATTGAATCTTAATAAAATAATAATATACTTACTCTGAATATATACTACAGAGACATCTATCGGTATATGATTTTAACAATGGTATAAATACATCAAGTTTCGCGTATCTGTCCAGGCAGAGAATGGTCGTGAGGACAACGCGGTCTATAGGACGGAGCCAAGGTTGCGTCTGCTGATATTTTTTCTGAATGAATTGTTGCGTAGAATTTGATGTAGAATTGTATGTGTGTATATTATTATCGTCTTTTTTGTAGGTTTTGTCATAAAAAGTTCCTACAACTGTAGCCTACTAAAAGGGTTGGCGAAGTCTCCAACTGTGAACCCAGTTGAGATACGTTCTTTCGATTGCGCTGTTACGTTGTTAAGATTGTTTAAGGTAATGAACTGCACGTTCATTTCTCCACATGTGAATCGACTGCATGTTCAAGTCAACTCAATGACTTGGCTCTATCCACGGCGTCTGCAATTCACATTCTCGCAGGCTAACAAGATAAGCCACTCGGCGTGCCAGTACCGAGTGTTGTGCAATCTCGGCCAAGTTATTTGCTTGGCTCGGACTGGCCGCTGATTGTTTTTGTTAAAGCCATTTGTTAGCGCGCGCTTTTTGCGCCGGTCGTCAACGGCGGATTTTGACGATGACTAACGGTTCCCGGTGAATAATCGACCGCCACGCTATCTGTAAATGTATTAAATATTACGTACCCAACTTACTTATGCTATGCTTACATTACCGGGCAGACGTATTAGCTGCTAATCGGTAAGTAAATAAGACGCCGTTCTTTTCACTTACTAATACAAATTCCTTATTAACTGGCCAATGACAATAGCACATTGAAAGCGCGATCCTCGTCAGATCACCGAAGTTAAGCAATATAGGACGTATACCATAATTATGATGGGTTATCACCTGTTGCTTATCTGTGTCATTGGTTGCGATGTGCTTTTACGACCAAATAATCAAGCCTCGGAAGCGCAGGCTTAATCATCCTACATACCATAGAAGCCGTCTCTTTAAACCTTTATTTAGGTGTCCCGGCCCTGAATATTATCAAGAACCATATATATATGTTCCCAGGTAGACTGGGTGTAGAGATGTATTGGGATAGGTCATGAACAGTGGTAACTAACAAAATTAACTGCCTACAATTTGTGGTGACCATTTACTCTATATACGGGATGGATATGGAAATAAAATAAAATATAAGTTAGCCGATAAAAGGCTACTTACATGAACGATACGAAATGAAAGATTGCTCAACTTTTGAAAAGGAAAAGAGCTAAACGAAAGTAATCATCTGTATTGCTCATTTTAAACACGGGAGAAAATGACATCTTATTAGTATTTTATCAAATCATTTTTGCTATTACTGTTCGCTACATGCAAATAAATTTCAAGATGCTGAGCTGACTTTAAACGATTTACAAAATATGTGAAATTTAAATATATATATATATACATTCTGTGCCTCTATGAAATGTATGTAGTAGCTAAGACTTAAAAAACGTAAAAAAATATGGCAGTTATGGCAGTGGATGTTTTGATAAATTATTCAAATTATCTGAGATTAGATGAGAGGTACGTGTTAGCCCACAACTCATCACGGGGTGATTCACAATAGTTAAAGCATAATGAATTTCAGATGTTAACAAATTACAATACCAAACAACAATACGGTAAATAATTTGTTTCTATTTTCGGCAATCAATTTTCTTTACAGCCTGTCAGTCTTTGTATCCAGCAGGCCGCGTTTTGTAACATACCACTACTGGCTTAGATTTTTCGAAACACTAATTACAATAATTGTTACTATTGAACTATCTTCCATTTAAAATATTAAATAAATAAATATTTTTTAACTATAAATACATCATGTATCCAGATTATCTCATTAGTTCGTTTATGTACGTGAAAAGCAGAAGAATCTCTCATTGAAAGCGAAACCGAAGAGCTATATTAAAACAGAGCAAAAAGTATTAATCTATTTAATATTTATTATATTGTATAGGGTCCGCCATCTAACTTTTTTTTTTTCAACTAGTGCTTATTTCGTGAACGGTAACACTTAGCTCATGTCTGATTTGACAGATAATTAGTTTTATCCTTCCGCTAAACGAATATGGTTGTGTATACGCTTGAACAACGCTGGGAAATATTGCGACATTACTTTGAAAATCATGTTATTGTCCGCTATCTAACGTTTTTTTTTCATCTAGTGCTTATTTCGTGAATGGTAACACTGAGCTCATGTCTGATTTGACAGATAATTAGTTTTATCCTTCCGCTGAAGGAATATGGTTGTGTATACGCTTGAACAACGCTGGGAAATATTGCGACATTACTTTGAAAATCAGGCCATTTTCTTCAAAAATGAGCAAGGAGTGGCCGTTACAGTCAATGGCGATCATTATCGGGCCATTTTTGTGTACAAAAATTAAAGAGGAGGATATTGGCAACATTTGGTTTCAACAAGACGGCGCTACGTGCCACACAGCCGAAGCTACACTCGATGTTTTGCGCCCCATTTTCAAAAAAAAAAGTTATTTGGCGGACCCGTTATATACGTATACCAATTAATTTAAGTATGTTTGTAATAAATTTATATATGTATATAAAAATAAATGTAGGTATGTATCTTGTATACATTCTTACACCGTTCATCCGATCGATATTAAACTTTCAGGAAGTATTGCTTTTAGGACTGTGAAGAGAATAGGGTACTCAAAAATTTAATTAGTTACAAAAAATATTTAAATATTTATAAAAATAGTGTTTCATACAAGATGTCTACAAAGTAAAAGTAAAAATGTCATATATTCGCATTTTGTTAATATAATATTTGTTGTTGCTGTTCTTTTATTTATTTTTTAATCCTAACCTCATTTTTGCGAACGTGCTCTACTGTAAGTATGTTTTCGTTTCAATATGTTCCAATACTCGTATTTGATGATCGTATAATTTAATTCAATTTGATTGATAAATTAATGTTCTTTTCCATGTTTATAAAACGAGTATTATACGTTCATTCGTCGCGACATTTCGTTAATTTTACAATACACACATAAAACAATATCAATTAGCATTTAATGTGTTACGATGCGAACTCGATGTATTCATTGAACATTGAATATCAATTAAATTATTATCGAGAATTTCAATTTGCACAATTTTCAGGTTATTTCAGCAGCAAATACTATCATTGTACTGTAATTACACATAGGGTAAAATCAAAATGTAATTTATATTATATTATAACATTAGATAAGACTTTGTTATGTCAATACATCATGGATCCTCGCTTAACAATTGTATTGTAATAGATTTTTAATTATTTTTTTTATATATGTAACGAACGTGGGTAGATTTAAAAAATAAATTGTACCACGTCATTTAGGGTATCCCAAATTTTTTTTTCGTTATTTTTTCGGTTAACCCCCGCATTTTGTGTGAATGATGTCCAAATAATTGTAAAAAAAGTTTCACGTCATTAAAACCACGGGAAAAGATAGCGACTTGTCAATACTAGAATTCTAAGGCGCGCGAAAGCTGACTCAGGATGGGCTCTTTTTTAATACTGGTTTGTTTTTTCAGGATACGCATTGTTTTCTTACATTCAACATTTATGTTTAGTAATAAAAGGCGAATATTTGAATTGGGGACGTAAAGCATTAAATTACCAGGTCAAATCATCATTCTAATAGAATGGCTCTAGAAGTACAGTGTTAGAGCAATCTTAATATTCGTGTTTGCATTTTTTTTTCGGAAAAAGCACGTCTACCGTCTTTTACAAAAAAATATTAGATAACTACACACCCTTTATCTTCTTCAACATCAAGTCGCTATCAGAAAGCATTGTCCAATAGCAATAAAATTTATTATGTGATTAAGACCAAATGACATAATAATAGTGAGTGAGCCGATTTCGTTTCGAAAAAACAAATCCCATACATAGCCTGGGACACTCTAAATTGGTTATATATGGTGTATGTGTTCCGTGGCAACGTTTAAGAATTTACATTATACATACTAGATAGTGGCAAAACTCTACAGTAATTCATATATTGATTATAACCAGTCTAAATTTATGAAATATTGCAAGTTGTTGTATCGCAATAGTCTTGATTTGACATATTGATAGTAATTGCAGAATGCTCCACGAGCGCGACCAGTGGACGTGTTATTATGCCTTCGGAACGATTGCTTATCATTCCTCTTGCACGCTACTCGCCCGGCTCGCTTACAAATTAATGACCACACTTCACAACCTCAATGATACATAGACTGCCAGTATTGACATGTGGAATCTCTAAGGAATAGTCCCTTTCGGTTTTCAACCGATTCTCACAACAACGCCGTGAATAACAATGCTGACAGTATTTTTCTAAAAATACGTTTTGTGGCGTAGCAACACACATTTATACCATGCAGTAAGAAATACGCCTGTATCGTCGCAGCCTTTCATAAGTATCTCAATTTTTTTTTATTTAATTTACATAATATAATCATTATATACAATATTGATATCAGCTTGATATATATCTTTTAGGCTGATGATGAAAAGCCTCGAAAAACGTTTTTTTATCTCTTATTTTTGTTCCCTCGTCTGACATGCACGTCTAATAATGTTAGTCTTTTTTTAAATATAAAAATACACGGCGTTTGCATATGCCAATATATTTGTTTTGAGAGTTGCTCCATTTCATGTTTGGGGCGTTATATGTGTTACTGTGCCCGTAGACAGTTCCCGGCCGACCGATGCCCACGTTACAGCATGTTACGGTCGGGCGGGGAAATCGATGTATATTATTAGAAACGCGAATTGTGCTTCGAAATAAGTTTCTTGCTTTGCGACCTGCTCTTGCATTTTTTCTCCAGGCGTCCCGATCACGAACCCGCGACTCTTGTCGCATTTTTAAAGATGGGGGATGTCAATATCTAAACATTAGCTGCGTTAAATCAGTCGTTGTGGTCTTTTCTTTAGTTCATTGTATATTTGTAAGGAGAGGAGAATCCAAGGAGATGCTCAATATATGAAGAAAACACAACATTACGGTCTACTTTGGCATCGGAAGAACACGTCTCAATAAGGTCTGTCTTATGTATCTTGTCAGACTGTAGGATGGAAGATTTCGGGTTAAGCTCTCTTAGTTAAACCCTGGTAGCTCTTGTAGCGCCCTCTTCCAGGCTTCCAGAAATCCTATTGTTAGAAATCGTACAAAAAAGAGGCCGTTCTTTAAAATTTAATTTGAGGAAATTGCTTCATCATGCATGCTAAATTGGCTAATAAAAATAATTTATGCTCTTCACCTATTTTTGGTCTGATAATGTATCTTATTTCTCCATATATTTTTAACTTGTGACTGCGATCTAATATCTTTCACGCGTTTTTTTTCTCAATTAAAATTATGTGCAGTGGCCACAGTTTTTTCAGAGGCGACTCTCACTGGATGGATCAGTTGCCAGCAGAACATAATGCAGTTGAATAGTATGCAACACATGTTGATATTTCGGCCGTTTGTTTGCAGATAAGAATACATTTAATTGAATATGAAATGCATACAAGTGTCCACATAGCGAGACGTGCAGTCTAGCCGCATCTCGGTACTGGCTGGGAATGCGCCCTGGACCGCTGGGCGACGGGTGCTGCATAAAGATTTTCATTTTGCCTGTTCTCTCATCCACCTCCTTATCATATATGCGGCCCGCGACCCCAGCATGTCTGGAAGCCTTGCAGAGATTCAGCCATTTCTAAGACAAACAGAAATAGCTGCTCAGATAAACAAAGATCAATCACATTTAATGTTGCCATAATCAAAAATTCACGCCATATTACTAAATATCATGTTAGAGAAACTCGAATATATAATACATCGACTGTTTCCTATTGGTCTATTTGAATTGATGGGTGTTGTGCAAGAGTTAAAATAACATATAATAAATGCAACATATTTCATACAGCAGTTCGGGCGGAGGATGGTCGAGTGGTCAAGGGTAATGAACTTGAACAAATGGTTGGTTCCAAGGTTCGCTGGTTCGCATCCCGCCTCTGCCGACATTTTTCTGAACGAATTGATGCGTATTAAGAATTTGGTGACTTATATTGTAGTATGTGTATATTTAATTACTTAGTTAAAATATCGTCAATATCATTTTTGCTTATATATTTTTGGAGTCTTGTGATGTAGATGTAAGTGCCTGTGTTAGATTTATGAAAATATTTTTTATATAACATATTAAAGGATACTACATCATAGGGTATTTATTGTTCTTTGGTTAATCTTTAAACGTGTTAATGTAAGGTAATGTAAAATAATTCATATATTTTTCTTGACCATTGCTGTCTACATAAAGTATCTGGTTTTTACAATATGGTCTCTTAAAATTTTGTCAGCTGCCGTGACTCTCGTCTTAAAACATGTTAGCTATGTATTCCTAAGCTCCATCGAGTTTATTCATGCATATCTTACAGGTATAACAAAGATAACACAACATTGTTTTATGATTTCCTGCGATTTCCGAAAAATAATTCCAAGCAAGAAAAACCGTGTGTTAAATCGCAGAGATAGACTTGGCCCCTGTTTTCTAAGCTGGAAATGTAATCCATTTGGCTAAAAATATAGCAGGGATGTGCTTACATTTAACTGCTTTGCATGCATCAACATACAATGTTGTGTTCTTGCAGGAGTGGTCTGTTGTGTTCGGAATCGCATGCTAAGCAATTCCTCTCAGGTCAAACACAGTGAGGGAGAATCTGTTAAAGAATGGGCGACCTGGCTGGACGTGCATGCTTGGTGGTTCAGGTCTTGGATCAGCGCCAGATCTCAATGATACAGAGGACCTCTGAAAGTAATACGAGCCATTAGAATAATATTTTTTGTCATCAATACAAATTGTCGTTCTCCATAAAATTAAATAAAATTACTGTAGTACAGTTATATGATTTACTAGCCAAGTTTTATACACATACAGTGATATCCCCCGTCTTTAAAAAGACGACAAGTCGCGGGTTCGTCACGTGGTTGTGTGGATGAAGGATGCAGGAGCAGATTACCAAGCAAAACAACTTGTTTTTGGTTCACAATTCGCGTTTACTTTTATTAAAGACTTGCTTTTTCGTCCGACCGGTATGGCGAACGCCATTGTTATTTTTACGTCAAAGTTAACTGACAACTGCCGGAACCTGTGACATCCAGCGCCGCCAACAATCGCGGCAAAAAAGCAAATTAAAGATGACAGTTCAACCAACCTGAAATGGAGCAACTGTCAAAACAAAGAAAATGACGTAAACGCCGTGTAATTTTATATATAATTCAAACTAACATTATTAGATGTGCATGTCAGGCGAGTGAACAAAAATAAGAGAAAAAAGATCGTTTTTCAAGGCTCAATACATATTTTGTACATCGAACGCCGACGGATACATATCGTATATATTTTTGAATACGTGAGCATTTAGACAACATTACATTTTTGACTAAAAAAATCAATTTTTAACATATTTATTTTAACTCAAATTAGACAACCATTGCAAATATGATTTCGCCTCTATAATAATAAAAAATGTAATGAAATAAACTAATTATTAGATTTTTTTTCGTTGCAATGTTTGCTACATCTGCCCGAAGATAAGCGCCAGGAGATGGATGGTAGATTACTGTATAAGTGAATCAGGCTGTAGGCGAATCCGTCTGGATTCAGAAGTATCCAGAGGAAGGCGGTCCATACAAATCATCTAGGGCAGTGCTCCGCAACCGGTGTGCCGCGGCACACTGGTGTGCCGTAAGCCGATACAGGTGTGCCGCGATCAAATAAGGCAGTATTATAAATAAATAATTTTACAACGGTCCTCAAGCTCCCAGCGCCTATCGCCTATTTATGTAGACATACAACGAGGAACTTGCTTTATTAAGTTCTAAATGAAATTTAAAAAAAGTGAAATTGATCAAATTAATATCTATTTTTGGCTTTTGGTGTGCCGCGGTATTCAAGGTGAGAACTTTGGTGTGCCGTAGATGAGAAAAGGTTGCGGCGCTCTGATCTAGGGGTAATCGTATCTATATTTTGCTGAAATCTCAATTATATCCCTCTCGCGAAGATATATGAAATATTATTTTCTGTTTTTCACCAACAATTATTTTTCTTTTCGATAGTTATTATTTATTATTTCACAAATTGATTTATTTACTTATTTTATTATAATTATATATAGCCACGTAAATACAGTTTTTTTGCTTTTTACTCTTTGAAGCACATGATTTTTGGTGGAAACGTATTACCAAGATTATGCACTATATGTAAATGTACATATTTTTTATTCAAAATTATTTTTGAAAAAAATTACAGAACTATTTACCGGATATAAAGTTACAAAAAAAAAAATTACAACAAAAAAAGGCCTCGGAGTACGAGCTTACAAATTTCGGATGGTTGGAAAAAATTCAAATTACTATGCGTGTAAAGCTTTTTTTAGGTGGTTTATAAAATAACCCACTGTACAGCCACCATTGACCCTTACGGGTTCTTCCGCCGCCATCTCTTCTACACCCCCCTGCCTACAATTATAATGTATCTCATTTGGCATTATCTATAGGTATATTAGTGTCAACTTTTTTCTATCAAATTACAAATTAAACAGTATTTAAAAAACCGCAACATAACCTAATGAGTCTTCTTTTTAGCCTCGCCATTTCCCATCATCTGGGGTGGGCTCTCCTTGTGAACATTCGCCATGTCTGTCTGCCGTGCGTTGCATTCTCGGTAGAGCCCAGAGTTTTCAGATCCTTGCCTTCAGTTGCAGTCCAGGTTGCCTGTGGTCTTTTAGGTCTTCTTCTCAGCGTGGGTATGTTGAGGCCTTCTTCACCATGTGCTCCTCATCTCTCCGTGTCATATGCCCATACCATCTTAGGCGGTTTTCCCTTATCTTTTCAGGTATGGGGGCCACCCAAAATGAACCCCGAATATGGTCATTTGCCCACTCTAGTCACACCGCCCGCCCACCTCAGCATCTTTATCTCTGCCAATGAGTCATGAGTATTTAAATAATATTATTTTTTATTTTTGTTTCAGGTATGAGCTTCTCATTCAGCTATTATTTTTAAAAACAAATAATAATTTGCACCTGTGAGTATTTAGAAAATCCTTCATTTGTGGTTATCTTCGTAAATAATTTTATATGTTCTTGCTTTCGAGCACATTGTACATAGTGATATGCTAGACTGCTAAGAGATCGTGTCATTTTCATAGGATTTGTAAGCGCTGTATGTGAGATGAAACTTTTCATTAAGTAGTATAAAATTTCTAAACCACTTAGCAATGATATTCCAAAGAAAATATGAACATTTTAGCTAATAATCCGTCCTCATTAAGAATGATTACTTCATATAGCCTGTTACTCCCTTACTGTTGAAGTGCAGTGTTGTTCTAACCGCGACACTGCAATTTAGTGCAACGTTCTCCCCTCGGTAGATAAGGGAGTATCGTGCAGATCCATATAATATGTAGCTATATTACACTGTTGTGTGGTTATAACCAGCTACCAATTGTGGTTAACCACTCCATTAAAACCAGAACTGACGACCATAAAGTTATGTGTACCGTAGCAATGCACCACGTTCCTACAGCTTAAAGAGTATATATCTGGATTGTTCAATATTTATTAGAATATTATTTTATTATTTCAATATTCTAGTCTACTTTTATAGATCATTGACTATATTACAATATTATTAGTAATTAAATATACACATACTATACATCAAAATTCTTTATACACATCAGTTGGTTCAGAAAAAAATCTGAATATATACTATAGAGACATCTATCGTTATATGATGGTAACATTGGTAACAATAGTATAAATGCAACATATTCGACGCATCAGTTCGGGCAGGAGATGGCCGAGTGGTATAGGGTAGTGAACATAAGGCGACGGTTTGGTTCCAAAGCTCGCTGGTTCGAATCCCGCTTCTGCCGATTTTTTTCTGAACGAATTGATGTGTATAAAGAATTTTGATGTGTATAGTATGTGTATATTTAATTACTAGTATATATCTTTTATTTTATTATATATCTCATAAAAGAACATTTTTTTTCAAAAAGTATATGTTAAAAAAATATGTGGTATATACATTAAAAAACGGCTAAAACAATAAGGTTTTTTTTTAGTTTCAAATGAAAATACGCTGTTAGGTGTACGTTTTTAGGTCACTGAAAAAATGTGTAAGACCTTTGAAGCATCCTTCAGAGTCCTGGGTCTTGGAGAGCTCTTCTCTTCACTAGCTGTGTGGGCTGCCAAGTTGTTAGCTGGCTGCTTTAAAAGCAGCGCTTAGAAAACAATATATAGACAAGAATAGTTATATAGTTTGTGGAACGAATATATTTTATTTTATTAACGGCCTAGGCCAATACATACGGTTTTAAAATAGAAAATACAATAAATAAAATGGTAAAAAAGAACAAATATAATAGCTAAGACAACATATTTAGACAAAACATGAACATGAGTAAAAAAACTGATCCAGCACATTAGTAGAGGGATCTGCGAAATGCTGGAAGGTCCACCCCGAAAAAGTCCAAGTCACTAGAGGAGTTAACCAGTCTACACATTCTTAACATAGGAGAATAGAAACCGTAGTTGGTTTTGGATGTCCTTACATGTAGCAGGTCACTGCCTCTATTGAACCGGGAGGGAACATTGAACGAAATTTCCTGCAATAATGTCGAGTCATCGATTATGGAGTTCATAATTTTAAAAATAAACAGCAAGTCAGTCACTGTTCTACGTCTCTCCAATGTAGATACATTAAGTCGCCTCTCTATATCTTCATAGGAGTAGCTACCTCTCTCAAGGCCGATCAGTCGTGCAACTCTTGACAAGAAGCGATGTTGGACTGATTCAATCCGGTCGATATGTGCACATACTGGTAATATGGCATACACTATTATTTGAATTGATAACATTGATGTAAGAAATATTTAGAATATTATATAAGAAAGATTTTACACCTGTATATGAATAACTGTGATTTACTTTTTTAAACATATGGTATATATTTTTGGTTCAATCAATATTGTGATCAAGAATGAAGACCATTTTGACGTGTTTTTTAAATTCCATTCTGAATATATGATTTTCACTGATATTACAGCGTATGTGTTTCTTCTCACAAAAAATCTGTTTTTTTTTTTTGTAATAAACGAAAGCCATATTGTAAACACCACCCAAACATAGTCCCCCGTAAAAATGGATATGCTTGAATGCCGAGCTGTTTACTAATTAAGTTGCTTCACCAACAATCAAAACATCACATTTAGCCACTTATAAAAAATACATTATATCTTACAAACCACAATTTCTTTACATTTGTGTATCTCTTGATTCTCAATCACACGTGGCGTGTCTCCTGCCTTTCGTGCTTGGGGACAGTCCCACCTCGCGTGTTCTTCACTTACCTTTGCGTTTATTCCTGTTGCGGCTCTTGCAAAGATCCCCAAGTCGATACCCCAGAGGTGGCGCGGTTAAGTGAGGTGTTTTGTTCAATTGGACATTCTTTGTTTAGCGGTCCAACAAGACCAACTTTGCCCGAGTCACTTAAACAAAACGTATTCATTTCGCATTCTTGTTCTCGCGTTTAAATTGCCGACAATTCTCGCAGAAACTGCAAAATTAAAATAACAATTTAATTAAAAATTTAAAAATATGTTCATTATTTTAATATTACAAGTTTTTGTTAACAAATATATAATAATTGCAGCACTTGCACTTGCTTTTGAAGAAATATCGTGTTGATTCTATAGCGCTTGTATTTTGTGTTAGAAAAAGGATATATTTGGGAAAGATTAACAGTAAATGTAAGAGGATCGATGTGTCTGTTTTTAGATATAGTGTAATAGTTTTTATAGTGACATTAAAACACTCCTTAAGTAGTCGTATTACTCTGAATTTCAAATAATTTACAATATTATTGACCTTCTTCTTCGTGTCAGCGTCGTCAAATTATTTCTGCCCAGTTTCTGGCAACATCGATAGCCCGTGTGTTGCCTAGCATTAGGTCTTGAGGTGTGCAGCTTGTTGGGCACATGGAGCAGGATCTTGCGTGTGAGGCGGTCTGCAGGTCTCCACAGTCGCACAATAGTGGCTCTCCCTGCCGAAGAATTCCCCACCGCTCGAGGTTGTCCTTTGTTCTACCAACTACGGTTCTTAATCTGTTCAGGGATTTCCAGGTCCGTCCATTATTGACCTTAGAGTGTTAGTGAAAAGGTAATTTTGCTTAATATCGTTGCTTTGAACGTAAATAATACGTGTAACTTACATGATAAGGGTGCGAACATCAATCCTCTTTATATAGTTATGTACATTATATGATACGAGTGTTAATTTTTATTTCATATGAAAAATATTTCTGTCGATATAAAATATTAATAAATCAGAAAGACTGATCAACACCTTCGGAGTGTAATCCTCATCTGTATACTCATCATGTATATCATGATGTTAATCTTCACATAAATGTTGATTTTAAACGACTGTGATTCATATCACGAGCTTCACCGTTACGATATATATCTCCATACATCATGCTGGACCAGTTATTCTTAAACAATTTAGGGCCACTAAGCACCTTTGATTATAAACTATGCGGCATACCAAAATCTATCTATGCCACATTCACAAAAAAATTCAAGGAGCTGAGTAACCAACTGTATGGAACTCTACCGTTGCTTGACGCGACTTTGATGAACATTTTCATGAGATAAGATATATGTTTCTGTCACTTGTGGTCCATGGTGTTGTAGAAGAGACATGGTCGGGAAATTAACGTGGTTTGCTAAATTGTTGAAGTGAATTTTTTCTAGCTAAAAAATGAAATATTGTTTTAACATCCTCCTCTCTTCAAAAGGTAGTTTTTCAGTCACGTGGTGGCAGGATGAGGAGCATATTAACAACACAAAGACTTTTTGTGAAGCACATTGACATATATTTTCGATAATGACTTGGTTTCCCCGATCGATCGTAACATGGTGTTACTTTCGCCTCGATCGATCGGGACTTAACAATGCGATCTCGTCGCCGTCGGCACACGACTGCGCGCGCTCGTGGTAGGCTGTCACCCAGCGCCACCAGTGGCGATCTATTTAACTAACGTCACACTCGTGACCGGACTTGTCCAAAATTCCAACATGGCGACACATACATGTAGGACAAGCGAACAGAAATAACAGACCAAAGATTTTATATCGAGGTTTTCGGTACCAGTCAGCAAAGGCTATATCATGATGATGTCAGTTTATAGACCCATATGTGTATAATTATGTCTAAATTACCAAGTAAACGAATTTTAATTTTTATTTGTTGACGTGTTTTACAAATCCCCATACCTGATTTACTACGTATTTAATATGATAAGTTAATACAGCTGCCATTTCTTCGTCGTGCCTTACTAAAAGGGCGCCAAGAACTATAAAAAGAATGTACTCGTCTGAACCTCGGGAGGCAAAGCTAACGTGGGAGGAGGCAAGGACCATCGTGGCTGACAGAACTTTATGTCGGTAGTTCGAGACGTCCATGTGCTCCAGTTAAGGGAGCGGTCACGGAAAAGATCATGACGATGATAAATAGAAAAATATTTTTCCCAAACATACAAAATATATATTTAAAGATGATTGACATAGCAACAGTAGCATCTTCAAGAAGCACCAATTGAGAACCACTGGTTTAGGTGTTGGTCTTATCATTTTATCTTGCTTCTGGCTGTTTATAAATCATGAATTATTAATTAATACCAGTTATTTTATGATTGAACAGCGCGCATGACTGTCATGCGACTACATCCGGGCTTGAATTATTTGTGAGGATTAAGTAATTATTAAAAATATATAAGCTTCCACAAGTATACTTAAATAAAACATATGAGGTGATCATCTAGTGTCGTCAAGTACTGGCTCTGAATACTAACTATACATCTGTATTGGTGATTTGTTAAGATACTATGATTCAAAAATGTATGAAATAATCTGAATTATACAGGCTGACATATGGGTGGCAATTAACATCCTCCTCTCTCTCAAAAAAAAAGGTGTTAATCGTCGCGTGAGGCAGGATGAGGAGCAGATTGATAACACAGACTTTTTCAGAAGCACATTGACATATATTTACGTTAAAACTTTACAAGCTTCCGGCCAGGCGGAATGATATGCCGCCGGTTGTAATGCGACCTTCTCGGTCGTCGACACATCACTAGCTCGTGTGGCCCGTGGTCGGTCACCATCGTCCTCACCTCCGACTTGTCCAAGATGCCGCTATGGCAACACATAAATGTGTGACAAGCGAACAGAGATATGAGACGAAAGATTGTTTATCGAGGTTTTCGGTACCAGTCAGCAAGGGCTACATCGTGCTAATGTCACAATATATATGTGTAATTTTAGTTTTATGAATAATAAGCTTGACCGTGTGTGTTTGGCTGATGAAGAATCAAGGTCATATGCGGCTTCACGCATATTAATTTTAATCACCAGTTTAACGAGCGGTTTTATTAGTATAGAAGCCCCGACTTGCAAACATAAAAATTAAAACATCGCGTCCGCGCCACTTGTCGCAAATTATCACTGGCCAGACGAATGACAACAATCCATTAAATGCAAATATAAGTATAAATACATTGTGCGAGTACATACTAGGAGATCATCAGGCGCTGTAAGGCCAAAAAATAATTTAAATTACTTACCAAATGATCATTCTATAAATACATTCGATTACTATATCAAAATATCGTAATTATCTATACTAGGCTATCTATTAATTGGCTTTTAGTGAGGAAAACGTTTTCACAAGCTTAACACGTTATATACGACTACACGTAAATATTTTAACCATTTTATAGTAGCTTCATCGTACTCCAGCCGAGCGCTACTCCCAAACCCATAAAGCATGGCAAATACGTTAGTCATCTTCCACCAAAGATAGAACTACCTTTCTTTTCTTTCCAGACATTTACTTCAGACTAAATGCTAAATGAATAACCCTGATCACTGGTCTATCCAACTAATGACTGGGAACGGCGCTTTTAATAACAGATTATACTCATTTAATTTAGTTTCAAACCCTAGTTGCCCCTGTGGCGCCCCCTTCCAGACCTCAGAGCATATTCTCTGGAACTGTGAGTTCCTCTTGTTTGAAAAGTCCTTTTCGATGCAGTTCGAGGGAATCGCCTCGGCCCTATCGGGCATGCAGACTTTGTAGTCACTAAAAAAAATCTCCACGCATTTACCATTTTTGCTCGTATTTTCGGTAAGAGAATCTATCTTCCATCTCTTTATAACCCGTGAATGCGATTCTAATCACCTTCACGGGTTCTTTATTTTTAGTACTTCTGTTCAGAGGCGACTCACACTGGATTTATCAGCTACTTACTGCTCATAATATGAATGAGCGCATCATCAAGGAGACTTAACTGTCCTCCGGTGTGATACAGGTGTGAGGCGGGTAAAGTTTGCTATAGAAAAGCTGGTATTAACCAGGCTCCAGCAATTTACATAAAACATTTAATGTATTATACTTAAAATTGATAATTCCGATAGTATGATGCAATACGAGTATATATGACTAAAATATGTAAATTTGTACCCATATTATTGGAAACACTTAATCACTTAATATAGTGTATCTTGAATTGTAGTATTTGAAGTATATTTAAATGTTCGCTTACAAGCATTTTAAAGTAGTTGAGATGATTATAACGACGCTCATAAAGCACGCATCATTTGGTACTAAGCTGCAGCTCAACTACTAAACGCGACACGTGTTGTTGCAAGGCAGTCACTCCTCCAAGCACACATTAGCGAAAGCAGGTGTGGCAGCATAAAATCACTTTTCTTCACAAAAAAAATAATTTGACGAATTATGCGAAAGTCAACTTGTGTAATAAAAATAATTAAAAAAAAAACCACGTCGTTAAAAATTCAAATTTGCAACACCTTTCAAGCGGCGAATTCCTCGCATTCTCTTCCGTATATATTTTTTTCACATTTTCATTCAATAATATTTTAATAATAAAAAAACGCACACTCTCGGCGTTATTTAAAATATGCATTTATGCGACAAAAAATGCCATAAATCACAGCTGATGCCGCCGCGCAAATTCCACACTTCCATCGTCCTCTTCTCTCAGCTCCGCGTTCGAAGGCTTTTACGGATTAATTTTTTGGCCTCTTTTCGAAAGGCAAACGAGGAAGAGGAATATTCCACATTGCCGAGCGCCATTCCGTTACCTCGCGTTTGTCAACCACCTGCATGGCTTTTTTTCATTCACTTCTTTTTTAAAGAGCTGTTTGACTGAGAAGCCATAGCGCTCGATTGCTGCAGGAGCGATCACGGGTTCAGAGCACGACGAATACACCGTATTTATTAGTTCTTAAATTAAATAAATATAAACATTCGCGGTTGATTTGAAGCTGATTATTTACGGCCTATCCTCGTTTTTTGTGTATTATTTGTGTAAATTATATTATGACTATGAATATGAAATTAATTAAATTAATAAACACGTTCTGTGGCATTGCCCAATATTAGATTTAAGTAGGGAAAGGCTCTTTAGCGTAATCCAACAGAAGCCTGGACCGGTTGGATATGTCAACCTCATCACTACGGAGTCCAACTACCATACATTTTATGTATACGCGGCGACCTTCGGCGAAGAAGTCAAAAAGTCAAAATTTTAACGTCTGAACTACTAACTTTTACACCCACGTTTGGTGTTGTTCACCAAAGTCCGTTACTGTTAGCTTCCAAGGAGCGCAAGTACAAGGCGACCGGCCCGGGGGCCTTAGGCCCCAAAAGAAAAAAATATTTATATTATCTATAAAAATTTCATCCCATGTTACAATTTTTGCTTAAACTAAAAATAAATAATACCTTGATGTCCACTTCGTGAATATCTAAATAATGTTGCTTTTATTTATTAATTAAATAATTATTTTTAACGTGGATCGCCGTGAGCAATTATGAATTAAATAAACGAAAACCGCGATTTAGAGCTCACTGAGCCGCCATCAATCCTTTGTTTATAACTGAAGCATACAAACCAAGAATTGACGAAGTATTTCGTTTTTGTGATTAACAGCTGTTTAACGTGATTCACGTAAAAATAATGTAATAATCATTATTCATGTAGTGCTAAGAATGGATCTTAAAGTAAATACTATGAGTATAAATAGCAATACACTTTGTACGTTTTCTTTTATAATAATTAAAAAAATATATTAAGATTATTTTACAGCAAGTAAATGAAAAAAAAAATCCTGAAAAGAATGACAAAGGTGGGTTAGCTCTATAATCCACAGATAAGATCTCTCAATCACCGTTAAGCAGTATTATCCTTTTCGCGTTTATATAGAAAAAAAAACCTTGCATGTGGCATTTCCAACGCATTGTGTACTCAGGATGTTTTGGGTCGAGGATGTCTGGAATTCTTTGTCAACCCAACATCGACGACAGGTGTGAAAAAACGACTCTATTGAATACCTCCATTCTCTTCCTCATACGAATTACTCTTTTTGTAACAAGCTTACAATACCTGGGTCGGTTGATATTTTTTATAAGCCCGCTCTTTTATTCATATTTTTGTGAGTCAGACGGCTTTTTTGATCTTGTTAAATTTTACTATGGTTGACAGAATAATGATACGAAGGTGCGTTAATTTACATATTAATTATTCAGGATTCAATACGTGCGTAACACCTTATATAATGGTGTGAAAACATGCGTTTTACATATTTTATTCAGTGCCGTGTACAATAGTGTACTATACATATATGCACATAAATGCACTAAATAAAATTGAAATGAAATCATGCTTTTGTGAATATATTAATCACTAGTTAGGTAATAAAATCAAATTGAATAAGTAGATGACAAGGAATATAAAGATAAACTGACGGCGCACGTGGAATCTGACAGGAAGTCTTACCCATAAAATAAAGGTCACCCAGCGTGCTATGGAGAGATTCATGCTCGGAGTGTCGCTAAAAGATAGAATCCTAAACAAGGAAATACGCAGAAGAACCCAAGTAGTGGATGCTACCCAACAAATAGGCACACACAAGTGGCAATGCGCAGGACATATCTGTCGAAGAGACGACGGTCGATGGGGAATAAAGGTATTGGACTGGCGCCCAAGAACTGGCAAACGAAGCATTGGTCGACCCCCTGCAAGATGGACTGACGATATAAGAATAATAGCGGGAGTGACCTGGATTCGGAAGGTGGAGGATCGAAGAGGATGAAGACTCATGCGGGAGGCTTACGTTCAACAGTGGACGGATTCAGGCTGATGTAAAAAAATAAAAAAATAATAAAGATTGCATCTATCTGGAAATACGAATATTGATAATTTCGTACATGGGTGATGGAAATGAGAATATTGCTGGATTGAAGAAAAGAGACACATGTGCATGTAAATGTCGGGCTGTAGATTTTAGTTTTATGTAGTTTGAGGATCAACACTTGGTCTTCTTCAAAATGATCAGGGTCAATGAATCTATCGATGAGTTCCAGATATATCGCTTTATGTATAATTCTCCAGATATATCTCTATATATTAAATTAATTACATTTTTATTTTAAAAATACCTGCTCCTTTAAATGTATAACTCTTCAGCTGTCAAATCATTTGGTAGTAAGAGCGATGTGTCATTTTATATGCAGTTAGATGTTAGACTTTTAGATACAAAAATATTTTTTCAAAACTACTAATTTTGATTAAGCTCATGGTTGAGATTATTTTAATAGCTTTTACTATCTTCTCTTTCTTCAGAACTTCTATGCAGTAAGCATAACCAAGAATATACTATCGTTAGACTTACTATCTTGCCTGAAGTTTGTTGCAATGTCCACCGATGTGATGTGATTCGAATAAATAAGCCCATACACATTCACGATATTATTATGTCAGTATTTAATTTTTTATTTTTACATAAAAATATGATGTGATATATGCACTTATTTTGATTTATTTTTTAACATATGTTGGCTTCAAGTCTTCTGAATGGATCCCCCGTCATTCACCTCGAGGGTTTGAAATTCCAGACTTCACCACTCTTGGCGATTCGATTCGGTCAGTTTAGCCTGTACGTGATGCTCTGCAGTATGATGCTGCGCTTACTTTGGCAGTGCACTGACTACTTACCATCTAGGAAAAAAATGCAAAGATCTTAAATATTGAATTACATTAAAAAATAGAGTTATAAAAATCTGTCTAGTATAAAAGAAAAAAAATGTCTTGTTCACTATGTAAACCGGTTGCTTTACATATTTAGAAACATCTTGTTTACGTAAAACAAAAATATACCTATTTATTTATTCATAAAATATATTATTGCGGACGAAAGTAAGTATTAAATAAAAAGTACTCATATTTGTCGGACGCTGTTTTGAAAATAATAATTAGTATCAAGTAATAATAAGAATGCATTTTTATGGTTCGGAATCAACTTGATTGATTAAATATAAAATAAAATTTTGTGTCAACCAATCTGAATAAAGTAGTTTAAGAAAGACTCGTATGCATTATATTCATAGACCACAGTACAAGGTTAATTAATGTCGCATGTCATTGCTGAATTAGGAAAAACACGTGTCAGTTTAATGCAAATAATGCCAGTATAAGCGTAGCATTGATGTCGGGAGCTTTTAAGGCGAGCTTTTTGAATGTGAGGTTTTATTCAGCGGTAGATTCCGACCCGAGGTGGTCCGATTATATCCGACTCCTTCGCTGATTCGTCGCGGCGAAAAAGCTCACAAATCAAAGCTTTAATAAAAAAAGGACCAAATGTTTATTTTTGAATCAACAATTACGTATAATTCTTTATAGACTTTTTTTTTATTCTAAATATCTTAGTACGGATCAATAGTTATCCCAGTATTGTTAGAAGATAATTAGATCGAACCCGATTTGAATATTTTTTATGCTTTATTTTCTCATTTTTTGTAGTTATTTGGTTTACTTATCGAGCTGTCTTCGATATCCGCTATCTACTTGGAGCATATGATTACTATTATTTCATTAGATCACCGAAGTTAAGCAACATCGAATCTGACCAAAATATGGATGGGTTACCCTGTGTTGCTTGAGTTGAGCCGTCTTTTACCCTCAAATGATCCAGGTCTCAGGAGTGTCGGCATAATTATCTCCTTACAGTTATGATTAATAAGTCATTTAACATAATATGCCACGGTTACTACTACGCCGTTTCTTCAAATCCCTGTGGTCTTGACTGTAAGTCATCGGGAATCACATTCTATATATTCTCAGTTGAACCTCCACGTGCAGAGACTTAGGGACGAGGCATGGGTAATGGAAACTCACAGAACTGATTGCGGCAATTTGTAGTGACAATATGATCCAGATATGTAACGGTTATATTAAGAAAATATGATATCATACAATTGTCCAATGATACATCGTTAACAACCACTGTGTCTGGCTTAAATGAATGTTTTACAAAAATAATTGCTTGTTTGCCATTTGTACATTAAAAATTCGCAAGATATTTCTTCGAAGTGATTAACTCTCGCTGGGTTAATTGTTCCTTCCCGCCCAATTATTCATCCGAATTAAAGCACTTTGTTTTAAAACGGCGAGTGTTCCATATTTTTAAACAATGAGCCAATTAATGACCGGCGTAAGTTTCGTCGCCTGGGCTAATTGCTCCCAGCGAGTGAACTCTTTTCGGCAGTCGTTTTCTTGTATATATATTGACACAAAGCGAACAGACAGATCACGAGATCATCGTATCGTCCCGTTCTAAGTGTTGCTTAATTAATGGTAAACCATGATTATAATGCAATTTATTTAGTTTAAATGCGAATGTTTAGCTATGGAGATCTGCTCTCACTGTCCTTTTCAAACGTATCGGATATAAAGTCAGTTACATTAAATGCAAATCATATAAATACTCGTAGCTATCTGTGTGACGTAGTTGCATATGAATATTGACGTATTATAGTGCACTGTATGGTCTGTAGTGCGAATTTCACGTTAATCGTTACTTTTTCTCTGTTCTTCTTCTTCTTTTTCGTGTCAGCGACGTCAAATTATTTTTTCCAGTATCTGGCAACATCGATAGCTCGTGTGTTGGCCAGCATTAGGTCCTGAGATGTGCAGCTTGTTGGGCACATGAAGCAGCATTTTAGGTGTGAGGCGGTCTGCAGGTCTGCACAGTCGCACAATAGTGTCTCTCCCTGCCGGAGCATTCCCCACCGCTCGAGGTTGTCCTTTGTTCTACCAACTCCGGTTCTTAATCTGTTCAGGGATTTCCAGGTCTGCCAGTTAAGGTTCTTGCCAGTTGGGAGGCCTTCCTTTGGAGTAATGAAATCCTCTGGTGCGATTTGTTGCCAGAGCTGGAGTCTCTCATTTTCAGGGCCGGATGTGAGAGGTTGTGTGGATTTCAGAAAGCTGCTTCGCGACTTCAATCTTGGTGTTGGGGGTATCTGATTATAGAAGCAGTGGGACGGTTGGTTGATTGCCTTACGCATTTTCTCTGTTTAATAAAGTGTATTCAAAATAATGTTATTATTTTATCAATTAAAATCATCTAAAAAAATATGTTGCATAAGCGTACTTTTTTTCATCCTTCTATGACAAGTTTCGCTTTATTAACAGAAAAATAAAATTTTAAAAATACATTACGTAACATTTTTACA
Organism: Glossosoma conforme; assembly: GCA_022606575.1. NCBI lineage: Eukaryota > Metazoa > Arthropoda > Insecta > Trichoptera > Glossosomatidae > Glossosoma > Glossosoma conforme. Next base: position 82,402 of record JAGTXR010000185.1, on the reverse strand, counting down.
TTATATGACAATAACACTCTCTGTTATCGTGATCGTAAAAGAATATCGTGAAAAAACAATATTATTTTATGAGCTAGAAATCCAATAACTCCTCTGTACAGTGTTGTCGTGAGCGGCACTTGATCCATACCTTGTAAAAATATGACGTACTAAAATGCATTATCATTCAAGTGGGCAAGTATAATAATAGTCTGTCTCCTCGAGTCTGGGTGATCATCCGACCATTAAAAAATACAACAGCCTCGTGATTGATGGACCGGTCAGATTGATTACAAAGCTGCTCGCGGCAGGAAAGAGTTGATACTTCTATAAATATGTTCATGTACTTAATCCATCAGCTATCCCTTGACATAACCCCTTCCCAAATTAAACACATATTACTCGTAAAAAAACATAAATAATTTAAATAATTGAAAACTTCGTATTTTGCTGAAAGCATCTTGATAATGGTTTTGTATACTCGTACATTAATTCAGCTTCGACCGTCATAGAAATTTCAACATTTTCATCCTATTATATTCTCCAACCTCTATGATATCCCACTAACCAAATATTACTGTTGCAATATCCATAGATCACGGGTTCGATGATCGCTTGCGGTGTTAGCCAAATCGCCTTCAAAATTTTTCTCTGCCAAATCGAGCTTTTAAAACATTATAATATGAAATGTATTTTACCGTCATCCACAAAGCATAGCAGCGCCATTGATGGAAAACTAAGCAATTAACTTGTCGTACGTTATTTTGAAAAGCTAACTATACGAATTTCAATGAATGTGTTTCTTAGAAACAAACAAATAACTTAAATAATCAATAAATTTAACTAATACTCATTTATCAAGTAAGGACATCATTCATTCATTTCTTACAATATTTCTGCCCACACTGGTTATTTTCTCTTTATCTTGTTATACAAATCGTCTATAGATTGACGGAACTAGATTGATAACTCAATACGTCAATTGAAATAATATTGTTGCTTTCCAAAGTGTTCTTTAGAGTTCTATAGACATTATACAGGAAACGCCCACACCTCATCTGGATCTAAAATTACTTATATTAATTATTTCTCATAGGCAGGGTTGTGTATTTGATACAAAATTATATAATAATATTTTTATTTATATAGCTTTTTAACCTTATTTTATCCAATATTTTTGTTTTCTTCTCTATAAATATTTATTCCCAATGATATTCGTATCACTGAATAAATAATTAAAAAAATATCTTACTCTTACAAAATACTATTTATATTTTATAAAACTTTTTTGAGAACGTTTCGCTGTGAGAAGTTTTTCATAAGAAATTGAAGTTGGATAAATAAACTTAATATAACAATGTGTTTATTAAAATTGTAGTTACAAATTAATATTTTATAATGTATGTATTTATAATTTATTTACATGCTGCCGGGCGACATAGCCCAGTGGTAAATGCTTTTATTTATCATTCAGACGCTGTCGGTTCAAATCCCGACCAAACTTGATTTTTTTCTTTAAGATTTATAATATGCTTACCGTTACCTTACGAGTATATCAATCTATCAAAATATGCCGGAGGGTATAGCTCAATGGTCATAGAGATAAAAAAAGGATCTTTAATCGATTTATGAGCACTAAAATACTCCGGTTGGTGTGAATTTAATCCCTCACCCGTAAAATGCCAGTCATAGACTATTCATTGAAATTGGTGATAGTCGAAAGTCGCCCCGTGAAGACCACCTATTCATTGTAAATTCCTGTAATAATAAAGATAATGCGAGAATCTCGGGCTGTCGTCTATGACGTTGGCGAATCAACAATCCAGATGTAGCGCTTAGCCATATGCACCATGGTAAGCGTCATAGAATTCCACAGATGAGACTTCAGAATTACTATCTGTCGCTATTCTCCTGTATGTGTTTATAAAAATAAAAAACAGTGTATTTTTCAATACAAATACATAAATTATTTTAGTTTTCTTTGTTTATACTCTTACATGGATTACACATAATATTGTATTAAGCTAATGTCGAAATGCTGTTTCTGTAAACATTGTCTGTTTAAAAAAAAAATATATATATAAAATAAACATGAGTGTGTTACCCTGGATGTTACCATAGGCACAATAAATAGCTGACATGTTTCATAAATAACTGGCTCGTTTAGGACAAGTGTAGTTCACTCGACTGGCATCATGTTCATAACATGTTCATTTTTCGTGATTGGACCATCAATCAACGCGGTTCTAAAACGTCTTCATGGGTAATGAGATATTTACTCGAGCCTAACTACAATTTGAACTCTGTAAAATCAATGCCATTTGAGATACGTTCCCTACAATAATTAACCAAGAGCTTTTAAGTGATCATTTGTTGATATTCATAACCACTTAATGTTAAAAGGAATAAATCTGTGATTGATTGTTTAATTTTTTATACTAACTAAGACATTACTTAGAATATCTGTATTTATTTATATATGTTGTAAAACAACTTGATAATAAAATTATATTACGGATTAAAATACCTTGTATATCTATGTATTATGTAAATATTTTTTCAAATATAACTTTGTTATTAGTAAGTTTGAAATAAAAATTGATGGTTTATTAAAAAGATAACTATTTATATTTAATTTTAACATCGTGGATGTTGAGGACTGTTAATTCTAAAAATGAAGATCGCGGTTTTGCACTGAGTGAAAGCTTCGTCGACAATTTACTTCGTGAAAAAATTACCTCATTTTGATAGTACACTAACAATAAAGTCGTTTATTTTTAATTTAAATTCATTAAAATGTAATATACTCATACTACAAAAATATCAATATAAATAGAATTAGGCGCAGAAAAAGGTCTTCAATATAATTATTCAGTCAAATATTTGTACTGCTAAATTAATTGTTGGTGAAACTACGTAATTATAAAAGCAATTTTAACTATTATATAAAGTATTTTAAAGATCCAATAGTCAGGTCTACTGTATTTTAAACTGAATATATGATTTAACATGGAAGCTGTGTCCAAATGGATGAATAAATCATAATTGGCTCTATCCTCAAATGTTGTCATTCTGAAAGTCTGTCGACTGCATAATATAAATTGCTAGTAAGATGGATTATAGATAAATAACTTACCGCAGCTTGTGGTGACCCTCTAGATTAAATAAAGCACAATCTTTCAATAATTTGAATGAAATTTAATTCGAAATTTAGCAATACCGGCATCTAATTTTGCAGCGGATATGCGAATGGGTTAATCAACATTTTTTTCACATCCAAACAAGATACGGATGCTATTTAAATACCCAATTAGTATAAAAATATTTGTAAGGCAGGAATCACTTAAATTTAATAGCTCCTGCATTTTGCAGGCTGCTTCTTTATCGAGAGTTTAATCAAGATTTGCGTCAAAATATAAGGTAGCGGATACATAGCCAAAAAAATAAATAAACAATTAGTGTTTGGCATAAAGTCGAAGATATTAATTGTGAATATATTTATACCAGCAATTTAAAAAAAACGTATTTTTCTGTTTCAATTTTCGCCATATCATTTCAGTAAGTTTTTGTGCCGTTTGCGTACTTCTAAAGCTTTTGGTAGTACATTTTTAAAGTGATCTAACCGCGCTGTTTTTCTATACAACAAATCGTTTATGTAAGTTGGTATTTTTTTTAATAATATCAAGTCGTTTCAGTTTTTTTTCTTTTACTTTCAGGAAGTGCTTAATATACTAATTTATAAATAATAATATCGTTTTATGACAAAAACATTACACGATATTAAAACGTATTTTCTGAAAGGTAAAGTTCCCGTATTAATTTCCCGTATCGCTACGCGAGCAGCACTCAAAAGTGTACTTAGCTGGTTTTATTATTATTCAGAAGATGTGACATTTTCCTTAGGGCGGATTTAATTAGTAAGCCCAGTGTCGCGCCCGCCTACCCCACAACACCCACATTCCGCCCACATTTAACGAAAGGGGAGGCTGAGGGGCCGCTCGACTGTCAAACGAGTGGTATCGGTTTCGAATCCTGTCGTAGCTTAAATTATTACAATACAATATTAGTTCTGCGGTCTATTAAAATTTATCTCTTTTCTAGACATTTGTAATTGTGAACTCCTAGCCTAGTTAATATTAGATTAATTAATTATATTATTTAATATAAATTTAGCCGTTCCAAAAATGTTCAAATTCTTCATTTTTCAAGCCTTCTTGCCCTGGAGACCGTTGAAAACTATATTAATACCACTTACTAGGCGGAGATCAGAGATGCTTTATTACGAGACAAGGATAGTCGATGCTGCCAGAACTGTTTAGTATAGTGGAAAATTGTCACGAACATTAACTCCAAGAATCACGGGAAGGCCTTCAGCCACTCTCTAACAAGTAGCTTTTTGCGTGCGTTCAGTAACATCTCCCCATCTGGGACTCCAAAAACAGGACGGGTCAGGGAGGGTTTACACCAAGCGCACTCCATCTAGGGAGCGCGCTTGATAGGGTGCAGTGGTTAGTATTAGTTTAATGAACAAAACATGAATGTACGCCTACACGTATAATAATAATGATTTATTGTAAAAAAACATGTATTATAAAATATATATTTAAATATAACAACTGAAAAATAACAATATTTGAAGTAATAGATTTATCTGCCTAACTAGGTGTTACCTGTTTTATGGTTCGAATCTTTTTTTCTCGATGAAATTAATGTCCTATATGATGGTATTTGTAGTTGTACTGTATGTGTATTTATGTAATAAAGTAGCAAACGTTTGTCGCTTCCTTAAATCTATATTCCAGCACCTATAACACCCATGTTCCTCCCACCTTATCGCGCCCACAACCATCCCCCGCCCACTCCATCTTACGCCCTACATCCGCCGCCCACTGTTAATTGCCGCCCTCATTGAATTATCCTTTGGCGGCTTGCGCTCGATTGATTATCCTCCCGTCCCTTTACTTGGTCCGTCTTGAAAGTCCCTTCCGGACCCAGGAGTGGGCAGAAAGGGTGCTTACCCCCACTTTTATTATGAAGCATTACATACTGAACGTTATTTATAAAAGGAATAGTAACCACATGACATTTTAACCTGTATCTCTGGCTGCCATTTCTAGCAACCATTATCAACAATCTACTTTTATGATAGTTAATATTTTTTTGTAAATTTTTAATCGGCATGTAATTAAAACATTGTGTTAACTACCTGCTTACATACTCCCACAGAAGCCTTTGAAAATAATATATTGTAGGAATAGTTTTTACAGAAGTCCGAAGATTTTTTTCTGGAATCTTTTAGGTTTTCGTATACAGCAAAATGTCTTTCAGCTGACGTGTTTGGTGTGCATTCTGTGGTGGATAAATGCTCCATATTGGGAGCGGGTATGTAAGAAAAAGAGAGATGAATCTGTTGCTTATGATGCACATTAATAAATATTATATTGAAATAAATACATACAAAAAAAAAAAACATTTCAGTTTTCTATGTACTTGCACTCTAGGATGAAGACATGATTAATCTTTTCCATAAAATAATTGAACACGCTCTATTTAATATTTCCGGTAAAAGTATGTATAGATATAAAAGAAAATAAATTAAAAACTTGCTCATTAACGTCATTACTTCCTCAATAAAGCATGAACTGTTCTCAGATTCACGTTCAGCTCTTCCTCTTTGGGCCATACCCGCTCTCAATATGAAGCATATGACCTCTACGAAACGCTTCCATAGACCGTTGGGTAATTTTCTATTTTATTTATTTCTTTCGGAAAAATTACAAATTTTATTGAATACGATCCTGAAATAAGATATAATGCAAGAGAAACAATTTATAAATATAGGTATTTATGATTATTAACAACAATTATTAAAAAGTCAAAGCTCGCTAAACAGAAGACTCCACGAAATTACTTTGATAAATAAATTCGTGGAGCTCATGTCGACACTGGGATTCTCTCAAGTGGAATATATCAATATTCGAGGCGATATGGTTGAACAGTCGGATGTAATGGCTGATATATTGCCGTGTCCCAAATCGATTCCACATTTCAATGTTCGGAATACTTGTATATGACGAGTGAAGGGCTTTTGTCGAATAGGCAACATTTATTTATGTTTTAAGTGATCGCTAGATGTTACTACAATTTAGAGTTGATTTTGTAAAAATTAGAGCACCTACATAGGATTTTATTAATTGTGGCGTTGAACGTAATTGGTTTGTCAAAGAATTGAGACGATTTTTATTAATCTGCTATTTGAAGAAATTAAGATTATCTTAAGAGGGAAAACGTCGAGAGTTTTCAATACCTACCGCAGTATATATGCAGGACTTTATAAAACATATAGTTTTATATATTTAAATAACTGTACTGTATCAGATGCTGCTATAATAGTCAAAAAGGTAATCCTTTCAAAAGATGGTTGGGTGATTAAACCGCCGGGGCGGCAGCTCTAGTTAGTAACATTAATTTGAATAATTATTCAGAACACGCGTTCGGCTGATTCGGAGCCCATTATCTGTGGTCAGTGACATGGCAATTATATACTGCTATCACGTACATATAAATCTAAATGTAATATGTATATAAGTACCTAAGAAGGCTTTTATATATATTGTGGGCTTAAAATAAGTAAACATGGTTGAGTTGCTCCGTAGGACCACGTGGTTCATGCCTTGATAGAATCATGATCTTATTTATCATTTAAAGTCTGATTAAAAAGCTGCAATTAGTGATAATTCTAATATCCATGCATGCTAATCAAACTTGATCAAGTGATTTCGCACCAAACCTAAGCATTTTAATTTTTTACATATATGTAAAGACTTTTTCGTTCGTTTCAAATTCAAATCAAATTTTATGCCATCACTTATCAAATATTGAAAAACACAAAAGTGTAGTGTACCTAAAAGCTCGTTCGTTAGTTTCAATTCCGCGTCATGCAAAAGCATAACGCGGTAGATTTTTTATATGCACGAAAACAAAATACACGTAAATCTGAATAAACACTCGCATAACGGACATTTTAACATACGTACTCACGTACACGTAGATGTATCATACGTTCCGTTCAACGGGCCGTAGTTTCCGGCTTTAACGTAGTCGCATACATGGCATATATATGTGTCTCGTACATTAATTAAACGTCTATCCCAACACCAGAGCTCGCCACATGTTTTATTCGAAAATATGTAATTGCAATATGTATCTTGTATTATACGAGTATTTTTCGTTTCAACGGTTTTCCGGGAACGCATCAATACACTGATTGTTCTGATTCATTCAGAACGTGCAAATCGGTGCATAATTCTAATTATTACTTTTCCCATATTTAACTTCAATTGAATCAATAAAATTCAATTGCTTATTTAACAAAATGCACTATCGTTTAAGTGTATCTTTTATTGTTTTTATTATTTCGTATAGAAACATGCTATTTATAGTTTTTTTTTTAATTTTTTTATTTGATTAACCAATTCATATTTTAATATATAACTTATTAGCTATTGATAGACGTACAAATCAATCTAATATTAATGATATTTCATTCATTAATCACTGATAAATTAACAATATTTTAATTGATTTTTCGACAGATAAGTCATGGTGAAATACCAAATTACGCAAAAATTATTACTGGATGGCAAAAAGTGAAATAAATAATTATATTATTTTTAATGATAAGAGTTGATCACCGTACAGCAAAGATGTTTTGTTCTAATGGAGTGTAAACTATTAATTTTTTAAGTAAGTTCATAAATCTATATATATAAAAGAAAGTCGGGTTATATTTGTTTTTATAACTCAAGAACAGCCAAACCGACTTGGCTGAAAATTGGTGGAAGGGTAACTTAGAACCCAAAAACGTCCATGGTATACTCAAAATTGATTTGATTAAGAAAAAATATTGAACATTTACGTAAACATGTTTTCATACAAGACTATTGTAACTTGACAGCTGTCAGATAAGAATGTGTTGCCATATTCAGCAACATAACTAAAAATGACGCAATAGTAGGTATTGTAAGTAGGTACCTACGTAAGGTACGGAATATTTTGAAACAAAAAAGAAAACAAAAGGCAGGAAAAAAAAGACAAAAACAAAATAAATATTAGTGAAAATATCAGTCTAATCTTTTATTTGTTAAAAATGTTATAACAAAAAGCAAATGGAAAGGCATCTTCTTATTCTATTGTGTTATTTTTATTTTTTATTATTTTCTCTATTTATTGTATATTTATGTATACTATTCTAAATATATGATTCTAAATATTTGTAAAAAAAATGGAATGGACCAAATATATGATATCATATGTACCGAAAAATTCAACTTAATAAAATCCAAAATCTGCTCAATTATTGCCTTTCGGGTGAAACAAAGTTCACCGGGTCAGCTAGTTATTAATAAAACAAAAGTTTGACATACATTTTTATTTATGTGTGGGATGGCAACTGCCAATGCAGTTAGCTTTGTATTATACGTTATTTTTTTTTTCCATTTTAATTTGTGTTGTATTGCTTGCAATTTTTCTGTGATTAATAGCTCACTTACACTAAAAGCGAATTCATTTCATCCAACAAGAACATGTCCAGTCGTCCTTTTCCCTTCCATTATTCATTCATCTTATTTAAATCTAAAAGCTCATCTTAATTAACCAGATAGTTACCTGCAAAATGACCAAAGATACACTTTGCATACACTTTGATTTTGACATAATAACAACTATTATGAACATACTATTTTTATTGATTGTTGTTTTTAAATCAAAGCAGATGCATACAGGTAACTCGTTCGGTTAGTTACCGTCGCATATCACCTGTGGTATCGCCGCAGGTGTCCGGTTACGTGACACGTTTATCCTCTGGAGCCAGGATCGGGACTGCCGCACCATTAATCAGAATTCATCCCACGCCGTGCTGCCGTAACGAAATAATTGATACGTAAATACCGGGGAAGGGATCCAACCAGGTGGAAGCTTCCTCGCCTGTAATGGGGGAAATCGACTAAATCTAAAAAAACAGGAAGAGTGAAAAGCTTTTTCGCACATAAACACATTTTGTAATGACAGTTTAATCCTTTAAATCATTACTCATACACACATATTTATCATGATTGATTTGTTATTATTAAAATAACAAATATTAACGATTACTTTATTTTTTAAATTTATTTCCACAGTTATTGTTGGTTTCGGAGAGTCAATAAAACTGTGGAATAAGTATCAAAAATACATTTAACTCATTGAAACATCATTCAAATTCATCATCATCGTCAGCCTGTATCCGTCCACTGTTGAACGTAAGCCTCCCGCATGAGTCTCCATCTTCTTCGATCCTCCGCCTTCCGCATCCAGGTTACTCCCGCTATTCTTCTTATGTCGTCAGTCAATCTTACAAGGGATCGGCCAATACTTCGTTTGCCAGCTCTTGGGTGCCATTCCAATACTTTTATTCCCCGTCGACCGTCGTATCTTCGACAGATATGTCTTGCCCATAGCCACTAGAGTGTACCTATTCGTTGGGTAGCATCCACTACTTGAGTTATTATTATTATATTAGTATTTGTATAGCGCTCTTTTATGACCGAATGATCATTCCAAAAGCGCTTCTTTGCCTCTCTGAGTAAAAAGGTGGGTCTTGAGTCTGCTTCTGAAGGATGCCTCCGCTTTAAGACAAGTCCAACAATGACAGTTCACACGTAAACAACACAATAAAAGTACTTTAAACGTCAGATTCGAAGACAGATATCAATTACAAAAATGACAGTTAAGTAGTTTCAAAGTGATCACACAGATGGTGTTTTGTCTATGCACTTTGGTCACGTGACGCGTCAGAAAATGGCGGACACTGCCAAACGTCAGACTTTGTTGTAAGACAATACACTTAAGAACAAATGTAAAAAGAAATAGAGCAAGATAGCGGACAGGATTCACGAGTGTCACTTATGCGTATTTCTTCGTTTCGGTTTCTATTTTTTAGCGACACTCCGAGCAAGGTTCTCTCCATAGCACGCTGGGTGACCTTTATTTTATGGGTAAGACTTGCTCTTAGATTCCACGTCTCTGCGCCATAAGTTAACACAGGGAGGATGCATTGGTTAAGCGCCTTAGTTTTAAGACATTGCGGAATTTTCGCTTTAAATACGTACTTTAGTTTTATGCATTAACTTTTTTTATATATTTTTTTAAATTAAACGAGTTTTTTAATGAAATTGTCTAAATATAATTGCCGATTTCCATATATTTATTTAAGACTGGACGTGTATTGCTCTCTGTATATGCATATTAACATTAATTTTCATTTTAATTGAATTAATATTATATTTAATTATATTAATTTTATTAACTATATTATCTTTTCTAAATGCCGTTATACAAAAATCTAAATTCTAACACGAAAATTTTATATATTTTTATATTTTCATGTTTTATTTAAAATACATTTATCATATTGATATCTCCGCTGTAAAATTTCTCATTGCACTATAAATCATCCTTCTTTTACGGCGGACTCCGTGTTCTTTCATAAAATGCCTTTTTAACGTTTCATTGAAATTGCGCATTTTAATTTTATTGTTTATTCGCTGTAAATAATAACTGACACGGTAAATGTATCTGACCGGAAACAGTCTCGGTCGATTATATATTTTTTATAGATTTAATATTGCCAAAGACCAGTGGTGCTCAAATACGATTAGAACGGAAGCTGTTTTTTTTTGAGAAAAAAATTTGAAAATCTGGACTGAAGTGACTCCTCAACAATATTATTGATAATATGATAATGTATTACATTAAATGTTGACAATGCTTGAGAAGATTTCCTAGTAGATGGACGTTGTAGTTAAATATGTCGCAGAAATAAGGCACTGCATACACGATTTAATCAGCTTTGATGGATGCAATCAACGATAAGAATATTAGGAGAATAAAACAAGTAAAACCGTCCATGAAACCACTGTGATTTAATTTATTGATCATCGACATGTCACCATCGTCAGAAGCTACTTAAAACTAAACCTAAATGCATAATATGTTGTTATTTAAGGTTATGTAGAGAAGAAGAGGCGAGAGGAGAAGTATCAGAGACCTCTGTCGATGGAACGGTTGAACAGAGCGAATTTATTGGAAACATTAAAAATCGAGATATACATTAAAATATTTTATTATTAAGGGTTTTCCTATTATTATTGATTTTTTGAATAGAATATAATGAAATGGTATTCAGTATGTAGTCGTCACTGAGTCACGATTCTCAGCATTGAAGACTCGACTTTTTGGGACTTTTTAATAATTGTTGTTGACTTTCTTCTTTTCTCTTACTTTAGTCCTTAATCATAAGTATATACCTATATTTTATGCATTTTTTCTTCTTCTTTCTTGTACTTTAGAACTTCTTTTTTGTGTTTGTTGTTTGTATTGATGTACATTGATTATTTCATTTTTTATGAACGCAATAAACAAAATTTTGTAATGTTTGTAAATTTAAAATAAAAATTGGAATGAAAAAATGAAGGGTTACTAAGGCTCGTATTTCAAAGGTTGAAAATGTTCCAACGAGCTGAAGTTGGCTCTCTAGTTTGTTACTGCTGTCTCGGCCTGTTGCTAGAAGAAACATAAAAGTTGTTTATGGCAGCGGGCACTGGTCAGCTTTCAGAATCACTTGTCAAAAACCTGCTCCAATTTTTTATCCACGGACAATTAATTCATTTATAATGGCTGTTTGGCTTTATAGATCTGGTCACGAAATGGACCGTAGATAACAATAGCGACGTACGAAAAACCTGTTACACTTATCTCCCCCGACACCGGAGCGGCTTACAATCACTTGTCCGGTTTTTGGGCCGTCTATAAAAATACAAATTAATGATCACTTCAGAGACACTGATAGATAATCGAAGAAGTGACTATAAATTTAATTAATGAAAAAACTATACTAACGAAGATACTACGACTGAATATAACCGAATAATTAATTTATTATATATTTTCTTACACCTGCGATAAGCGCAATAAATGATCAAATATAATGATATACGAGTATGAATATAACAAGAACATAAAATAAATATAATTACATCTCCTTATTTAATGAGAAAATATTTCGAAACCTTTATTTTAATTTCATTGCTTTGTTCAAGTTCATGTTTTATATTCTTAAAACGTATTGAACTACATAATTTCAAGGTAGAACAATATTTTTGTAAAAATTTAATGTTGATTTTCCAGGTGAGCACACCGATGAAGAGAATTTGATGATACTCATACGACATCTATGGTACCTCGTTGCTTAGTAATGAATAAAAATAAAATTACTACACGACTCCTTAAGAAGCATATTTACAATAATTTCAGTAAGATTTCAGAATCCTGAAAAAGTGCGCTCATCCGCTTCGAGCGTCAGCTTCAAAGACTCTTGCATCGCAATCTGATCGTAATAACAAGCGATCTTTTTAGAGAAGTCGACTGTTTGTTAGCCAATCATATTCCAAAATGCAGCGACAAGAAATGTCGCTGTCCGTCGCGATTAACAGCGAACTGAAGTCGTAGAATAATAATAAACAAATAATTTGTTATTCCATTATTGTAAATCTCTTTAGTCAAGTCTTATGCGCAGTTAACTAGTTTACAGTTGTGATTTACTGATTCACTAGAACACTGCACTTTCAGGATTGTGATTCAAAGCGTCCGTTTCCTGTGGAAACCTTCCGTAAGTGTCACTGGAACAATGGCAATTATGCGGCGGGGTGACGCACGCAACAACCGGGAGCCCGGTGATTAAATGGAAATTTGATTAAGGCCGGATTAGCGCATGGCCGGAGCTTTGTCCAGAACAGAGGCCGGCTGAAATTCAGGCCAGTCTACTGAAAAATTACCGGAGCCCGTCTGCGTAATACGTATACGCAGCAGAACCTCTATTATCCGAATCTCGATTATCCAAATTTCGATTTTATGTTGAATTGACAGAAATAAGAGAATGGGGAGGTTTAAGCAGCAAGAACTAGCAGTCTCTGATAATACAACCAATGTAACTTTATTGTCTCATTGTTCTTGGTTATTCAAGGCTAACATTTACCTTCATAAACAATACCTGTATTGAGCATCTTCTTCGTAGTATCAATCCGGTGGATTGGTTTGGAGCAGCAGAATCTTGCGTCTCGATCTCTATTCCTCTCGGTCCTCCGCAACCCTTTTCAGCTCAGCATAAGAGCTACAACTCATGTCCTCGAACATTTGCTGCAAATATAGTCTAGGGCGCCCTCTACAGTTTCTACCCTCAACCATCCCCATCACAATGTCGCGAAGAAGACCATCGTGGCGCATGATGTGACCGATCCATCGGGCTCGCCTCTCCAAGATGGTTATTATTAGGTGCCTATCTTCCTTGATTGACCATATGCTTATTAAAAATATCTGCCATAATGTACTATTTACAGAACCTTCACTACGTTCCTGGTTTATCTTCGTAATCTAAAATTCTGTCGCATACATTTAGTGAAGTATTGACTATAGCTTTCTAGTACTTTGAGAACATGGGGTTTTCAATGAAATCTATATGTGGCTTATCCTTTCTAATGCGATTTTCTAATTACAACTTTGTTTTAATATATATTAATTAAGATGTATGGCTACTGGGTCAGCTCCCTAACCCTTTAACATCATTAGGTACTCGTATATCAAAAATATGTGCGCTTTGGAAGCTTTTTAAACTCTAGCTATTTATTTATATGGGAAAATAAATAAAAAAACATGCATGTTAATTCATATGTTACGTCTAAATTGCCGTGTGACGGAAAGTTTTTGTCTTATCGGTTATATGGATTGTTCGTTATCTGGACCATGTTAATCCCAAATCAGTCCGTATAAACGGGTATAAACAACTAACATAAACTATACAGACGCTTGCATACAAGCCTTTGATAAATAATTATTCAATTTGGCGTCAAAATGTGTAGGATTACTCTCGCGTGCTATCTATGTTGATGCAAAACTATTATTATTCATCAGGCTGTTGTTATTAAACGTAAACGTAATTATATCGCATATAAGTTATTATGTAGTTTAAATCCAACGTCGATGGAATTTTCCCATCAAAAACTTTCGTCACACCAGATGAGAATGTTTCTTTGATGATGCGATTATTCTAATATTCGTCTGTTACCCATTGGTCAAGAGAGGTTCACTGTGATCGATTATTTGTATTGCACAAAAGCTCTAAATAGAAAATGATAGTATTTATATTGTATCAAAATATTTTTTTACTTTACAAAGACAATTTTAATAAATATTTATTTCATTTTTTCAGATATGGTTTTTCACTGATGCTGACAGTCCTAGTCTTCAACAAAAAACAAGTAAGTTTCCTGAATACATTTATTATCATTTTGTCACCGATTTATTTGTAGTTTGTGTTCTGTATAGGCTGTGTCGAAATCTGGCTCGTACAAATAATTTTATTGTGCTGACCTTTTATAATTCAAAATACTTGGTGAAAAAAGTCCTCAACATACTCACGCTGAGAAGAAGACCTGGAAGACCACAGGAGGCAACCTGAACTGCAACTGTAGACGAGGATCTGAAAACTCTGGGCTTGACCGAGAATGCAGTGCAGGACAGGCAGAAATGGCGAATGTGCACAAAGATAGCCGACCCCAGATGATGGAAAATGGCGAGGCTAAAGAATAAGTCTTTTTATAATTCAAAATTAACAGAAAAAGCATGTATTACTTCGTGAGCACCAGATTTCCTCAAACGTCTTTCATCGAAAGTCTTAAAGTATAACGAGAGATCGAAAATGAACAAAAAAAATGCAACTTTTCTACACATATGGCAATTAAAATCTAGTTGGACAACATCGTTACCGTGATTCACAGCACTTTCGAAAGTTTCACCGAATGTATTCTTCATACAGCGAATAATGAAAAATGGTCTACATTTAAAAATATACGCCGGGTACACACAATGGTAATTGATCTAAACACCAGAGAAAAATCCAGTTAAGTGGCGAGGGGTAATAAATATTAACATGTAGATCGAATCGTAAATTATATTTTTCGGTATGAATAAATTTGATCGAGGCTTGAACGATGTGGGTGTAGCCGCTATCGTATTATGTATGGGATGCAGAGCCGCATCATATAAAAAAATAATTTGAGTTATTCTGGTGATCAAACTCACATAATGTCTAAATGATCCAATTAGTGAGATGCTACTGCAGGAGATCATATTCTAAAACGGTGCATTTTTGGGGATTGTCATCTGTGGTAGATCAAAACTATGTCGCTCTTGTATTCACGGCTGCGAATTCTGGCGTCTAACCAAATTAAATGTATCCATATTGACATCACCATGATGTAGACCTTGCTGGCTGGTACCGAAAGCCTCGATATACAATCTTTCGTCTTTTTTTTCTGTTCGCTTATCATACATTTATGTGTCTCCATATTGACATTTTTGGTCAAGCCCGCTCACGGGTGTGTTAGTTATATACACCGCCGCTCGTGGCGCGGGCGAGAGCTCGTCCCGAGCGCGAAGCCAGTGGTGCCCCGCCCGTCGGCGAGAGCATATTGTATTGTGGCTCGGCCGAATGCTAGGTCGAGCCATAAATTTGTAAAGTTTTATCGTAAATATATGTCAATGTGCTTCTGAAAAAGTCTGTGTTATCAATCTGTTCCTAATCAATCGACGGAATAACAACCTTTTTTAGAGAGAGGAAGATGTTAATATAAACGTGTATGTAGTAGGTTTCGAGAACAGGTGCCTGTGCAGAATATTAGTGATTGAAGATGTGAGGGGTGAAGACGTTAATAAACGTATCAATCTTTTTTCATGTAATCCATCCATTGCCTTGTATTCTCTCACCTAGTTTTTATTGGGTGTGTTCTTTGTTCTACGGAGACGGTTATCAAACATTGTCTCTACAGGATATTCCTGATTTTATTATCATATAGCCGTCTGCTATTTAAGCACTTGGAGGTTCGTAAGCACTCGTTAGCCGGCAGACATAGTACAGACATTTACAGGTAAAGCGCTTGCTTACCAAGCCACATGTTGGGGTTCGAACCCACGACGAAGCTTAAAAGAATATAATTTTCAATTAATATGATCAACGTGAAATTTTTCTTCCACCCGTAAAATAGTCATTCATCAAAATTGGTGGTAGACGAAAGACTTTCAGTGAACATTTCTCAGGTATATTGACGTTGAATTTAATGGGTAATATTTTTGTTTTGAATTTACATACGAGATTTCTTCATCACCGTATTTTGGTATTCTCTTGCATGCGTGATTTTTTTTTTTAAATCCGATCAATTCCGACCCTGCTTGTTCAGTAAGTATGGTCCCATGGCTAGGTATCGTCGCCATGTAATGAATTAGATCCGTTGTGACCCAGGGATTGTAAAACGCTCCAGACTTAATTGGTTTTCTTTGAATATATTATGTTTATTGTCGGTAGGCGCGAGTTTTTTTATTATTATTATTCCGAGCCTCGTAAATGATAGATTTTCACCGCCTCGTGGGCGGCGGAGCGGTTTTTTTTCAGTTTCTTTTTATTTCGTTTTATTTTCCCGTCGGTCCATATTTTTTCTCCGGATGCTTTACAACCCCTAGATTACAGGAATTAAGGCAACTTCACGGCAATGTTCACAGCATGTTGTTATTTCTTCAAACGTTCCACACGTTAAAATAACACGTTTCTTGAAAAGACGATAAATCAAAATGCATACGGTGAATTTATTATATCACATGGTCGAACGCCATAACTTCTAATATGCTTCTTGCCTGTATCAAGACTCTTTCCAGTTGTTCAACAGTAGCGACGTTACTTATTATTAACATGTTAGTTTACCTACCATCTATTATTGCAATACGCTAAGCTCACGAAGCTTTTGTCTGTAAAAACTCAAAAAAACAAATATCTTGCGGTAGCTATTTCAGTGCGAATTAATGTATTTTTTTATGTAAATACATACATGAGAATACCGCCATATGGTGATAGTTATTCTTAAGTTTTTGATGATGTTGATTTGAATGACGTTTACCATTCTACATATGGATAAGCGCTGCATGTAGAGTATTGATCCGTAAACGTCATAGACTACCTCCCGACATTTACGCATCATCATTATTATTACAGGAATTTACTATGAATGGGTGGTTTTCTCGGGACGAGTTTCGTTTACCATATTTATAAGTTATAGGCTACGACTGGCATTTTATGGGTGAGGGATCAAATTCACACCAACCGCGGGTATTTTAGAGCTCAGAATTCGATTGATTTTTTTTTCTTTGATCCTCGATCCTTGATTCGAGCTATACCAGTCGGCATTAGTTTTAAAATTACCAATAATGCAAGTACAATCTAAAATATTTAATAAAACAACGTACGTAATTAGTCAGTAATGTAATTTATAATCCTAGTTTAAATTTTAAATATAATTTTCTGCCGTCTGGTAATCCTTCTGTCTTAATCTTATGTCTCAGAATTGATTTATCCTAAGTCCATCGCAAGAGCAGCTATTTTAGGTATTCCAGTATCTGCATTTTTTTCCTCATACAATTTAGGTAATCTCGTTTACACGTATAACAGCATATTTAAAACAAATATGTATACGACTGTTAACATTCCCAATCCATTTGTGATTATTATATTGAAATAAATCGCTTTGATATATTATATCAGTAATATTATGTCATATTATAGAACATAATACATTCGTTTTGATTTAAATATTACAAAGTACCCGAACAGTTTCCATCCATGCAGGTTCTCTTTGATACGTTTATTGAATTTGCCCGTGCAGTGGTAATTGAACAAATTCATCTGATTCGTTCGCAGGTCAATGGTTTCATGTATTTTAATGTTGGTTGCGGCAATTGTATGATTTGCTATAGGGGCGTTCTGTTACACACAAGGCCCGTAATACCTCCGCCCACTAACCGCCCAATAACCGCCCAATAACCGCCCAATAACCGCCTACTAACCGCCTACTAACCGCGCAGAGAACTAATAGTAAAGGGGTGTTCTCAAAAGGTTAAAGTCTCGGGGATACTGCGATCTGTAAACGCAGGCAGCGATCTTTCCTGCGATTGGCTGCATCATTGACGTTTCTTCAGCTGAAAACATCGCGTCCTTTTGTGAATGCTTCTGAGATTGCCATTTCAGTTGCGGTACCAGCAAGTATTTGGTAGAAATGTGTCTGCGCGATCTTCTTCTCTTGATTCTTTCTGTGCTAATCATCGTTTGATATTGCGCTTACTGATCCTCCAATTTGGAATGCTTCATTAACTTATATTTTGGATGTTTTCTCCAATAGCTATGTAATGTCCCTTATAAATAAATACCTACAACTTATTGGTATAGTCTTCGTTCGCAAGTTAGACTGTTAGAGCGCTCAACGGTGACGTTTATGTGATATCATTGGTTCAATTTCCACGAAAATGAAATTTAAAAGTATAACCTTATTTAGTTATACGAAAATTTGTACATATTCTTGGTTGCTGTTAAACTGATCGCAAATCGCATGTCAGTCTATTAATACAATTGGTGGTAGACGATTAGTTATCCTTTGAACACCACCCAATAGCAGAGAGTCTATTTGACATATTTTGACATTGCGTTATCGCTGAGCTGTAAAGAAGTTGTCGTACAAGTGTCAACTCTCCGCAGATTGTTCTAAACTATCCTTAAAAAAACAAAAATATCTTATTATAATGTAATTCAAAAAAATCTATACATTACCGACACGTAATATTTTTTATTCCAAGCATAATTAAAAAAAGAAATGGCGGCTCTGACTGACTAGTAGACCACTACCCACCCTATACAACTTATGCTATTTTAATCATTAATTATGTTTTTTGTGTAGTGATTATATCAGCCCACTGAAAACTGATTTACTGTTAAGCATTTTAAATTTGTAATGTAGAAAATTTTCAGCACGATATAATAACATTTATTTTCACACTGACACGATATATTACAAGAAACTTAATTATGTACATAATTGTATGCCTGTAAGTTGTTATATTTTATTTCTTAATACTTGTAGCATACACTATCAGATTAAATGAAAACAATTCTCAAACCTTTTTATTACAGTGTAAATTGTTTTGTCATACTTAAATAAGTTAATGACAACACTCGCATATAAACTGACTTTTTATTTTACGCATATAAAAAGCCAAGTTCAGCTTTTTTTATGTAAGCACATACAGGAGAATACCAACAGATGGTTATAGTAATTCTGGAGTCTCGTCTGTGGAATTTAATGACGCTTACTATGCTGCATATGGCTAAGCGCTGCATGTGGAGTGTTGATCTGCCAACGCCATAAACTTCAGCCCGAGATTCACACATCATCCTTAATTATTATAGAAATTTACTATGAATGGGTGGTCTTCACGGGACGACCTCTGTCTACCACCAATTTTGATTAATAGGCTATGACATGCATTTACGGGTGAGGGATCAAATTCACACCAACCAGGGGTATTTTAGAGCTCAGAAATCAATTACAAATCCTTTGGCTTGCAAAGCAAACGCTTTAACCATTTTACCCGCCGGTAAAATTACTTTTTTATTGAATATATCTGTTGTGCCTGTTTGTTGTGTTTTTAATTTTTATAGTTAAATTGCCTTAAAAAAAGTATTTATTAAACTTTCTATGACTTTCACTATTTCAATATTTGATACTTACAAATTCACAGCAAACATCAATTTATATGATATGTCTCTCATCAATACCGGATCAAAATAATCGGTAGGGGCTAGATATCGAATCACGAACTCTTGCAACCATGTTAATCCATTACTCAGTCGAGAAATTAACGCGCATTGTTTCATTAAGGGAACTATATATTGCTCACATTGAACGTTCAGCCTTAAAAATTGTTGGATAGTATCGCCTATAGTGTCGTCGAGTGTAGTTTTCAAAGTTTGACGTGCTTTTGTGATTAAGCTGTTTCTAAGGCCTAACTACACTTGGGCTTTTAACACTATCCAGTCCGCTAGGTACGCGATTAAACTTACGCCGGAGGCCGACTGTTTTTTTAAAAGATTGCTTACAAAAAAATCGCATATATTTATTTGTTTATATATATACATCCCCCATCATCGTCGCTGTCTTCGATCTCTTCGGCGTCATCGGGAATATCGGACAAAGCATCAGCGTATATCGTCAACTAATTCTAACCAAAAATATATTGCATTGGAATATAAAATTAAAAAAAAAAACAGTTTATATTTTGGGAAATACTTATTATGCTAACAAACAAATTTAAATGCATACAATTGAAATATTGATCGAGAAAAACGATCAACGTTTTCTTAATTTAAAAATAATAATTATAACAAGTGAGATAAAGTCTTCTTCTTCGTAGTATCAATCCGGTGGATTGGTTTGCAGCAACAGAATCTTGCATCTCGATCTCCATTCCTCTCGGTCCTCCGCAACCCTTTTCAGCTCAGCATAAGCGCTACAGTTCATGTCCTCGAATACTTGCTGCAAATACTCCCGTCTAGGGCGCCCTCTACAGTTTCTACCCTTTCTACCCTCAAATAAAGTCTAATCTCACATTATTTTATAAGATTTTTTTGTTACAAAAAATACTCGTTTGAATTTTTATATCGTCATGTGTTCAAATAAAATGAAATATGACCCTCACTGAAAAGTTTTGAGATCTTTGAATTATGTTCGAAAGAAAAAACAACACATATATTGTGTGATCGGCCACTAAAGTGAAAAAAACATAACACAAGCTGCGTATAGTCGGCCACTAAGCGTTGGCGGAACGATCACACACATGTTGTGTGACCCGCCTTTAACGTTCAGCCTGGCAATTACACATGTTGTGTAATCGGACTGTATAGTGTTGAGATATAACCAGTGGCTGCTGTCAGATTATTCACAGAGCACATTTTGCTTATTGCACTAACAAACTATTCAGTTACTTGTCAGATACTAAATGTCGGTCAATTTCAAAGATATATATTTATATAAAAAAAAAAAAATCATATAATAATGTCTCCTTGAGACAATATCAAGAAGGTAAAATTATTCATTAGTAACACAGGTAAATGATTGGTTATAAAGTCCGAGTCGGAACTATAAGTAGTCGTTTCTCATCCATTCAGTCTATAGTTTGGTTCGAGACCCGAGTGGTACTTACTAAAATAAATAGACTGTCGGAAAGTAATAATATTAAGCTTGTGAATAAATGAAGACTGATTGAATAATAATAAAAATATACATACTTCGAATATATACTATAGCGACATCTATCGTACGATGATAACAATGATATAAATACTAGTTTCAACGCGAGTCGGTCTGGGCATAGCAATGGCGCAGTTCGCCGAGCGGTATGAATACCTGGGCATAGTTGGTTTCCAAGGTCCGCGGTTCGCATCCCGCTTCTGCCGTTATTTTTGTGTTTGGATTGACGCGTTGAAAAAAGAATTTTATGTATAGTATATGTATATTTAAGTAATATATATTTGCGTTCATTAAGTCAAGATAATATTAGGAGTATCGTTAATTTTTACTGTATCGATCGAGCATGGAATCCCAAAGTAATGTTCCTTCTTTATTCGTCGTGGCCGAAGATACAGCGGCCTCTTAGTTTGGTTCTGAGTAAGCCGTTAACGTGGTACATATTTACGATCATTGGATAATTTTGCAAAGTACGAGAGGTTTCTTACTACCGTTGCAACGTAAATAAGCTCGAGATGGTTTTCAACAGATCGCTAAACCAGTTTAAGTGTTTATGTTTGTTGGAGCAGTGATGTCTGCTAACTATCAGTTGCAACCGATTCGATTGAACCGGTTTTATGATAAAAATAAAGTGTGTTTTAAAGATTTTACACTCTTTATACTGCATCCGATTCCAATTTGGAAAACACAGCCACCATACCACAGAAAGAATATGTAATAACTTTGTCTTTAGAATATATTTCATTCATTTTCAAACTTCTGACCATCTTCAATAATGGTCTCCAGAGATTTCGAATGTAATCATTAAAAATAAATTTGTATCAAAACTAAATATTTTTAATTTGTTGATTTTCAATTAAAATGAATTTAAAATTATAATTATGCAGTTTCGCCGAGTATTGTCAGTTGATAACCTTAATGTTACAGAATGTTTTTCATGTAGCCGTATTAATTCGTATAGTCTGAGTCTTTAAAAAAATATATATTAAATTAATTTATATATTTAATTTAAACATAACTAAAAGAAACAATGTTTATCCACGAATTTAGGTTAGTCTATATTAGTTGCACTTTATTGTTAAAACTTATACGCGAAACTTATTTTGATATAATTTAATTACATTAAATTGATAGAATTATGCAAATTTTCGTTTATTGAGAGCTGATCTGAAAGATAAATAAATCATAATAAGCGTATCCAATATCCCTTTTTTTAATTTTATAAATTATTATGTTTATATACAGTATGTACTAAGGTACATATTTACTTAGTGTAAGTATATAGTTTGTGAGGGCATCACTTGTTAGTAACGTTGAGGCCAGTTCAAGGCTGAGGATAACTTTCAGGGGTATTTTTGTCTTTAATGATATTGGTTGGCATTCTCTTCGTAAATTATTCAAAAGGTAATAATACGTATGGCAATTCACTTGTATACTTGATATTGATAAACAAGACGTTGACATCGAACAAGAAGCAAATATAAAATCGTACGCCATTCCAGAACATAACCATGCAATAATATTACAAAACTTTCATTTAAGAAGCCTGGCTGTAAAGTGGAATCTAAGCCTTTTGTGCCGAACTTATTTCTTAAAATAAATAATGTTAGTGTAACTTCAGCATTTGTCGTTAAAAATTCTTATACTGCTTACAATCGGCAATATAATTAGTTTATTGAAGATGGTCTCCAGGTAGTCTGTAGTAGCAGGTAAGTAGTTATTATATTATTCATATTTAAGTCATAGTGGAGCTTATTAAAACAATGTAAGATTAGCTAAAATATGCGTATTTAAATGATAGGTTTTTTTAATGTTAAAATAAATAAATAATTTTCATATTACAAAGTATTTTGTATACCATATAATCTTAACGAAAGGTCAAAACATTCTATTGGTACGGGTATGTACTCTTTTGCGTGTACTTGCATAAAATAATATGCGAATCGATAGTATGCGAAAATGTTGTATACTGTAGAGTTTAATGTGAGTATTAAAGCACGTACGGTGAGTAAAAAAGATCGCAGAAACTAAACTGTTTATTTTAGTTAGGGTTATCGAGAGGCATTATTGAGGGTTCTGAAAATGTCCCGCAGCTCGCTAATTGGAAATTTAAAATTCCTTCTCCAACTGTAATTTCGTTTAATTTTTCTTATCTCTTCGGCTGAGTTTGGAACCAGTTATTACCAGAGACAAGGCCCAGTTGAGTTTGGCTACTGTGGATTCTTGAATATATTAAATAGCCTTGCCCACGGCGTTTATTTAACCCTGTTTGACGAAGACTAAGTTTATTTAATTCCTTCAATTCTTAGGGCTAATCTTACGTGTGAAGCTGATTTTCATTCATATATTTTTCTCTTTACTCAATTAATAAAATACATATTTCGCCGAGACTAGAAATACTGCACTAAAATTACCTTACACAGTTATTCTTACATATTTTGTATGGTGTTTTTTTCCATATTTTGTTTTGAGTTTGTAAAGTTTGTGTTATCTTCGAATCTTAATTTGGTATACACACAATATCTCCAGTGCCTATCATTCGGTAATTTTGTTGGTCTTCTTCGTAGTATCAATTCGGTGGATTGGTTTGCAGCAACAGAATCTTGCATCTCGATCTCCAAGCAATCATTTTTTTGCTGATACATGGGATGTCTTTTAGACCTTTAATGTGGTATTTTCCCCTTTTATTTCCACATCCTAATGCAGTTGACCATAAAGGTTCATCCGCCTTAGGAGAGCATTTACTCCCTCCAGGACAATAGAGTGCCCTAACCAGGACCTGATGAGGTTAGCTGGGTGTTAGCTTATTCCGGCCAACATTCGGTCCCTGTCTATATTGGCCGACTGATGTCGCTCACCCCCCACCACGAGAAGGAGATAGATCAGGATTTTCCTTTCATCGAACCTGTGACCTTAAGGCATTTCGCAGAGTCCTCCAGTACTTTTAGGGGGTGGTGTTGGTATGCATACTAAATTTGTTCGATATTTGAGGATTACTAAATATTTAATTTTACATGATATGCTTAGAATTCAATTTTAGTTTTTTTTTTTACTAATTTCTGATAGTAAAATCAATAATTAAATATGAGGTTGGTGAATACGAAGGTGGGCGAACGGGCGAATGTTATAAACTTGCTCAAGAACTAATACATAATATATTCACTATGTAGTGTACGGACGTTTGCGAAAATTTAAATTAAATTAAAATATAATCAACAATTTCAGTGTATACTTTTGAATATGTCATATATATGCTTACTAATAAATGTTGTAAATTTTATGTACATTTGATACAGAGATTTTACTCATTAAATTCAAACAAAAGTGTATGGTACATATCGTGGGCCTGAAAGGGTTAATGGAGAGGATCGGGAGGAGTCTGTGGGCGAAACTCGCAGGAAATTAAAAGCAGAATTTGCGATGCGAAAATAAGTTCTTATTTTAATGCGTTTTTATTCCCTCCGTATACAAACTGCGCTGATGGCGGCTTGGCCAAATTGAAGCAAGATTTATGCGCTCTTGAATTGTATTAATAAACAAGTTATAATTACTTCTGAGCAGTGAAAGTTAGAGAGATTAATCGCTGCAGATTGGCGTTTATAGTTATTTTATTAATCGATTTAATACAATAACAGTAAAATAGAAAATATAAACGTTAGTGTACATTTTTTAAATGTAATCGTTTTTTTCTGACATCTGAATGCCATTGTTTTTACCAATAAACGTGGGTTTTTTCATCTGTCCGTTCCATATACGTAGCATATATACACGATAAATGGCTACCATCCAGTTCTGTCAGCTGGCATTGTCCATGATTTGTCAGCTGTAGTATCCG
The DNA here is from genome assembly GCA_022606575.1 of Glossosoma conforme. Taxonomy (NCBI): domain Eukaryota; kingdom Metazoa; phylum Arthropoda; class Insecta; order Trichoptera; family Glossosomatidae; genus Glossosoma; species Glossosoma conforme. The sequence goes on along the minus strand of JAGTXR010000185.1, from coordinate 57,376 downwards.
AGGTATATATGTGTGTTCATTACTCGGCAATTTTAAGAAGATCAGTGGTTGGCCTGTTGCTCCCGAGAACTTCACCCTTTGGTTCTAAAGGGAGGTTCAAACCATTAATGTACAGACTTCTTAATCCCTTTAATACAGCACATTGTAAGAAGTTGCCCAAGTATATCTTCCCTCAAATTCAATCTTAGCTGGAAAATATGGTTCCCAAATATAGTCGCTTAAAATTTCATTGTGATGTCTTGTTTTTTATGATGCTTTGTTGTGTGTAGTTCATGACAGTCCTTTGGCATGGCGAAATCAGGTTGACGCTCCATATACCTTTACATGGATCCGTTCCTTCCGACTATTTGCTCTTAAGGTGCGGTTAAACCGTAGAATAATAAAATGAATTAAAATGTAATCGAATAACCTTTTTATTTGATATTATAATGTGGCTAGTACTCAAAAGTAGCTAAGACACAATGACGTAAAAAAAGAAACACGTCATTTAAATTTTCATTATCAAAATGAAATATTCACGTTCCTTAAACATTTTTTTTTATTTACAATGAATATGTATTATGTACTACGTTTAATTTAACATTTTTGAAGCTGACAAAGACCTAGTTAATACGTTCCATGTATTTATATTACTATATCAAAAGGAAACTGAATTGCTCCGCTTCACACGCCACATATACGAGTCAATAAGGCGAGCCACGTGTTGTGACGACGACACAATCTGGAGCTCGTCTTTAAAAAGACGCATAAAAATATAAATGGATAAAAATGACATTAAAGTTTTGTTGATGGGATAAAGCGCTCGACGGTCATGCTTCAGGGAAATTTTAAATGCATATTTTTTTCTTATTCTATATTCGTTTCGTATCACTAATTAATGTTATAGAGATTTATAAGATAACATGGTATTAATTAAGTACTGCGTTTCCGAGGTGCTAACTTAGTCGGAGCTTCAATGAGGACATCTAAGGAATTTTAGAACGGCCAGAGCTCCGGATTGTTGAAGAAAAGGCATACGTTTTAAATATATATGCCATAGATAAACGATATTCCCCCATCACATATAAATTTTATGCAGTTTGAGTTAGTGGGGCTCAATCTTCTTCGTAGTATCAATCCGGTGGTTTGTTTTGCATCTTGATCTCCACTATTCTCGATCTTCTGCAACCGTCTATTGCTCAGCATAAAAGCTGCAACTCATGTCCTGGAACACTTTCTCAATATACTCCTGTCTAGGCCGCCTTCGGCAGTTTCTACCCTCAACCATCCTTTCCACAATGTCGTGAAGAAGACCATCGTGGCGCGTGATGTGACCGATCAATTGGGCTCGCCTCTCTGAGATGTTTCTTACTAGGTGCCTATCTTCCTTGATTACGCTTAGAATCTCATTGTTCTCACAAGGTAAGACCACATCTCAAAGGTGTCTAGTCATTTCTTATCACTTTCAGATAAGCACCATGTATCACAGTGGTACATCAAGATAATCCATGCAAATGTTTTGACAACTTGCTTGCGGAGCTATAAATTAATATATTTTTAATTGGGGCTCAATATGTAAAATAATAAAAATATATATACATATTTTTTAAGTGAATATATTTCTATCACTGTTTGGCTGTGTTATCCAGTATGATGTAAAAAAATGAAATAAAAATACAGTATCGTGAAAACATCATAAATATTTCAAGGAATGATTAGCGTCATAGAATCAACTTATAAAATATTTAATTAATTTTTTTTTAATTTTTATTAGAATATTATTTTATTATTTCAATATTCTAATCTACTTTTTATAGATCATTGACTATATTACAATATTATCATTACTTAAATATACATACACTATACATAAAATTCTTTTTTCAACGCGTCAATCCAAGCACAAAAATAACGGCAGAAGCGGGATGCGAACCGCGGACCTTGGAATCCACATATGCCCAGGTATTCATACCGCTCGGCAAATCACGCCATTACTGTGCCCAGACTGACTGCGGTGAAACTAGTATTTATAGCATTGTTAGCATCGTACGACAGATGTCGCCATAGTATATATTCAAAGTATGTATATATATATTTTTTTTATTATTATTCTATCAGTCTTCATTTTATTCACAAGCTTAATATTATTACTTTCCGGCAGTCTATTTATTTTAGTAAGTACCACTCGGGTCTCGAACCAAACTATAGACTGAATGGATGTGAAACGACTAATTATAGTTCCGACTCGGACTTTATAACCAATCATTTACCTGATACTGATGGATAATTTTACCTTCTTGATATTGTCTCAAGGAGACATTATTAATTAATTTTTTTTTAATTTTTATTAGAATATTATTTTATTATTTCAATATTCTAATCTACTTTTTATAGATCATTGACTATATTACAATATTATCATTACTTAAATATACATACACTATACATAAAATTCTTTTTTCAACGCGTCAATCCAAGCACAAAAATAACGGCAGAAGCGGGATGCGAACCGCGGACCTTGGAATCCACATATGCCCAGGTATTCATACCGCTCGGCAAATCACGCCATTACTGTGCCCAGACTGACTGCGGTGAAACTAGTATTTATAGCATTGTTAGCATCGTACGACAGATGTCGCCATAGTATATATTCAAAGTATGTATATATATTTTTTTTATTATTATTCTATCAGTCTTCATTTTATTCACAAGCTTAATATTATTACTTTCCGGCAGTCTATTTATTTTAGTAAGTACCACTCGGGTCTCGAACCAAACTATAGACTGAATGGATGTGAAACGACTAATTATAGTTCCGACTCGGACTTTATAACCAATCATTTACCTGATACTGATGGATAATTTTACCTTCTTGATATTGTCTCAAGGAGACATTATTAATTAATTTTTTAATTTTTATTAGAATATTATTTTATTATTTCAATATTCTAATCTACTTTTTTATAGATCATTGACTATATTACAATATTATCATTACTTAAATATACATACACTATACATAAAATTCTTTTTTCAACGCGTCAATCCAAGCACAAAAATAACGGCAGAAGCGGGATGCGAACCGCGGACCTTGGAATCCACATATGCCCAGGTATTCATACCGCTCGGCAAATCACGCCATTACTGTGCCCAGACTGACTGCGGTGAAACTAGTATTTAGTTGTGCTTGGATTGACGCGTTGAAAAAAGAATTTTATGTATAGTGTATGTATATTTAAGTATAAAATATTTCTTTCACCGTCCGATAGTGTTCTCTTGTAAGTGTGTACACAACAAAAAACATCACCGACGCTGTAATGGGACAGACGGACATAATAGATTCGTCGTGATTTTTTTCTGAACCACTCCGTCACTCTAGCGACCGAGAAAGGGACGCAGCATTGTCCGATTCCCACACCGCCTCAGCAGACGTATGTAATTAATTACCAACTTTGGAGATGCTTCCTTCTTTCTCTCTCTCTCGCTTGTCAGTGTTGAAAAAAAGTTGCGTAAAACCAGAAGTTTGGTTTGTCCTTACTGTGGGCGTGTGATAAGTTTTTTAGACGCTCTAAAATCTACGTGGGCTTTCATGTGTAGGATAAGTGGATAGGAGAGGCAATTAACAAGTTTCTCGGCGTAATTGACGAGTGGGTGTACCCTATACTGAATTGTAATCATTGCTTCTTTTAACCCTTTGGTAACTAAGAGTTTTCTTAACGAACTTGAGAAAAAAACGAAGTGATTTTAGAGCATTTCTTAGTACTTTAAAAATTTGACATAATTTTTATCTTTTTTACGCTAGATTGTAAAAATAAAATTAATATTAATTTCAAACAGTTCATACTTCAGATTAAGCAAATAAAAATTCAATCAATAATAATTATATTCGCCAATAAAAAATATAAACATCAAAAAATAAAATATCCGAACACAAATTTTGATTTTGAGTTCATATATGATGTAAATAATAAACATTAATTACTGTCAACTTGTGTTTAGATGAGCGTCGGATATTCGACGCTTAAGTAACCAAAGGGTTAATGAAACGTTTTTAGCTATATTTTCACAGCAATATTTTTACAGAAAATTGATACTTTAATTAAGTAAAATAAACGATATTTATTAGAATTATTCATGTTTCACATGTCTGCCCCAAATAACTGATAGCCTGTACCTACTTTCAGTGATTTCAGTATTTTAACTTTAATGTAAGCCAGAGTTTTAATTTATTTAGTTTAGTATAATTTATTTACTTAGTCAGATATCATCAGACTGTTCAACCAAAACGCCTCGCATGTTGATATATTTCACGTAAGGGAGGCCCAATTCAGGCACGAACTCCACGAATTTGTTTGGAAGAATAATTTGCTGGAGTCGTCTATTTCATGAGCATTGGGACCTACTGTTTCTTGTCTTTATTGATTTGTTTACTTAGTACTCAATAATAAGTACCTATATTTATATATATTTTTTCTATTAAATTTTTAATTTTACTTGTAATTCAGTAACGCATTAAGACATGTTAGAATTTGTAATGTTATTGAAAGAAGAAATAAATTGAAATTGAAAATCATTATATTTTTTAATATTTTCAAAAAATCTCTGTTTATATGTATTATTATTTTTCATGCATTATTATTTTTTAAGTATAAAATCTTTTTATATTCAGTTTCGCATTGAGACACATAAAAAAAATCATATATTTTTTGTTTCTGGTTTTGCGCTTAGTTCTCCTCAAAGCGCCTAATTGTGTTAGGAACAAAAAAAATTTAAAAAAAAACAGTACGAATTTTTTATTGTGTTAGTTATGCCACGTACTGTTGTCGAGAGTTTCATCGCTGGACTTTCATGTAAAAGATCTCGAGTTCGAAACCATTCAAACCTAATAATAAAAGTATTTTTTTAATCAATTTATATTTTTATAAATATCCGCTGTTAATGTGAGACTGATCGCACCCGTAGAAATGCTTGATTTAGGTTATTTATAAAAATCGATGGCAGCAAAAAGGCGTCAACTAATTCACAGTGGATGATGCACGATTGCTGGACTGCAGTCTAATGATCCACTCTATAATAGAACTTGGTCGTCTTCGAAATGACAAACATTACAGAACCCATGAACTGTCTTAATCTTCGTCTAGCTCTATTCTCCATTATGTGTCAACATAAAAAAAATAACTCCATGCGAAAGGTTATGAACCCATAAAGTTCTCGACCGTTTAACGACGGAAAGACGCGCTGTACAAATTCTCAAATTTGCCCGGAATGAATGATTACATCTCGCGTGAGGGTCATCAGGGGTAATTGATGTCCGACTATGATAATGACTGATGACGACGTAATGACGTTGGGAAGATCTCTCATATACAGGTGCAGCAGAAATCATCGTTTTTTTTAAGCGAGAAAAATAATTTATTGTTGTACGGTGTCCATTTCGCATATCATCGTTCTTCTTCGTAGTATCAATCCGGTGGATTGGTTTGAAGCAACAAAACCTTGCATCTCGATCTCCACTCCTCTCTATCCTCTGCAGTCCTCTTTAGCTCAACACAAGAGCTACAACTCATGTCCTCGAACACTTGCTGCAAATACTCCCGTCTAGGGCGCCTCTGCAGTTTCTACCCTCAACCATCCCTTCCACAATGTCGTGAAGAAGACCATCGTGGCGCATGATGTGACCGATCCATCGGGCTCGCCTCTCTGAGATGGTTCTTACTAGGTGCCTATCTTCCTTGATTATGCTGAGAACCTCATTGTTCGTGACGTGGTCTCTCCAGGAAATTCCGAGATCTTCTGTATGACCACATCTCAAAGACCTCTAGTCTTTTTTTATCACTTTCAGATAAGCACCATAATTATATCGTTATATTATGCGATTCAAGTTAAAAAATCCTCTACCTTATCAAATTTATGTAAGTTTCACAAACTTATTGGTAAGCTGATAGTTTAACGGCAGCTTCGAAAGAAGTCGCTCAAGAGCTCAGATGTGCTGGAATAAACATCGAAGAAACTCACATCACTGTTTGCATATAGAAATAGAGAAATTTACTACACTGCTAAACAAGTAAGAAGAAGAAATATTATCCTGGCCGACTCTACCGATATTCTCCTACATTTGCACAAGAATATGCATGTTTCATACTTTGTTAGCAACTGCTGCAGTTCTTTTAGTATTAACATCCTCCTCTTTAAGTTTGTTACTGAATTGCGTGGTGGCAGGATGAGGAGCAGATTAACAACGCAAATCATTTTTCTGAAGCACATTGACATATATATTTCGATAACTTTGCAAACTTCTGGCCCGGAGCTAGTCACAACATTCAGGCCGGGCCAGCAACAACACGATCTTTTGCGGACGGCACACAACTGACTGGGCGCCATGGTCGGTGGCGATCTATATAACTAGTCCTCCTAACGGCATAACAAAATGATAACGCATTCGTGTCCGACGAGCGAACTAAAATAAGAGACGAAATATTGTATATCGAGGTTTTCGGTACCCGTCAGCAAGGGCTATATCATGCTGATGTCAGTATTACTGATATTAACTCGTATGACTGATCTTGATTCTTGATTAAATTATTTATTTTAAAGTATTAATTTTCAATCACCCTGTATAAGGCTCATAATAGTGTAAGAAAAATATATTAAAATGTGTCCATATTCGTAAGTTGATTAGTGCATGTAGAATGAGTTGTTGTCATGTTGGATTTGAAGTAATTATTGAATTATATTACATATTTTATTTTTTGACTGTGTTGACGTTTTATTTTTTTCAACCGATTTCATATCGTGTTTAATCAATATACATAAAAAATCTATATACTGCAGGCGTAAGTGATAACCTAATGAGTATATTCTAGTTCTTTCAACTTATTCATCCATTCTCTATTGTGTCTGATTTTGTCAGTTCATCTAGCAGGAGATCAGCGATCGTTTTGCCTGCTCTAGAACGATATTCCAACATCTTCCTATCTACGAGTAATTACTTTTTTTTTTATGTAAACACATACAGGAGAATACCGACAGATGGTGATAGTAATTTTTTGAAGTCTCATGTGTGGAATTCTATGACGCTTACCATTGTGTATACGGCTAAACGCTGCATGTGGAGTGTTGATCCGCCAACGTCATAGACTACAGCCCGAGATTCACGCATCATCCTTTATTATTACAGGAATCTACTATGAATGGGTGGTCTTCACGGGACGACTTTCGTCTACCACCGATTTTAATTGATAGGCTATGACTGACATTTTACGGGTGATGGATCAAATTCACACAAACCGGGGTATTTTAGAGCTCAGAAATCGATTGAAAAACCATTTTTTTAAATCTCCGTCGGGGATCGAACCCACGACCTTTGACTTGCAAAGCAAACGCTTTACCATTGAACTACGACTGCCGGCATTATCTTAGGTAGACTTGTTGTTTGCATAGCTATCTGAACTTGCCAATATTATTACAGCATCATTAACTTCGTGTCACTGTCCTAAAAAATACCACACAACGAAGGTCATATTGTGTATAAATATGGAAAAGGTCGTATTTAAAGTTATCTTGAATATTATTAATAAAGGTGTCGTTGATTTCTTTCACATAATTTATCTTTGATACTGAGAGACAGATATTAAAATTGATGATAAAGTTGATGTTAAAACATCGAAAGCATCCATCTCGTTTGTCGGCGATCAATAACTAAAATTTCGGTCTTAGTCCTTCTACCCAGCATCCCATATCTCTTCCGTTACATCAGACGCGTAAATTGCTTTGCACACAAGTCGTCAGTATAGATGGCCCTTCATTACCACGCATCTGTCATCTCCCGCAATGCGATGTGAGAGCAGATAGATAAAAGGAACATCCCTTCTCCCGAAAATGCGATGGTTTTGCGAATTCAGATAGATTTTACTAATATTACACATTTTCCATTATAAAAAAGTTTATGTTAGTGCAGTGGAAAATTTTAATTTGAAATTAACGAAAATAATTGGATGGTTTTGCGTGAAATAAATCAAAGCTATCATAAAAAATTGCAACGGATTGCATTTTTAAATCAAATTCCGTATGATTTCCCAGGTGCCTTTGAATCGCTAACGCGTATAATTAAAACGCCAATTTAAAAGTGGAATTTTCTTTTGCATTGTGCAAAAATGGCTTGCGTCATGCCTGTTGTGTACATTTATACAATTTTTATTTTTTTTCTTCCATATTCCTGTCCTCACTAAACTAAGTTCTTAAAACTAACTTCCCGAAATACATTTGTATAGATGTAGATGGCATTCCAAAACGGCGATTACCCTGGAATTTTTAGAAAAGGCTGTTCTAGTTCCTATTTCCTTGAATGATCAGGAAAACATGTCTTAGCCAGGTTCACTTTAATTTACTTAACTATTATTCTCAAATTTATTTACAATTATTTACTTTAATATATAGGGTCCGCAACATTTCGTGAATGGTAACACTAAGCTCATGTCTGATTTGACAGATAATTAGTTTTATCCTTCCAACGAATATGTTCAACGCTGGGAAATATTGCGACATTACTGTAAAATCATGCTATTGTCCGCCATCTAACGTTTTTTTTTTCAACTAGTGCTTATTTCGTGAATGGTAACACTTAGCTCATGTCTGATTTGACAGATAATTAGTTTTATCCTTCCGCTGAACGAATATACGAACAACGCTATGGTTGTGTTACTTTGAAAATCAGGCAATTTTTCTTAGAAAATGAGCAAGGACATTACAGTCAATGGCGATCGTTATTTTTTTGTTCGAAAATTGAAGAAGGATATTGGCAACATTTGGTTTCAACAGGACGGCGCTACGTGCCACACAGCCGAAGCTACCACTCGATGTTTTGCGCCCCATTTTAAAAAAAAAAAAGTTGACGAGGACCCGTTATTATTCTCAAATTTGGTTTCAATTATTTACTTTAACATATAATAATAATAATTGAAATATTTACACTCGACGTATTCTAAATTTATTATGGATCTCAAAGTGAATGCTCAAAACATTGAAAATAATAATTGTGATTTGTATTTCCGGCACTCTTCTACTCATCTTCTTCATACAATTCATTAAATATTAAAGGTTTTTGTATTATTTTTAAAACTATTACTCTACAAAAAACATGTTTGATATTTTTTTTTGCTCTTACCCAGTAGTCTCGTAAGCCTTCCACATTCTAGTTGCGTAGGTCTCGAGTCTCTAGTCCTGTAGGTCTTCCATCTTTTCATATGATATCCTCTCTCTATACAACTGATTAGGCACCCTGTTTACATCTTGAACGCCATTCACACATTCCTCCTTCCTCTTACTGCAGTTTTTTTCGTCATATGTGTCTTGTTTTTTGCCATTTCAGACTGATTATGTAATATGATTCACTATATATGTGTTTTTCCATTTCTTTCAGATGGTCACATGATCAACACCAACTGTTCATCATCACATAACCGGAAGGCGCTTTGCTGTAAAATGGCCGTGGAGTTCGACGTGTTCCTCGAAAGCAATAAAAAGTAAGTGCTTCAATGTTTTATATTAAACGACTTTACGATACTATCACATTTGAAACTTTATATTCAAAATACAAGTTTTCATTCAATTATATATAATATTATAAAAATATCACACATTTAAATGAAATATAAAGTATAAAAGTATTGTTATATTTAGTGCCATTAATCTTTTCGCCCTGTATCTTTCGCCAATAAAATACTGAGCGTCCGACACCTGAAATTGCAACAATCGTAAGTTGTATGCACTCGTAACACGTTAGTAAAACATCAAGTTGAACGTTAGTCTTCTTTATCTTAGCCATTTCCCATCATCTGGGGTCGGCTCTCCTTGTGAATATTCGCCATGTCTGTCTGTCCTGCGTTGCATTCTCGGTCAAACCCAGGGTTTTCAGATCCTTGTTTACAGTTGCAGTCCAGGTTTCCTGTGGTCTTCCAGGTTATCTTCTCAGCGTGGGTATGTTGAGGGCTCTCTTCACCATGTGGTCCTCATCTCTGCGTGTCACATGCCCATACCATTTAGGGCGGTTTTCCCTTATTTTTTCAGGTATGGGGGCCACCCGAAATGAACTCCGAATTTGCTCATTTCGAACTCTGTCCACTCTAGTCACACCGCCCGCCCACCTCAGCATCTTCATCTCTGCCACATGAATCCTATCCAAGTCACGTTTCAGCGGGGTCCAACACTCCGATCCGTAGAGCATAGCTGGCCTTACAGTTTTGTAGATTTTGCCTTTGATTCTAACTGGAATCTTGCTGTCACACGAAACCCCAGAGAGAGTTAGTATATTATAAAAATGACATGTCGTACGCATTAACACATGTAGATGTCTAATGTCATCGCTGTGTAATGGCCGTGTCGTGAGTCTGTCTGATGACACATTTGATTTATTCTAATCCGCGGTGCGATTGGCCTTGAATCGGCTTTCATTAACACCCGAGCGACCGTCACTAATCTCTTCTCGGCCCACACTGGTCACGGAGGTGGACATGTCTGGGTATTATAATAATCTCGTGCGTGCATAATACATTCCGTGGATGTCGTAAAAACTCATAAAACTCACGAGGATTGTTATTAATTATTATTATTGCATCCATTCAATTACTAGACCTATTGTAATTTTAAATAATGGATACGTATTTTTAAATTGTTTCAATAACTTAACTTTTTTATTTTTATGTTAACGCATGCAGGAGAGCACAGCCGGTCAAGACCAGTGGAGTCTATGACTATGGATGCTGCATGGGGGTAACGTGTTTTGTGTTCGTGTTCGTGTGGGTTGGGGAGATTGCAAGTGTATATTTATCTGTTTCTTGAAGAGATCCAGATTGTAGGAAGGACGAAACACAGACGCTGGAAGAGCATTCCAAAGCTTACCGGTGGCATTAAAGAAGGAACTTTGGAAACTGCCAGTTCTTGTTCGACACACATTAACCGTGTACTGAATGCTTAAAAATTTTCAGTATTTTTCTACATAGTTTCGTCTATACGAATAGACTATTTCATTATTACTATTCTATGCCTATTGTAGAAATAAGAATTAAAAAAGACTGTATTCGTAAAAGTAAAGAAAGTTGGAAGTAAGAAAAGAGGAATACAGAGATAAACATAAAAAGTTCTGTGTTTTAGTATTTTTTTTGGTTATGCGTAATGTCGACATACGAGTAGAACAGGCAATTTTATAATTCGTTCTTAAACGCTACATGTAAGCTTTGGATTTCTTCTCCTATATGATCTAATTAGGGAAAAGAAATGCGTGGGGATGATTTATAAAATATTAAATTTTGTACAACCCTGACACATGACGAAGGCGACTTAACGCGCGACGGCCGATCGGATTAAGATGAGGTCGCAATGATAAAAACCTTTCCGGCGGGGTTAAATTGCGCGTGTGAACGCGCGCGCAGAGATTAAGGGCTCACAGATTGAAGCAGCGACTCTTAACCCACATTGGGGGTCCGCGAGACGATACTCCGGATGCTCCGCGAAGCAAAAGACTGATCGTAACTTCGTGAATTGAAAAAAATATTTGATGACATTAAATAGGTCACAATCCTCTTCTTCCTCCATTTTCCATCATCTGGGGTCGGCTCTCCTTGTGCACTTGTGAATAGAGTAGACAGAGTTCGAAATGATCATATTCGGGGTTGATTTCGCGTGGCCCCGTACCTGAAAAGATAAGGGAAAACCACCTAAGATGGTATGGGCATGTGACACGGAGAGATGAGGACCACATGGCGATGAGAGCCCTCAACATACCCATGCTGAGAAGAAGACCACAGGCAACCTGGACTGCAAGGATCTGAAAAATAGGTCACAATCCACAAAAGTATATTTTTTTCGCATGCGGATGAGTTGCTTTATTATTTTCCTAAATTGTACCATAATCTGGTATGTGATGATCGAATTTAAATTATTTTTTTCACACGCTTTGGATTACTTGAAAAAGGCAGGGTGATATTTACCTAATTCTCAAAAACACTTTTTTTATGTCAACACATACAGGAGAATATCGACAGATGGTGATAGTAATTCTAAAGTCTCATCTGTGGAATTCTATGACGCTTGCCATGATGCTAAGCGCTGCATGTGTAGTGTTGATCCGCCAACGTCATAGACTCCATCCCGATATTCACGCATCATGCTTATTATTTACAGGAATTTACTATGAATGGGTGGACTTCACGGGACGACTTTCGTCGCCACCAATTTTGATTGATATGCTATGACGGCGAGGGATAAAATTCACACCATCTGGAGTATTTTAAAGCTTAGAAAAATCCATTAAAAATCTTTTTTTTTATCTCCGTCGGGGATCGAACCCTCGACCTTCGGCTTGCAAAGAAAACGCTTTGACCACTGAGCTATACCCACCGAAAAGTTTATAGACCAAATGTCCTATCAGCTTCACACACACAAGACAAATGCTAGATGGCTTGTAAGATAATACATCCCTTCTATATCTTCCAAGTACACATTAAGTAAACAAATATAATAAATTTGTTGTCTCTAAAAAGTTTAGAGCCTCTGGTTTTTAAGGACGGGCCGAAAATCCCGGCCTGGGGATTACACAGCCCTGACTATATTGGGCGCCTTAATTATGTAATATCATGTGTCGGCTTTAGGAAGTGACGAGAGATAATTTCTAAAGGTGGATTGTTTTAATACGGCGATTATGTCATAAATTTGTAATCAGTTTAATTGGATGAGAAAATGAAAAAATACTATAGCAGTATTTTTTGTGTTGCCGTTATTATGGGTTCATTGTTTTATCGCATTCATTTTTAATTACGTTTATAACCCTGCTAAACTCTACGGTTATACCTCCATCCGTTTCCCATATGGCTATACAAATATCAGACTGAGACTTTTGTCAGCATATCTCTGAATTGTGAAATTATCTTGATTCAACGTATATCATTAATAAAAGTGAGCATGTGGAGAGGCGCAACTGAAGGGAATGCTTGTATTGCCCCGAAAGAGGACCTAGCTCCTGCACACAACCAGGGGTGGAATATTTATAGGTTAATTAACAGACTTCGGACCGGAGTATGCAAGACGAGGACACAAATGAAAGCCTGGCAGTTTTACATCGGATCGTGGAGTCCCTGTCACACCTTGTGCAGTGTGCGCTGTGTCCGAGTAGCTGGACCCACGAAGACCTGATGATGGCCGGAGTAACGCCATCGACGTCGCCCACTTCTGGGCAGACAGGGTCAGACCCTGTTGTTTCCGACACGATTGTATATATCAATAAAAGCTAGCACAGTATCCTTAACAGACGCTCAATCATACTCAAATTCTTCATTTAGAAAGGATGTCAAAAAATATTACTAGATAATGTAAATAAAGTAAACCGGGTTCCAAATTTACATGTCGACCTGCAGGGATGTCGTGTTAATTTCACGTTATTTCATTCTTCAGTACTCAGGTTTAATAAAATATTTACAACGGAACCTTAAAGCTCAATTAAGCTCCACGTTTGGCTTTTCCGCTCACAATGCCGTAAAACCCTCGCACACCTGCACTGCTGCATATTTAAATCACGGTGTCATTAACTGCAGTGAACCTTAACCAATGCATTTTGCTTAAACTAATTAAATTTTTATTTTTTTAAAACTACTCCTTATATATATTTTTTGGCACTACGCCCTTTTTAGTTTTATTCAGTCAATTCAATCAGGGAACGGTTGACGTAGGGCAGCATAAACGAATATGTATTGTGTTTCAGCTTCTGTATCTGAACTTTGGGATGAGGAAATGACATGCGGCAAAGTGAATGATCTGGAATATTGATTCAATGAAGATTGAATATATTTTTATTTTTTTCTCTATATTCTTGTTGAACGACGTTTTAAAGATTTTTAATATTAAAATTGCTAACTGTAGTATAATATGGTCTACACACAGTTTTGGCAGTTACTATTATTGTTGTATCGTCTTAGGCATCTGAACTATGCATAGTTTCCGAAATCTTCGGGAACAAGAATCCAGGGCCTTTATGATAAAGCAGCTTTTGTATACGAAATGTAATTTGAAGTTTGCTTAACAGAATTTTCAAGTAAACTGAATGATATAGACTTTTGCTTCTAATCGGCAACTGATTGCAATTACCAGTCCTCCTTTTTGACAAATAATAAATAATAAATAATCTTTATTTATTTTTTCTCAAATTTCATGTTATTATTACTTAGCGGTATCGTTTGCTTGTATTGTAACCATGGAATACTGAATACAATGTAGGAAATAAATAATACATTGAAAATATATTTAAATTCTACATCATTGATACTTTTAAAAATTGTTTTCCCACTCAATATATTACACAAAAGCTCTTTTGTAGACTTTTGTGTTCCGTATAAAGCGAGAACCTCTCATTCTCCCATTTCCAACAAAGTCTAAAAATTAATAATTCATTTGACGGTTAAACTTTGCCTTTAAGAAGCGGTCATCATCACACCGAGAATTTAAAAATAACGAGTCAAGCTCAGTTAGTAATAACGCCTTTGCCGTCCCCGTACGAGGAATGTAAATAGGGTAATTTCAACTTATGAATAAAACATCAGATATAACAATATATTTGGACTGAAGAAGTTTTCAAAGCCCGTATCCAGCGGTACAGATTAAACTCAAAAGGGTCGGTTTAGGTTAGTTTCTGTCGCGATTATGTCTCGTTGTTTGGTTTCAATACATTATGTATTTGCGATGATGCTAAATTAAGTCACCTTTATCTAGCGGCAAGGATTAAACTATAAAGTTTACTTTTAAAGTTATCGTTACGCGTAAATAAAACCCGATCCTTAGAGATAATAACTAATAATCTGACCGGGATCATGCGTCTTAGAAGGCTGTTAGTACTTTTTTCTCTTGTTCGCAACATATGACTGGTCTGCTACTGTTTTATTTATCTATTAAAAATAAATAATAAAAGTATTGTCAGTTGATAACCTTAACCTTAACCTTAATAGTAACTACATCACAAGAAAACTACCATGAGCTATTTTTAACGTCTTATTTCACCAGCAACCTATTAAAAACATATTTTGAAACCACTGGACTTTTAGGTTCCCAACTGATATGCATGATAACAAGATAAGGAGATTGTCCCGTCTTTCTGTTTGGGCTTGGATAAGTTCTACATCTGATACACATACAAATTCACAGCAAACACCATCTTATATGACATTTCTCTCAATAATTAATCGGAGAAAAACAAACGGAGGACTTAAGATTCTAACCACAAAACTTGTACGTTTATTTTTCACAGATTTATTGATGAAATATATAAATGTCATATAAATTTGGCATTTGGTGTGAATGTGTCAGTTGTTGAATATTTTCTTAAAATTTTAATGGTTTTTATATTATTAAGTAAATAAATTTAAAGTTCTGTTCAGTCCTGAAAATGTGAATGCTCCCAAAGAGTCTCTCTGTGGCTTAAAATAAGAATTTGGGTAAACAGAGTACTCTTTAAAAGAATTTCATGTGTTTGACAGTGATTTGAAACTGTTAATGGGATCAACAAAAAGGAATTTTATCATAATTACTAAATTTAAAAAAAACACTTTAATTTGCCCCTTTTTCTATTTAATCATCATCAGCCTGTGTCCGTCCACTGTTAAACGTAGGCCTCCCGCATGAGTCTCCATCCTCTTCGATCCTCCGCCTTCCGCATCCAGGTCACTCCCGCTATTCTTCTTATATCGTCAGTCCATCTTGTAGGGGGTCGGCCAATGCTTCGTTTGCCAGTTTTTAATACGATTAAAATAATTCATTAAAGTAAATTTCTTTCTGAATATATCAATAATTATAATTGTTTTTGTTCTGCTGCGTGCAGCATTATGGTAGTCTAATAAGAAAGCGGTCTATACTTAGTAGGTACCTTATTTGTTTGGGGGATAGTAATTTTCTCTCCCTGGCAATACCAAGTTGCGGTTTCCCGCCATCTGTTATGTTTACCGCGCAATGGCGGCCACTTGCGAATGCGGAGCGAACCAGGAAGCTGCAAAAAGAAAAATGAATGCATTCTTGTTTTATATCTCGCTTTGCCTTTTACTTTGTAACCAACGCTGCTTATCTGAAAACTGCAGTTTTTTGCGAGTGTAAATTAATTGCGAAACCAATGCAATGCAGGGATATTCTTTACATAATATTTCGGCATCAGATTAAAAGAGCTATAGCAAGTTTATATCATTATGTATACATTACCATGGAAAACATGTGTAAAATGCGTCTTTCGATATGCGAAAAGTGTCGTCTAGAAGTGTCGCGTTGGAGCAGAGTCGGTCTCAGAAAGGCTATAAAAGGCAAGAAAAATATCATAAACAGCACGCTGTATACATCGTAAATAAAAATAAACAGAACTCAGTCCAGAACCGATGGATATGGACGAGAGAGTAAAGCGCTTGACTGTCATGGGAGCAGTGACTGGTTCGATTTCCGCTAAAATTATTTTCATAACATTAAGCTGTATCAAAGATGCAACTGAAATGGATGTTTATTAAACGCTAAACATTTACCGTGTCATATATCTACTTTTTTCTTTATGATTTTTTTTTTTCATAATTATGCTAATTCATATTGTTTTAAATTAGCAATTGGTGTGACCAGCTTGTTCTCTATAAATTAAAGCTACTATTTCAAACAAATTAAATATTAATCAAAGTTAATGGTGGACAAAAATCAGCCTATTAATACCAATAATTCGAGTCGAAAATCTGTTTTTTAGAACGGCGTTTGAACGATTTGCTGTTCTCCTACAACGTTGACAGATCAAACTGCATAGGAAACAATTATTAATTGTCCTAAATCATAAAATAAATCGCATATGAGTTATCTTTATCATAACTGTTTCGCAGCATTCTCTTGTGTGTTAGCAAATAAATAAAACCAAATAAACAGAACTCAGGCGCAGAATACTCCGGCACTATGGCAGATGCTGCTCTGAAGAAGTTCCGTGTGAAATATTTCCATTTGATTGGAATCTTTAATAAGATATTCAAACATGAGTGTACTATGTACCGATATACTATGTTTTACTTACACCGAAGAGAGGCATAGCTTACCTCATATACTCGCATATTATTACACAGTAAGCAATTTTTGGCGCATATCCGTAAAAATATTTATTATATACAAGTTGCTTCGTATTCGTTATCACCACAATTGTTAAAGAAACGCATAATTCCAGCACAAACCTTACTATACCACGGACCTGTGAGAGATAAATTATCTGTATTACGCTACAAATAGTGCGTAGTTAATGCAGGATATCATAATCAATAAATTTATTTTCGTCTAACCCCGGACTCGTCATCCTGGAAGACCGTAGACTAATGAATGTATTCAATAAAACTTTAGTAAAAAGAGTTGACATGTTACATGTTATGGACCTGGCGTCTGCTAGATTAAATTATATAGCCATATATAGTATACATTATACAATGTATTAACATCCTCTTCTCTTTCAAAAAGGTGTTACTCCGTCGCGCGAAGGCAGGATTAAGAGCAGATTGATAACACAGACTTTCTTTTAGAAGCACATTGATTATATTTACGTTAAAACTTTACAAGCTTCCGGCCAGGCGGAACGACACGCCGCTGGCCGTAATGCGTCCTTCTCGGTTGTCAAGAAATTTTATTTTTATTAACGGCCTAGGCCAATATATACGGTTTTAAAATAGAAAATACTATAAATGAAATGGTAAAACAGAACAATAACATAGCTAGGACAATATGTTTAGACAAAACATGAACATGAGTAAAAAGCAGGTCACTGCCTCTAGTGAACCGGGAGGGAACATTGAACGTAATTTCCTGCAATGTCGAGTCATCGATTATGGAGTTTATAATTTTAAAAATAAACAGCAAGTCAGTCACTGTTCTACGTCTCGCCAATGTAGATACATTAAGTCGCCTCTCTATATCTTCATAGGAGTAGCTACCTCTCTCAAGGCCGATCAGTCGTGCAACTCTTGACAAGAAGCGATACATAACTGACTCGTGCGGCCCGTGGTCGGTCACCAGCGCCGTCGGTGGCAAAACTATATAATTAGTGCCAATATGGCGGACACATAAATGTATGGCAAGCGACAAAAATAAGAGACTAAAGATTGTTCATCGAGGTTTTCGGTACCAGTCAGCATGGACTACATCATGCTGATGTCAGTATTAATACGAGTATTTGAAAATTCAAATTTAGAATTTAACTGATATAAAATATTAATATATTTTTCATAACTTTTATTTTACATCATTGAATCACTTTTTATTATGTTACAAACGTACCGATGATATATTTCATTGACTGTTACAACGAATATGGATGTTCCCAACGCTTGAACAAATCTTTCCTATTAATAACTATCACAAAAATAGGGGACGTAGATTAGAATTTACTGCATAAGAATCCTTCTTAATGGTAATTATTCTACAGCATGTTCACTGTCAACCCCTAATATTGGTTATAAATGCCTAAAAGTCGAGTTCATTGAGCGGCATGGCCGAGCATTTAAGGAGTTCGACTGTTATGTGACAAATCCCGTGCGTAAAAGTCTTAATTTAAAACATAAAACAATTAAAATCAGTTTATAAGCACTTGGTTTTTAATTTATTATCTACTAGTTTCGGTAGCACCATTCTGCCATCTTCAGGACAACGCTACAACTAAACAATAAATACAGTAAAATAGATAAATAGACAATTGGTGGGGGTGAGAGTAGGGGTGAGGGTAGACGTTGGATTGGACAGAGAAACGGAGTGATTGAGTGGAAACTTATCATCTTAACATAATTCTCAATTTTGTTAGATTTTTTCGATCGAATATTCTTAGTGGAATTCAATAATAACAAATACATAAAAATAAAATGTAGAACTCATTCCAATTTTTTTATTGGGTGATCATATGTTATAGTACAACACATACTCGTACATATCAGTAGCTGATGACAAAATTATAATATATTGTGGTGTTTCATCAAGAATTGTCGGTTTGTAACCTGAAAGTTATATATTAGGTTTATACATAAGAGTAAATGTATGTAACTAAATACACGGAGTTTTACAGACTTGAGTCAGTAACACAGTAAAGAAACACTTGTTCGCGTCCCTGGAGGGGGTTATTTGGGAGTCAATAAACCAAAAAAGCTTCCCAAAGCGTATTTTTAAAAGTGAAAGCTTTGCAGCACAATGGGACACAAGAAAAGCTCTGATTTACATAATACTTTCTTTCAGTTTTTTGAAAAGTTTTTTTCAGCCTTTGTTTGATATTTCTTTTATCGCACGGCGGGTGGCGAATAAAAATATCAAAGCTTATGAATTAAATTGATTTTATTTTTCAGACAAAGTAAATGCTTTGTTTATTATTATGCTAATTTCAAATATAAAATTATGATGTTTTCATATTATTTTTATTTCTTCCTTTTATTTAATTTTTAGCAAATTTAATACAATTTCACTTATTAATAATAACATAGCTAAATAAATGTTTAGTTGTATTATGTTATTTTACTAACACCGTGTACAATATCCAATTATTTCAACTTTCGTCAAATAATTTCGACCAAAAATTCATTAGAAAACGATATATTATAAAAACAGTTTTAAAAAAAAAAAAAAAATTATTAATTTAATTTTAATTAAGTATTGTTTTAGACGTTTTAACAATTGTAATTAATTTTGAAGCTGACATACAATATGTAATAATTTTCCCCTATAACATGAAATAAGTAACCAAATCAAAATAAATAAATTATTATAATATCACTTATAGTTACTCATCAAGCAACGATTTTTTGTACTTCATCATGCTTCACAATTAAATTATTGTTAACTTGTTTTGTTTGTATTTTTTTATAACTTTTTCTTTATACATTTATTTAAAATATACACATATATGTACATTATAAAGATACTGCTGTTTATAATTCGTATATTTCTAAAAACGATTAAGTTCAAATTTTTTTTTTCTTATTCTTATCTGATCTCTGGATCATAATCTAGTCGCCATAAATTGCCTTAAAAACCTTTCGTCACAAATATTTTGTCATATTTTGTTTTTTATTTTTTTTATTTATTTATTCATCATAAATAGTTTACATAAAACTTGAATACATATATTTTTTATATTAAGTTTACAGATTTTTCTTGTATCTTTTTACTTCAAAACTAATAAATGACAATGACATGAGTATATCTAATGGCGAGCTTGGGAAGGACTGTCTGAAGAAGTAGTTTGAATGTTTCTCTTTCCACTTGTTTGTTTGGCGCCATCTGTGCACCAGATTGGGTTCCGTGCGATCGGAGAAGCTGCGACAGCTTCCAGCAACAGACCCCATCTTCCAAGCGGTCCACATATATTAAAAAGAAAGTAGCTAAAACTGACACAATTTAAACGAACAAGTATACATCCCACATCACAGATCTTAAATATAACGAAGATATGTGTCCCACATACTAATATGTATTTTAACATTTTTTAATCTAACATTATTTTTAATTTAATTTTTTTATTGGAAGTTAAATACAGTCAACTGTATATACATTTTTAGTGATAACATTTTATTTGATAGCATTGTATTATTCTTCATAGGAAGCAATTGAAATCGTAACTAATCTTATTAAAATGCAGCTCATACAATAGCTTATACTCTTATCTTATTATGGAAGGCTCAAAATTCATAAAATTTGTAAAGCGTTATTATTTCGTACCCTAAAAAAATCATGGTATTTGTTTGCTTGATATAGAGATATGTATTATTAATACGAGATATCATGGGCTTGAACAAAAAAGAGAAACTATGTAACAACACTACAAGCATATACTTACTAATTTGTCAATAGTTACATTGTTACCTGACAATTACTGTTTACAATTTGAATAAGTTTAATATAAATTTTATAATAAAATGTAACTTTTTATTTGATCTTTTTATCATTGGAGTGCATTTTCGAACGGTATATAAAATCTGAGAGAAAAAGGCTTAGTATAATATTCAATACATAAAAGCATTCGAAAAATGTTTATCGCTTTTAGTGTCTATTAGAAGAGAATCTTTAATAGAGAGAAGCCAATCATGTTTTCGTAGATGTAAATTATGAACAGACTGAATGAATGGAGTAGTAAGTAACGACCATAGTCATGTAAGAATCCAAGATCCACTATCATTCGTCAGTTTTATGACGATCATAGGATTTGTAGAGGAACATTACGAAAATGTGAGGTAAAAACGTATGAAAAAAACGGTTTTAGAATTGAACATCAAAATAAGATTAAAATTGTACCGCGGCTCCAGTAGACCGAAAGCGCTTTAGATAACGGACAAAAAAGCACTGTGTAGTCGACATTATTCATCCAGTTCATTCAGATTGTGCCCCGCCTATTCAATCAAAGCCTTATTCATTAAAAGAGTCCAATCAACTCTGCGTTAAAGGCGTCATTCTATACCCGTGGCCTATTCACTTATTCACGAAAGCTTAGTCGAGCTTTAAGCTCTGAGCGGCCGCCGAACGATTCGAAATTATCATATTCCTAAACCGGACATCATATTCCGTGACACAGCCTGGGGAATTAACATTTTAACACTACAGACGGCACGGTGATTAACTCGAGAATCAAATTTCATGATTTTTATGTTAAACTATAAAATTAACTGTTAAAGCATGACCAAATAATCATAATTCATATTTAAAAATCTTCTTATATTCGTAGAACACAGTAACATTGTGGTTTGTCGTATTAAAAAATTTAATAATACACTTTTTAAAACCACCAAGTTTAACTCAGTGGTTTTATAAAGCGTATTATTTTTATTTTTTATGATAATACAATAATATATACATTTTCAAAATATAACTTTTAAGCGATTGCTTTACATATTATTGTGATAATTTTCACATATATTTCACAATTAATTGAACTTATACCAAGTTACTTTCCGTTTATTTTCAATAATTTAATATGCTTTTATGAAGCGATAAGTTGCTGGCCGCCGTTCTTTGTGCCATAAGGTTGCGTGTTCGATGTTGATGAGGCACTATGTAACTAGAAACTACGGTTTTACGAGTATGTTACGATAAATTAATACATCAATTAATTTAATTACGTAATATTGTTTTTTATAATTTATTTATATTACTACATTATATCTATATTTTATACGATAGTACTGAGATAATATTTACTTAAAAATATATAAATTGATTTATAACGCATTGTTTTATTTTAATTTTATGGTGAAACTATTTTATCAATATGGTGTAATCGTTATAAAAACTTATACTTATGAGTATTTTACAATTTGATAACATTCCCTGTTTTTTTATACTCTATAATAAAAATAATAAATTTCTCTCATAAATGAATATAAGCTTTCATAAAAAAACATTAGTGATCTATATTGTTCACATACAGATCCTAAAATAAACACGATATATGTTAAGATATCTTAGTGAATAGTCCTCTACGAGTTCAAAGGGTCAATAAAAATGTGTATGTAATATTATCCACTTTCTAATTGCGACACTTTTTAAACAAGTAGTCTCCTAGTATTAAAACGGTAACTTCTCGCTTCGATCATTTAGTAAAAAAACACACTCGGAGCGGACTTCTTCTAATCGGTCGGATTTTCAGTCTGGTAATAAACAACATGCTCTATCTGGCCCGGTGAGATTTTTTACGATTCGTTCGGCATTCCGTATGACGACAAGTCGATCGGTGCAAAGGTTTAATTGGTCTGTAAAAGCCATACATTAATTAAACATTTAGATTTTTTTAGACCAAGTCCACTCATGGGGAACCAGTCCGTTTAAAATATCAAAGAAAGATTATGTTTTATGCTACATTTAAAATGCTAATTCAGGGAGGGATCGTTTTATGATAGGCAGTTGCTTTCATCCTTAGTATTTTTTTTTTTACAATGTAGTATCCATTAAATTAGAACAAGTATAATGTATGGTGGAAGCAGTGCCAGTGCTTTGTGAGTAAAAAAGTGAGTCAACTGACTACTGCGGTATCAAAGGATAAAGAATTTAATATATTTTTAAAATGTCACTATTGCCACAGTTATAAGTTCTGAGCGACATGACTAAGGATTTATAAATTAAAAACTAATAAATTAAAGAGGCAGAGAATTGTCGTGTGCGCGGTGTGTAGGATAGAGCAAAGGTGCAACGCTCGAGGTCCGAATCATGCGTCTGCCGATATTTTTTCTGAATGAATTGATGCGTAAAATTTGATGTCGAATTGTATGTGTGTATTTAATTACTAATAATATTGAAATATAGTCAATGATCTATAAAGAACTATTAAAATAAATAATAATAGATTTATATAGAACTATTAATCTATAAAGATCTATTAAGAACATTGAAAAATATTCTAATGAAAATAAAAAAATCCAAATAATAAACATTAAAAATACGTACTTAAAAATACGGAATTCAATAATAAAATGCGAAAATATTTCTTGCTCTTTTTACGCTAATTGTAAACTTTTATATCAAGAAAATAAACATCGCTCATCTGCTTAACTTGATATTTATCTACAAAATTTTAAGTATTAATTTTGTGGTAACAATTTCAATTTACATAATAGTCGTTAATTAATATACCTGGCTTAACTTGTGGTGCAAATTAGACTATGGGGGACCAGCTAACAGAGCTATTCGTTGCTACCACATAATTCAGCTAGAAAGCGAATATGGAAAATAATAAAAATCCTCACCGAAATTTCGCGTGTTCAAAAATCACGTTCTGCTTTTTTATCGATCAGCACCTTGAATATGTCTGGTGTTGTCCTCTCTCTTCATCAGACCATCTCATCATCCAGCTTTTGATCTCCAAATTGTGACATGGACTAGTGTACGTGCCGCAATCGTAGCCCTCTTTACACTCACCGGTAGCCGTACGTGCCTCTTCATTGATACCAAACGAATTCTCGCTCTTCTCAATAACAATCTGCATTCTGATGTATCGAATGCCGCGGTATTCATGATGTTTTTTTACGTTAACATTTATAAGATAATTTTTGGGTCCGCTGTAAGGACAGAACCTTCTGTTGGTGCTCTCTTTTTACATATAAAAACACGTGTATAGAATTCTACTAAACGGATTAAAAGGAAACTAAAAGGATAATATGGCGCTAATTATTTTAATATCAGCTAAGTACTGTATGTGATAATGCTGACTACATAATAAGACATCGGTTTACATGCAACTGCTCGCATAGTCGTAAATACTATACATCCACCCAACACGCAGCATCTAGCTGACTCGGTTAAGCATCGTAGAGTCCAGTGGAGGGCCAAAACACTTTCACTATCTTATATGTGTTTATGTATACTGTTCAACCAAATTGTCTCGGATGTTGATATATTTCACGCAAGGGAGGCCCAATTCAGACACGAACTCCACGAATTTGTTTGGAAGAATATTTTTTTGGAGTCGTCTATTTCATGAGCATTGGGACCTTCTGTTGCTTGTCTTTATTTGTTTTTCTTAGTACTTAATCATAAGTACCTATATTTTTATATATATTTTAAACAATTATTAATTTTACTTGTATTTCAGTAACGCATTAAATTTGTACAAATTTGTAATGTTATTAAAATAATAAATAAATTTAATATAAAATGGAACCCACCATAAATAAGTGATTTCTTTTAGTATTTAAAATGGCAGGAATGAAGAATCTTTCTCAAAGAAACATAGCTTAATTATTTAGGTCTTTATTTATAAACGTGATAAATAATATGGTAATTCAATGAATTATATGCAGATTCGAATTTACGTATTTTATTTTGATTATTTCAAGTGTATTCTACTTAACATCAAGTTAATTCATAAACGACTAATAATTTATCCATACGATATGAGTATACGATGAAATCATAAAAACTCTTACTAATTTGTGAATGCATCAAATTTAAAAGATTACTTATGTCGTCAGTCCATCTTGCAGGGGGTCGGCCAATGCTTCGTTTGCCAGTTCTTGGACGTCATTCCAATACTTTTCTTCCTAATCGACCGTCGTCTCTTCGACAGATATGTCCTGCCCATTGCCACTTAAGTGTGCCTATTCGTTGGGTAGCATCCTATTATATACTACTTGAGTTCTTCTGCGTATTTCCTCGTTTCGGATTCTTGGATAGTGAATCTTGAAAAAATCAGGTAAAATAAAGCTAATAAATATATGTAAAAAAATCCTTGTCGGGCCTTAAACACATTAATGATAGCATGACAATCGAGAGTTGTAAGCTCGGCTTTTCCTCTCGGTATGCGTCGAACTTCTCGGCCTCTGATAATTACACTGTATTGTGTGATGCATCGCCTTGTCCAACTATAAAACTACACAAGATGTGGGTGTAGTTACATTTTAAATCATAAAAGAGAACTTTTTTGTACGGCAGTACATTCAGGAATCTCCGGCATGAGATCATGTTGTACAGATATTTCTTTTAAGGAACACCTAGCGATGTCAATGGCACTCAAAATCAAGGTGATCGATGTCAATAGCACTACAGTTTATTAGTCATGAAATATGTTTGTTATGTATTTTACAAAGTATAATATGTGTATTTACTATAAATTTATATGTTATCATTTTGCTTTCAGTAAAGTACTATAAATGTATCTAATGAGAAATGCTTTATTATTCGTTTCAACTCTTGTTATTTTGCATAATATTATATTTATATATATACTTAGTACGTTATATCCTTCCGTTTCCGATCCCTAGCTAGAGCATGTGGTTGCCACAAATTGCCGTCACAAAGTTGTGCATATTATCTATAGTTTCCGATGGACTTTAAGACTAGAGACGAGTTAGATGGTTTTGGAAATTTGGAACATTTACGTCTTAAAGAAAGGATGAACCCAACCAACGACTCTCGTTCTCAGGGGTCACCCATCTATTTAAGATCGCCGCCTAATATTACTTAGCTTTGGTGATTAGATGAGAATTACTGTTTCTATATGGTATGGTCATATTCTTATCAATTATTGTTTAATGTTAGAAAATATATTTCAATCTATTTTTAATTGTCAAAATATCAATTATTGATAAATCCACCAAAAAAGCGCCGCCTTTATATGTTGATAATGATAGGTGATCAACATAAAAAATATAATACTCAATAGTATAATTACATACGAATGTTTTATACTCATGCTTTAGTAGAATATTTATTTTAGATAGTCAGATATTATTGTAGGTAGCTCTAGGACCGCGAGACATGCTTTGTCAGGCGATAGATGCCTAGAAGCTTGAATGAATCAAGTGTCCCCTTGCCCATGGGCGGTCGATCTCAAGCGAGCGCTCATATTTCACAGTATGACAAACATCGCGTTGGTAAGGAGATACCGGGGACGAAGAACAACAACAGACTACGTGTCTTTATGGGGCAGCTATTAAGACGATCAGATCATAATAAATCTGACACATTCCGTGTCGGTGGCGCAATAAAATTTTGATGGAGAAATTGTTTTGGATTCCTTCGGGCGTTAGATATTTTGGATCGGCGGTTAAAGCGGAAGATAAGATTATCTGTGGCGTTTGTAATTAATGTGTTTGAAATAGTATTACTGTTTGATCGTATCTGTGTACTTTAGCCAAGCAGACAGAGATCTTAATTTTGTACTCCTAAATAGGAAAATTAATTATTCAATTACATTGATTATTCAATTTTAATTCTCTTTTTCTTCTAAATTATTTTTTACATGGAATACTTAAAGTTATTGTTATACAATCACTACAAATTGTCACTATAAAAAATATCAAGTGAAACAAAGTTTTTTCATTCCATTTTAGCTCTTCATCCTGAAACTCTGACGACTATATTTCATAATAATAAAAAGGCAGCTCTAGTTTATTGTCTCCTGCTTCCATAAAACATGTCTATACCAGGTCGAGTCCACATTCTTATCTTGGTTGACTGTTGAATGCAATGTTATTTCTCAGATAGTCAAACCGTCCTTCAACGTATTCGGCATCTTCAGGCTCACTTAAAGGAATTTGTACTATCTTGTTCTCGGCGAACATCCAGTTTCATATTGATAGCGCCTCGTTATTGGGACAAATTGTGATTTCTGATTATTTAATTAATTTTAAATGCCGCCAGATAGGATGAGATTAAAGAGGCACTTGTTGCTTTGAAACATTAAGTTTAATGGATTAAAAACGATTTTGTAAGAGATAAGTTGAACATTTTCACCAGACAAATTAATGATGGTGTAAAAAAAATAATTGAACCGATATACTAGTATTAACGGGAAAACGTTTTTTTTACTTTACTTTAGTACCCCGAATTCAGTATTCTTTTAAATATGCTTGTATCCATTTATGTGACGTTATTATATATATTTTATTATTAATCAGAAGGAAAGTAGTTGAGTTAAAATATAATGGATGCGTTATAAATTTATATAAAAAAAAAAAAAATCGTGTTTACATATTAAATAATTTTTAAATTTGAAATCAAATAGTTACTATGTTGGGTGACTTATTTTTATAAATTTACAAAAGCGGAAAAGAGCGGTCGAGATATTTACATAATTTATTTAAGTATAAATTTAACTACCGTTTAGGAACGATTAATTAAATCTTGTTATTCTAGTAAGCTAGAAAAATGTTAAATAATAAACATAGGTTTTTTTTGTGTATTATTTTTTTCTTCTTAATTGTAAAGTACTATGCACATTTTTTACTGTAATTTAAATTAAGTTATAAATCACGTACTGTATTTTGTTATGATACATACTATACGTATGAATCAAAATTTTCCTTATTTACTTATATTGCATATTGAACTGGACCAAAATTTATAATTTAATTTTCTTTGTTTCAGGTAAGCTTTTTTAAGTTAAATCGTCTATAACAAACCCTGAAAAGGATGTAAGTACAAGTGCATATTATAAGTGCAATTTTTTAATATTTATGTGTATAATGGTTGGAAACAATATGTATTGTTTTGATAATATTTATGTTTCATCGTCATGCGGGTTAGTAGTATGTTGACCAGATGGCTTTTATCACTATAGAAATATATAAATCACCTACAAGGAGTGTCTATTTCCAAGAAAATAGATTTTAAAAATGTCGTAAAACATTTTCAGGCTCTTGTAAAGCAACTATATGTGTCACCATTGTTCAATTTTATAGTCGAATATTAAAACAGGGCCCTCGAGCATAGCTTTACTGGTTTGGTCGAGATTAAAATAGGTCTGGCGAGGTGTCACGCTGAGGCTGTGGAAACCCAAAGAGGATAAGCGAGAGAGATAATAGTGCCTGGCTTTAAACGAGTCTAAAAGGCCCGGACTAGACTTTAATTTATGTAAAAAATGTTTTATTTTATTTTATTAAAAGAAGCAACAATACGTAGTTCTCAATAAATATAAGATTTATTAGTAGATTGTGGTAACTTTATGCTCCATTGTAGAGAACTAAACACACCTTTTCGTGGTCTATCGTGCTGTCGTCATCCATGAATTCAGTCATCAGGACGCTCTGTTACGTGGAATATTAGTGGTTCTTAACTGGTGCTCTGCAATGCTCTAGTGGTCTACGAGAATGTTTCATCTATTCCGAGAAGCGCTGGAATATTATAATTTTTTCGAATTGAAAAATATGTTAGATAATAAGAAACGGTTACTTTTGTATACATTCTAATCTACATTTTGCATATTTGATTTTAATTATGAAAGTTATAGTGGTCAGCGGACTAACCTTAACAAAGGGCTTAATCGCAAGTGATATGTGGCCTTAAAAAGTTTCTGAAGTACTGGGTCAGATCAATACCATGTTTTAATTCTTTATACTAAGCATTTCAAAACCTCGTGTCAAGGAGATAAAGCAGCTTTAGATTATGCCTACTTTACCGTTCTCTAGATTGAAAACATTTGGTTACGACAATCCAAAGCACATATCCCATACCGGTTGAGGGTGTCATAGGCTGCTGTGGTGGGGACACAATCAATCCTATTTAAAGATAAGTATTTAACCGGACGTTTCTAAAGGGCGATAAGCGGCAGATAATGCGGTCCTGGTTATAAAATTGACGGGGTTATCGAACACAACCTTACAACATCGTTATATTAAAAATTTAAACGCGACACCTTTGGAGTTTTATGGCTTATTATTGCTTGCTGGAGTGATCCTTGAAATTATTACACAGCCTGAACATGTTTTATTAAACATTTTTTTTCCATTATGAACGTTAGAATTTTAAAATTAAATAAAGCAAAAAAGCATAAACAAACAATGCACTTAATGGTTTTATTTGAAATAATATTTCACGGAAATTTAATCAAGATATAATTATTACAAGATAAAATGTTTCACAGATGCCTAATATAACATCTTTTTTTTTCAATGTTTTCAGCATTCACTTTGATATCCATTATAAATAATAAACATTTATTTATTTACCTTGTTTGTACATGGACATACCCCTCCTCTCCTATATAAAATGGGTTCGAACACTTTTGAAGTAATATGCAGCTCGGTTGTGTCTTGACAAGTGATGGATTGAGCAAGGCTACGGAGTTAGTCGAAACTGCAGTGTCTTTAACAGATAACATATCTTACGTGATCCATGTAAAAACAAGGTAAATAAATAAATATTTATTACATCAAATATGTTTGTA
This sequence comes from Glossosoma conforme, assembly GCA_022606575.1. Taxonomy (NCBI): domain Eukaryota; kingdom Metazoa; phylum Arthropoda; class Insecta; order Trichoptera; family Glossosomatidae; genus Glossosoma; species Glossosoma conforme. The sequence goes on along the minus strand of JAGTXR010000185.1, from coordinate 27,738 downwards.
ATAATGAAACATTTATGAATATTTTTAACGAAGCGTCGAGTGTAGAATGTATTCAATGGAGCTTCGGAATGTTCACATTATTTGAAATTTGCCAGAAATTCTGGCAACTGACAGTGCTTAACGTTATGTTATGATGACCGTATTTTATACTAGGTGAGTAAATGAAGTGTGTACGATTGTCATCTAAAATAGGCATGCTTAAATCACCAATTTTTCTGTACCTATTTATGTTCTATAAATTTATAAGGATTCAATAAATATCACACTTACCATTAATATAGTGAATATTCGTTAAAAAATGGGCGGACAAATTGATTATGTGACCCGCAGCATTAATGCCTTTAATAAAAAAAAATCTCTGATACATGATTCTCAGTAACAGAGGTTTATCGTACCGGCTGTGACCAGAGCCAAGTGGTATATTCTCATACCAATTGTTGTATATTGAATATTAGATTAACATAATGCGCCCTGCGGAGCCATGTTTGGAGGTTTAATATCTCGGGTACATTGTCACTACGAGTGGCATTTATTTGTGGACCCCATACTGCTCTAGGGTCCATAGTTTCATTCCCGTCTGAGCAATAACGTATAAAAATATTATGAGATTTTTTCCGAGAAGTCGAAAAGCTCTTTTAACATGTTTGAGTAATGTTTCATATACGTGTAAAAAATATTAGATGGACACAAGCGTTTTTTTAAAAAAAACATTGTAATAATCCATAACTGGCACCCATATTTTTATTCTTTTTAGTTGTGTCAATAAAGTGGCACAAATTCTGTCAAGTATTGGCAGCATCGTTGTCTGCTGCATTTCATATTATGGACCTGGGAGAAGTAGTAGTAACTGCGGCTTTCTTTATAGCAGAACTCTTTATTGATTGAGATATTCTCACTTTTCTTTGAAATCTAGGCTCTCTCTCTCTCTCTCCATTTTATTGTACTGTATGGGATCAAAACATGGAAAATATATCCATCACAAAAACAACACATGGAATCTCAATTGACATTAATTTAATTACAATAACCCAACACAATAAGATTTGCTGATAATACTCGTATTCAGTTCAAATTTCAAGTACGTCGACAGCCTAAGATTTTTAAGAGGCAGTTTCGATTTAAGTTTTTAAGCAAAAACTATTTATCTTATGAGAATATGGTCATAATGTGTAAAACATGCTTCAACAAGATCTCAGGTGATGTGGTGGGGGCATAGTTACTACTAACTCGACTCCTCAGAATCCCAGTACGTTAATATAATATTTTCCACTTTTATTATCCAATCTATGCAAGTTGTCTAGTAGCCTCTAGTAGCACGCTCCTTGAATTTTATTTATTGAAGCTTTAAAATATATTGTCTTTAGATGTCTTGGAGCTGTAGGCTGTTGAATTTGTTTACACACACGCTTTAAACCCATATATTTAAAATAATGTTATTATTTCCTCTCGACCTCTCGATATAATTTGTCTGACACCCTGTCCCGGATGCTGCTCGCAATTGCTCAGTCTGGGCGATGCCCTTTTCGTGATATTGGACTTCATTACTCTCATCCTGTATCGTCAACTAACCATAACCAGCTCGAGTGTCCTCCATCGCCTGGGCTGCTCAGGGTACTCCATACGTTGTATATATTTTTTTCGAGACCAAAAGACTTTAGCTTTCAAATATACACTGAAATTTAGTAATGTCGGCTAAATCTTATACATGGAATGGGTAATCAGTCGATATTCTTAGAACTCGTAGTTCAACAACAAGGGACTGTCAGGATTAAGCATCAATTCAGAAAAAAATCCCAAATAATGGCACAATCTCCCAGATGTCTACACCAAATCTACTTATGGAGAGGTACTTTATTATCTAGTGGCAGTATTCTTGTAGAGATTGAGCAGATTTTTAAAGTGAAACACACGCAGGAGAGTATCAGCACTCCAGTAGAATTAATATTTATTTGACATACCAAATTGATATTTGCTTATGGTATGAAATGTTGAGAAAGCCGCTGCAGGCTGAAATATTATATCAACCGTGCAAAGATACTCTGAAAAAATTCACTATACGTACTGATTCTGAATGGTAGAAGGAAAAAACAGATAACGTTATAAAGAATATTCTCGTAGGAGTATTTAAGATGTACGAGTATTTTACGTACAGTGTAGGCATTTTTACGCTTAGGTGATCAGTCTTACTCTTACAGGGTATATTTATTGCTATTTATGATAATTTTCAAAGCTTATAGGTACAGTAAAAAATAGACATTATCGTAATTTAAGCCCTGCACTGCTCGCATGAGAATTGAGTGCTTTTTACTCTTTGGCACACCTCTCGGCATTGAATGCAATATTTACGAGTACAGCTCGCGTCTGTCGGTGTTTCGCTGACAATATAGTTATTGCCATGTTATTGCTGACGTTCCAGACTGAGAGTCACGGAGCCACTGAAGCAGACCAGCAGCACCTAATACAATCATATATAATCTCTCAATACCTTGAATGTTTGAACGTTGTGCTTTATTAACTCAGAATTGTAAGTGATAAAAGTTTATATATTTTATCTTGCATAACGTAAACGTAAACAAGCTTTGGTTAATATAATCGTGTCAGCGTAGATTAACTCGCATGAAGCGGTAACTGTAATGAAGAAAAAAATAGGTTACTTAAAAGAAAAAAATCGATGAATAAAATATACTGCTGATGTAATATATTAAATAAATAATTTATTTTCTACCCGCATTCTTGGTGATATTAAAACTAGAATTCGTAACTGAATTTCACACCGCAGTAAGATATTTTATTTTGAGCTTTCTGTTACGAGTATTTCAATGATTGATTCTGAATTGAAAATATCTTCAACTAAACAATATTTTTTTTGGTACGTATGCCCTTTTTTATTTCAGTTATTCATAATATGTGAAAAAACGTGACGTTTGTGCTTGATTTTACCAATACTATTATATAATTTTCGTTGAATGATTAAGAACATTAGGCGTGCCGTCTAAATGACTTTCGACTAATTATCATTGTATTCAAAATTGAAACATGTCCGTGTAGTTTTTAAAAATAGCACAAAGCCATAACTCACTTAAATGTCCACGCGTTGTTTGTTATTGAAAGGTTATTTGAGCTTTGGTTAATTATTCCATTGTCTGCTCAGTTGGCGATGTCTTCGGAAGTAACGCGAGAAGTGTTTACGAAAGAGCTAAGAACAAAGCCACACTCGGCATCACCACAAAAGGGACACATTTCACGCTCTCGGGCTTGGGTTAGGTCACAGGGAGAACATATAATGCAGACGAAACGCCTAGAATTTTCTGAAGGACAAAATTGAAGACTACAAAAGATAAATGAACTATAGCGTAATAAAAATCTGAAATGTTTTTGTTAATTATTTATAAAAATGTATCATGGTTAACATCTCAGATGGCATATACAACATATGACATCTTGCGAGGGCTACCACAGTTGAATACTCTTCTAGCTTTAAATTGGCGGAGGTACATGTATTATTTAGTTAGAATAACTATTTTTTATAATGAGATTTAGACGTTTCTAAAAAATACTACCCAATTTATGATACAATTAAAATTATACTCGTATGCCTAAAAATAACGAGCAATTTTCAAAAAATATTCCAAAACTAATTGCTCTTTGATAGCTAAGAATGCTCCCACATAGAAACTGATCTTTCTCAAGTAATATATCAAAATGCACTGATAACCTCCCTTACTTGCTCAGAATCCAGCTGCCATGGATTAAAATCATGTTTCCACTTTCCAATTATCCGTGCAATGACGGAAGATCATTTCTCCTCCTCACTTTTCTTCGCCATTCTGACGCCTTCGCCGTTTATTTTCTTTCTCCCCACGCCGGGCAGTATGCTAATTATCCACAATCTCCTCGAGAAGTGTCGAGCTCTCTCTCTGTGCTCCACGTAGTCTATAGTCTGAGATTTGTTCGCTATTCATTAACCCCGCAGCGAGGCACGTAATGGCGGAGCGATACAACCGAGTCAACCGACCTCTCAACTGTATCGGTCTCACAATACTCAATCTCCGAACAACAAGGGCTACCACTCACTACTTTTCTGTATAACACTATAACTTATATACCGCATAGTTTAAGCTTTTCTACAGAGTAGTATTATACGAGATCTTGTATTCTAACATTTCTATATAGATTAAATTTATTTTTTTATTTTATGAATATAATATTGGAAGTATAATACTGGGTGTTAAACATTATTCCATATTCTTAGCTGGATCATACGGTCATCATAAATTACTGTTTTAAATATCTGTTGCCTCATCCCATATCAGTTCTGCCTCCTGTAGCGCATCAGAGTGCATTATATGTATAGATTTACGGATGACCTTCCAGAAAGGCGTGAGGTCTGAAAAAAGACATCTACAGTTTATGGTCTCTTGCAACATCTGAAGAACATATTCTTATAAAGTCATATTTTGTCTGTCTACCAACTGTAGGATGGAAAGCTGTTCATCATTTATCACAAAGACAAATCATCGCACTGTTATCATAAATGAAGAGGCACTAGTTTTTAAAATACATTAACAACTTGATTGGTTTTTTGATGGAATGCCACGATTTGTAGACATAAAGGATGCTTAAGGTGATGCAGACAATGTATAAGCACTTTGTAAGTTTATATATGTATATATAACAGTTATATTTATAGAATGAGTGATAGGTGTCTTACTTCTGTTTCAAACACGAAAATACATTTTTAACTGTCAGTGGTGTCGTCCCTGAGGCTATTGCAACTTTCTTGCTCGGAGACCAGCGCCATCTGTGCTCTGAGGTGTCGCCAGGATTAATTCATCTCGTGACAAGATGCCACGTAGCTGTATCTACCAATTTACACCTTCACATAAAACGTCTTTCTTAAATCTTCCATTACAATGGTTTCTTTTTTGTATGTGAACACATACAGGAGAATACCGGCAGACGGTGATGGATAAATCTCATCTGTAGATTCATTACATTTCCAATCGTTCATTTTTAACAGTACTTACTATGAATAGCTGATGTTCACAGAACGACTTCCATCCAGTTCGTTCCAATTTATTTAATATATTATGATTGAGATTTTACGCGGGAGATATAAATTTCACCCCAACCATATTTGCAGATCTCATAAATTCATTAAAAAAATATTTATATGATACATAATTACCAAAGTATGAAACATTTTAATGAATATAATAAAATAAACTATATTTTATTATTTGAAATGGATATACATATGATAAAGAGTCGTTTCAGGAGCGATTCAGTAATTTCACAATTTAGTGTGTCGAAAATGAGCTTTCGCTTGCTCCCCCTTGGGACTCACTCAGATGTGAAGTTCCGACTACAACAGCTTTAGTCGCCTGAGTGGGTTATTATTACGTCGTCATCCCGTTGAGGAAGACGCGCCAGATTCGGCCAAACGTAATTCAATATCCGTAATGACCGAACCTCTTCATATCGCCTTACTGGAGACTTGCGACTCGATTCAGTCAACACTCAAAAGCTTTCAGGAGACTTGCGAGCTTTTAGAGCAACTCTCGCTATATGAAATTCGATTTTAAAGTGTGCTTTTAAATAAAAGATGAGATCAAATTACTCTAAATACTTTTTAAGATTGATATTTTGTCTTGAATTTTATTTTTAAAAATGCGACGATAAAGCTATTGAATTTCATAATACAATGTAGTACGTTTCGAATAAAAAAGTAAATACAAAGATTTTCGCTTGTATTAACATCAAATGAACTATCAAAACATTAAGTGGGTTAGATTTAAGACGTAAAAGTGAAGGTAACGTAGACGAATTTCATTACATGAATTTTTGCTGTTCAATGATCTTTGTGGATCGAAGCATAATTTGTTTTAGTAAAGAGATACTTCTTACACAGTGACAAAGAGAAATTAATTTTAAAATACCAAGTTTATTTTTCATTGGTTTAAAAATTAGAGAAAGTGATGAATGCCTCAATCTCTCTTTCCAAAGCCTCATACTAAGAAGGCATACTTCTATTTACCGAGAGAAAAAATATATCTTCAAAGTAAAATCCTTACTCTGCTCAGTCGACGCTATGAAAGCTGATTAATCGTTGCACTCAATAATTTAAACACAATACACTAATGCCATACATTACAGTAGAAAATAATGTTAAAAATATAATAATCTTGTGCTGAAATCTTATTTAAAAGAGCCATTGCAGTTAGATTGAATTACATACACGAAATCCCACAGGTAACAACTTGAATAGAATGCTGTAGAAGTCTTCATTTCTTTCTAAAGCTTCTCGAATGATCAGCAGCGGCTTGGTCGCATAACACACCTTCATATTTTCAATGGTAGAATACTCGCATATGATAATATCCCGCATTGAGATTTGATCCTCAATAGCGCATAAATCTTCTATCAATCTGTACAAAGGGGCTCCCGCAAGATGGGGTATTGTGGCGCAGGAGGCCCTCTCATTACTCGGGCACGTTTGCCTTTGTTTGTATTGCGGGCCCCCATGAGGGCGGACGCTCAGCCGGGCACATGCGGGCCGTAGGGGCAACTTGCAGAGTCCTGTGAGATGTGCCGCGAGAACTTACAAAACATACCAGTGTCCACCGTCGTAAGATTTCAATGTTTACCAGTAGTATGAGTATTTTGAAATCAGCAAGAGAAGCCAATGGATCTTCTTCTATTTTATCATTTTCAGCTTTCTTTAGGACTGTTTCTTGTTAATAATCGGAGGATAACCCTGCAAAACGAACTACCAGATGCTACATCATCTTTTACGTGGTTTTCCTGGAAGTCGGACCATTGATAAAAACTCGTTGATCTCTTTAGTAACGCCTTCTTTATCATCCTCATTACATGATATCCTCGAAGTAGGAAACTTACTAAAATTCCTTTTTTTTCTCGGGTTGTCAGTCCTGCAATGGGTCGTAGAGTCATTTATAAATATATAAGTGTACACGATCATGGTCTGGTTTTAAATATGCCATGTTCAACAAGCGATACGTTAGAAAAATATGTATTATTTTAACTTAAATAGATGATAAATGGTAGCCAATATGCAAGATAATATTTATACCATTTTTCGTACCTTTTATGACAAAAATGAAAATGCCTGTAAGTCAAATAGTTAGATTACACTATTGTCGTTTCAAAAGTCATGCGCGAAAGAGATGATAACGATTTTGTATCACACTTTTCATATGCTGGCTTTATGTCGCGAAATATTAAAAAAATAACTTTATTTATCATTCTGTTGAAAAGGGTTACTGTGTGAAAGCTATATTATATAACAATTCAAATGAGTGCAAAATGAACGGAACGATGGTGGCGAATAGCTGTGCTTTTTTGACGATCACCCTTCTAGCAAGAACGGTGAAACTGTTTTATTTATTGTTTTGTTAAACATGGTTTAACCGTGTGAAAATAATAGTTTACTACACTCCGAATTAGTGTAAAAGGGACGGCACTATGGTGGCGAATAGCTGTGCCTTTTTGACATTCGCCCTTCTGGCGAGAACGCCTTTATCTGTCTCGCCAGAGTTCCCTTTGTCTGGTGAGAGACAAGTCCACTTCGGCGTGGTCTAGAAGCGAACCTCCCCCATTCACAGGAGAGCGCAAATTGTGTTTTTTGTAATAAAAGCCTTGACGCACAGAAAATGTCTAGACTCTAATCTAATCAGAATTTATTGCTTGTATACAGTTCCAAAAAGCATACATTCATACATTTTATCATCATCATCATCATCATCAGCCTGTGTCCGTCCACTGTTGAACGTAGGCCTCCCGCATGAGTCTCCATCCTCTTCGATCCTCCGCCTTCCGCATCCAGGTTACTCCCGCTATTCTTCTTATGTCGTCAGTCCATCTTACAAGGGATCGGCCAATACTTCGTTTGCCAGCTCTTGGGCGCCATTCCAATACTTTTCTTCCCCATCGACCGTCGTCTCTTCGACAGATATGTCCTGCCCATTGCCACTTGAGTGTGCCTATTCGTTGGGTAGCATCCACTACTTGAGTTCTTCTGCGTATTTCCTCGTTGCGGATTCTATCTTTTAGCGACACTCCGAGCATGGATCTCTCCATAGCACGCTGGGTGACTTTTATTTTATGGGTAAGACTTGCTGTCAGATTCCACGTCTCTGCGCCATAAGTTAATACAGGGAGGGTGCATTGGTTAAACGCCTTAGTTTTAAGGCATTGCGGAATTTTCGCTTTAAAAATGTACATTTTATATTTCCATTATATTATGCTCAAGATTTGCCGCGTTTTTTTAAAATATGATATGAAGTAATCCGTATACCGCGGCATGTGCTAAAAATATTATTTCAATGTTAAACAACAAGTAGTGGCACCGTTATGCAATTCTGCATGTAACGATAATATTACATTACTACAAGAATAAGAGTTTATTGCTATAATAATATAGCGATTTATTTAATATAAATCGTTTTTAAGAACACTTGTGTTAAATACATAATATTTTAAAAGTTCATTAAATTAGATAAAATTATGTAAACAAACAAGGAGTTCTTTGACATCTTAAAAGCAAGCACGGTATTATCCACTGATTAAGTCTTATATGCGTCTTGAAGTATTCTCCTGCTTAGGTTGAGTCACCCCTTAGGATCAAATAATGCAGGCCTCCTGAGCCCAAACCAGACATATGATTTAATTATAAAAATAATTAATAAATCGCCAAAAAATCTCCTTATCGTCTCTCTTCCTTAGCCCTTTAGTATCGGCATATGCCGTCGAAGATTCCCCGACCGTTGACATGGGTTGACGTGATATATCGTTTTGCTACTTTCAGTACTCATTGTGACATCTACGGTAGGAAATTGGAAGTCCATTCCTTCCCTTTAAAAACTTACATTTATTATTTACAGGAATCTGTAAAGCATGTAAATACATATCGGTAGGTTTCGTTACAAGAGCGATTTTTCTGTAAACCACATGTGTCATTGCCACCACATGTATGGAGTTACATAATGAACGTTTGTTAAATATAATAGTTTTTTATGCATCATCTGATAGCTTAAGGATAGAAGAACCAATGTGATATATGAAAATAGGTCACATAAGTAAATTTATGCTTTAAATACTAGTTTTAAGCAAAAAAATGGTTAGAAATTTTCACACCGTATTGACAGTATAATTTGTATTCCACCGAGCCGTAACGAAAGGGTTAAGCTAAGCCTGAAGTCTCCAAACTATAGCCCTGGAGGTAGTCAGGTGCTATATATGTTCCCTGGTAAGATTCTAGGTGCAGAGGAATAAGGTATGAACAATTTCAGTTGACAGAACTGTGTAGTGACAATTTTTGATGGTCATAAACTCTTTATATGGAAAGATAAGTATTTTTATGTACGTATTTTAATAAAAATACATCATTCGTGAACGTACATGAATTTAATCCTTTAAACTTCTAAAACATTTCTATAAAATTGTTACTGCTTTCAGTAAATCCCTGGCATATTTACTATTTATGGAATATTTATCACAAAAATTTTTTGTTATCTACACACATTTTTTGAAATGAGACTGAATAATATGTTCCCACTACTTGCTGAAAAACTTCCAATGTTGTGCCGAAGTTTATAACCTTGTTAACAGTCTAGTGCAGACTAGTTCAGGATGTTTTCCTCGGCGAGGTTTGTCTGGCTCGCTGTTATCTCGACGTTCTCCTGTGGTAAAAAACAACCCACCCCATCTACACGCTGCCTCGAAGGAAAACATCGTAAACATCGTACCTTCGTTGTTGTTATGCTAAATGTTTAACCAGTGTGGAGAAAATCACATCGAGCATTTTAGTTTATTACATTTTTTTTAGTTTTTGAAAAATATACATTAATGATATTTTGCCGGCGGGTAAAGCTCAATGGTATCGAATGGTTAAAGCGTTTGCTTTGCAAGCCAAACGTCGTGGGTTCGATCCCCGACGGAGATTGAAAAAAAAAGGATTTTAAATCAATTTTTGAGCTCTAAAATACACCCGGTTGGTGTGTATTTGATCCCTCACCCGTAAAATGACAGAGATAGTCTGTTAATTAAAATTGGTGGTAGACGAAAGTCGTCCCGTGAAGATCGCCCATTCATTATAAATTCCTTTAATAATAAGGATGATGCGTGAATCTCGGGCTGTAGTCTATAACGTTGGCGGATCAACACTCCACAACGAGCGCTTAGCCATATGCACCATGTTAAACGTCACAGAATTCCACAAATGAGACACTTCAAAATTTCTATCACCATCTGTTTGTATTCTCCTGTAGGTTTATTAAAATAAATATATAAAACTTATATAAAACAAAATGTGTTCGTCGTAAATTCTTAAATATACCACTTATAATTCAGAATAATCTAGAATCGTTTTTATTTGCTATTAAGAACCCATACAACATTCAATGCTTAGTATTTGTTTTAGTATTATAATTTATTTTTATATAAACGCACAGCATAAGTTATATTTTCCTCAAATAAATATATTTGGCCTAAGTTCTGCACTTATATATATTATAGACTGCAGCAGTAGTATCAGAGAAATATTCTTGGTGTTCATTAAACAGTTTTTATTGAAATATAAAAACAATAAGTTAGGTTAGGTTTGTGTGTTAACTCTTCGTCAATATTATTAAGTATTATTAATATAGACATAGAGTGTTTAGAATTGGAGCAGGTGATTGGACCAAGTAAACACAAATCTCAATAGGCCCCTTTTATCTTGTTTGCGGACTGAGTGACAACAAAAATACGCCCTCGTCCCATAGGAGACATACAGCGACCTACCTCATGTTACTGGTAAGGAAGGGTTCAGACAAGAGTTGGAGACTCGGCTCTAACTCCCTTCCGGACTAACTCCTATCCGCAATGTAAAAAGAGACAAGACTGTCACAAAAGAACCTTGAAATACATAATATAAATTTCAAACACCTATTTGTAAAAAATACAGATTATTATGACCGCTTGGTGAAAACCCTCCCTGTCCCGTCCTGTTTTTGGAGACTCAGATGGGGAGCTGTTACTGGACACACGCAAAAAGCTACTTGTAAGAGAGTTACTGAACGCAGAGAATATTACGACCATGCTTTCTTGCTTATGTTGTACAAATAATTGTAAAACATATACATATTTTGTTATATTCGTTCCATATTTGGAACATATCGTCGCCACAAATAATTTCAACTTCGTTCTGCCAGTTGCCTTGTCCAAAGATATTTTTCTTTACACCCAAAATTATACATGTGAACATATAGAGTTTCTGTTAACTTCCGAGCCCAAAATTGAAGGTCTGAAAAATACTATATATAATTTATCTGAGGCATATTTTAGGTGATTTGTTAATCGGATAATTTAAGATGATGATGCCTGGATAACTTGGTCGTGAGGTTCTGCTTAACCCAACAATGACACGCGGTGAACAACAGGCTGAAATCCACCCATTTTTGGTCGAACATGATTAATAATATTATTTGTATGAAACTAAGAAATTCAGATTTATCCATAATTTTCAACTGTGCTATGTTTGTATTACTCTTTGACTAATTATTTCACTATAAAATTAACAGTAATCTTTACAATGATTTAATATTACAGAAAAGAGACAAACGCGATATGAATCATATTGATCTTTTGTCATTAAACATTGACTAACTAAAGATACTTTGACTGCTGGTTTACTAATGGCAATATAATGAGTTCTTCTTCGTAGTATCAATCCGGTGGATTGGTTTGCAGCAACAGAATCTTGCATCTCGATCTCCATTTCTCTCGGTCCTCCGCAACCCTTTTCAGCTCAGCATAAGCGCTACAATTCATGTCCTCGAATACTTGCTGTAAATACTCCCGTCTAGGGCGCCCTCTACAGTTTCTACCCTCAACCATCCCTCCACAATATCGTGAAGAAGACCATCGTGGCGCATGATGTGACCAATCCATCGGGCTCGCCTCTCTGAGATGGTTCTTATTAGGTGCCTATCTTCCTTGATTATCCTGAGAACCTCATTGTTCGTGACGTGGTCTCTCCAGGAAATTCCGAGAATTCTTCTGTACGACCACATCTCAAAGGCCTCTAGTCTTTTTTTATCACTTTCAGATAAGCACCATGTCTCACAGCCGTACATTAAGATGCTCCAAACAAGTGTTTTGGCAAGTTGCTTGCGGAGCCCTAAAGTAATATTCTTTGACTCAAGAATTTTGGCTTTTTATTGAAAGCTAGCCTTGCTTGATGTATTCGACTGTTGACTTCTCTTTTGTTCTGGCATCCCAGGTAATCGTACTTCCAAGGTATACAAATTCTTTTGCATCTTTTAGGGGTACTCCTAGCATTGATATGTTAATTTTCTGCTGCTCATTGCGGCTTACTCTCATGACTTTGGTTTTTGTGCTGTTTATCTTCATATTGTAGTTGGAATTAAATATGTTTTCCATGGATGTCAGCGCTTCAGTGAGTTCATCTTCAGTTTCAGCAATCAGAGCAATGTCGTCAGCAAACCTTATCATATCAATCTTTTGGCCATGTATTTTTACCCCCTCTCTATGGCCCATTTTTTTCCCTGATGTTATTAATTGCATTTTGTATGTATACGTTGAAGAGTACAGGCGACAGAGAGCATCCTTGTCTCACCCCTTGACGTATTTTTGCTTCCTTTTGGACATTTCCGAGTGATATTATGGCAGCTTCTTCTTTGTAAAGTGAAAATATGAGTCTTCGTTCTTTGTATTTGACTCCAATTTCTTTCATAATATCGAAGAGCTTCTCCCAATCTACTTTATCAAATGCTTTTTCAATGTCCACGAAGGCAATATATGTATCTTGGTCTACTTTTATCCTCTTTTCCAAGATCATACGCAGGGATAAGATTGCTTCTCTGGTTCCCATTCTTTTTCTGAATCCAAATTGATCGCTAGTGAGACTATTTTCTATTTTTGGTTCAATTCTATGTATATTCTATCTATATCTATATCTATATTCTATCTATATAATGAGTTATGAAGCGAAATATTGACATTGCCCACCCGAATGGCGGCTCAAGGATCGCACCGTATTCGATTTCTTATTTTTATGATTTTGGGAGATCGAAATCAATATTTAAACTCGCCGTATTTATTTGTGTAAGAGCTTCATGTTTGCGTTTCTCAACGAAAACAACCAGAGTCTGTTTTAGAAAAAAAAATAGCAAATTTAAAGATTCAATAATGAATATTTTTTAAGAGTTTGATATTCACTTAGTATCGACTATTAAAATATTGATAAGAAATAAAAATGTAAATTGGCATTTTAATTAGCATAATAATAAAACAAAAAGTAGAATTTCCAAATGTCAAGATTTCCATTACATTCTTGAGCAATGGTTCTAATATTTTATGTATTGAAATAATTTACTTGACGATATTTTTTCGCAGCAAGTGAAACAAAATGACTTGGTGTTTCAAACTGGTGATCTATAAGTCTGCCTGTTTCGTAAAATAATAAAAAAAAAACTTTTTCTTAATATACATTGCTGCATGTCAACGCTTTATAATATGTTTATTGTTGTATCATTCTATTTTAAATTTACGAGTTTCCATAAACTTCTGCAAACGTTTTATTTAATGTTTTATTAGATTTATATGATAAAGTATACATCTATGTGCATATTAAAATACATGCATATATTATGTTACTTAAACCACAAATACGATTTTGTAAATAAAAGCATAAATCTGTCATAATTTCAAAATCACGGTGTCATAAATACGTTATATTTAATATCATGTTTATAAAAAATACAAGATCATACTGTTTATCTTCAAGATCTTCTCTTCAATTTCCTTCATACCCACTTTTTACATGTTGCATATTGTCTCAACAATTTGCAGTTATTAAGTTAATGTAAGCTGGAATTATCTGTACATACAAGGAGTATGCGTCGTTCCGGATGGCCTCCAGTTTGAAATCCTGGAAAGAAGGCTGCTGTATTATCAGAAGCGTGTGTGGGCGTTCGTTAATCAGAATTTCAAAGGATAATATTAGCCCAGGAATAAATTGGCCGTAACTGGTGACTTGATCCGACCATCATTGTTTTCGGGCGGCAACCCACCCAAGTACGATATGTACTCAGTGTTGCTTAACTTCACTAAATGAACGAGTACTGGTGTTTCAATATGGTATGTTCGTTGGTCAACATTTCAAAATATTATTAATCTGATATCGCAACCGCAGCGTATTGCCCTCAACCGCCAGGATATCGACTGCCACTCGCCACCACACCTATATGTGAAGGCAGCATTTACCTTATTTCTAGAAAACACACTAGCTTTTACGACACTTAACCACACAGACTGTGGGTAGACTGTTTGTCCAGGGTATGGCTGAATGGTCAAAGTACCTGCCTGTTATGCTAGTAGTACTGTACTAACTGTTGAAGCATAATAATCCAATCTCGACACTAATTGTCAGTTATGAATCATAATAGTATTTACTAGGCTTTGCTTGTTGTCTAAAAACAATGAAAATTTTATTTAAATTAAACTTTTAAAGAATATTATATCAGAACGCATTAAGGACAAAACAGCTGCAGCACGAAGGTGGGTGTTTTTTAAAATTATAATTGGTTCGTTTGCATAGTTTCGGAAAAAAATAATGTATTAGATATTTAAAATTTAAAACATAGACACTTAATTTATAATGTGAAAGAATAACTGTAAAATACATTTTTTATATTTTATCGTATTAGATCGATGGTATATTGAAGTATCAAATTCCATCATCATTTATTGATGATATAAAAAATCATAATTTTCATTAATATCATAAGCATACTGAAAAACTAATATCGTTAGTAAACGATTATTATATGTATTTTTTTCTAACTTCTTATTTTTGCATTCCATTTTGGTATTATATGATCTGTTTAAATATGGTCTAGCATTCTTCTGTATGCGTTGTCATAAAAAAACTGAGATTTCTTCTTCCTACGCAGAGCTGCAACCGCTCGTACGATGAGTATCTGATAAGTTCCTAACTTTATCGACATAAAGTAATTAATATAATAGAATAAAAATTCGACGTCCCATAGAATAGAGATGACATTAACACATGTAAAACCTAAAAATCAATTAATCCCTCAATTTTTCCGAGATTATATGGTGTGTACGCGCTTTTAATGAATCGATACCAAGCGCGGTACTCGGCGCGCGGATAATTTTCTACATCTAAATTTTGATGCTTAGGTAATATCCTACAAGCTTCATAAATATCGTTTACATTAAAGGGTTGGAGGGGCACTGGATGCGCCTTCACGTGGCCATCCAGAGGGGATCCGGTGCTCCACTCACGTCGTACAATAAAAATTATGTGGTGTATGTATACATGCTGATTTAAATTTTCTTTCTATTCTGTTTTAATTTAAATTTTGATTTTTTTCTTGGATTTTTTGGAATTATTGTATCTAAAATTTTGATTATGGCACTAGTGGCTGAATAAATAAATTTTATTATTATTATTATTATTATTAATTAATCTACAATCTTATTTCACAATATAATGCAGGTAATCGATTGTTTAATCAGTTATAGAGGTTTCAGGAACTTTCTTCGTCTAAAATTTGATATAATTTAGACTTTCGTCGTCTAAAATCTAATACTGTTTTTTACAAATTATTAGAATTACTTGATTATTTATCGGTTTACATATGTTAAGAACTTTTCAAATAGTCCTAGTATAACGTCTTGGTCTTGAGAAAATAAAACCAGATGCGGTAACTCCGCTGTAGGTAGTCGGGCATGTGAAAAAAACATTCCGTCATATTGCCTGTGTAATTATTTACACAGAGAAGCATTAAAGTGCGCTTAATTGTGTTATTTTTATGTATTTGAAATCCTACACCTTTGTTATGCTAACATAATTCAATTGACGGCATGGAAGTCGTACATTTTTGTTGTATAAACAAAAAAAAAATACAGAATGACGTTGCGTATGGAATCTTTCAAATTTGTTATGTTAACAATATTAAATTTGAGGTATGGTAATCATTTAAAAACATTGATTATGTCACCAGCACAGGACCTAACTCCACTATATTTTCTGAATTATTGTGACCGAATACTCCTTAAAGACGAAGTTAAACACAAACCGAATCTATGCTTTTGTCATCTTATCGAACATCATTGACTTTTACGTAGCTGTGGGTATTAAATATTGTCGTATGTTCCGAAACCGAGGTTAGGTCACGTAGTGCCCAGGAGCGAAGTCCCTTATATGGCTTTCATATATATAAACATTGCCCTAGAAGGCATTTGATAACACAACGCAAATTGTATTCGGTGAAGCTTTTTCAACACCCGATAGTTCTTCTTCTTCGTGTCAGCGACGTCAAATTATTTCTGCCCAGTATCTGGCAACATAGAAAGCCCGTGTGTTGCCTATCAATGTCAGATACTGGGGAGCATGAAAATAACCTCCACGCGGTGCCACCTGGAAACGCAATCTCGGACTTCCTCCCTTGGCAATCTTTTCAACCCAGCGACAACAAAAAAAAACCCCGATAGTTAAACAAACGGTGTACACAAACCGATTACATTCTGATATTCCGAGAACATTATCTCTTGCTTTTTAAAGGATGCTGGGTGAGTAACCCGATGCTTCAAGTAACAGCTTAATAATATTGTAACAACATTAATTGTGTTTGAAATAATTAGTTATATGATATGATGAAATTTCACCGAAGTCGGCTCTAAGTGCTCTTAGTCATCACGTTCAGTGGAGAGAGTGACTTCCTCAGTGAGGCTGATGTATTATTCAATTTATAATGGTTTGCTCTCCTGCGGCAGTCGCAGGCACCGAATTCGCTGTCGCTCTGAGGAACAAATAATGTCGGCCGTGATTTTGAATTAACGGCAGCTTAATAAACTTGGCCGTTAATTGTGCAGTGGCGTAACTTTTTTGAGTAAACATTTTATGTAAGATGTTTTTTTATGTGAACACATACAGGAGAATACCGACATATGGTGATGGTAATAAAGTGTCATCTGTGGAATTCTACGACGCTTACCACGGTGCATATGGCTAAGCGCTGTATGTGGAGTGTTATCCGCCAACGTCATAGACTACAGCCCGAGATACACGCATCATCCTTATTATTACAGGAATTTACTATGAATGGGTGGTCTTCACGGGACGACTTTCGTCTATCAACCAATTTTAATTAATAGACTATGACTGGCATTTTACGGGTGAGGGATCAAATTCACACAAACCGGGGGGGTGTTTTAGAGCTCAAAAATCAATTAAAAATATATTTTTTAAATCTCCTACGGTGATCGAACCCACGGCATCTGGCTTGCAAAGCAAACGCTTTAACCATCGAGCCATACCCACCGGCAAATATTATGATGTTTTTTTTTATTAATATGTTATTATACCATGTATTTAACTCGTAAAATGCATGTTTTAATAAAATATTGGATCATGGATCAGTTTGACAGCTAATCAAGTGTATTTAGGTGGTGTTTTAGAAAACGTGTCCAGGCGTGCACAACTGGTTAAAACTAGTTGTTCTATGACACTCAACAAGGGCGGCTGGATGCTGCATGCGGAAAAGATGTGTTATTATTGTGAAGAGTGGAGTAGTTACATGTGTATATTCAAACTATGTTACTTGTATGTTGCTTGAAGAGAAACATATTGTATGAAGAAAATAAAACAGACGCTAGTACAGCATTTTATGGGTTTAATAAGTAAGAGTTTTAAAATTGATTACATAATGTCATGATAATGTAAATTTCATCCAAATTTACACAAACTATTTGTACACAAAGCACCTGTAATGACCCCACTATTAGAAATTGTAGATCGATTTATGAATAGTAATAAAAAAATTAAAATTACGTAATTTTTGACGAGACGCGTAACACTCTATAACCCTTTCATTACGGCTCGGTTTGAATACAAATTATACTGTCAATTATAAAACTAGTATTTGAAGCATACATGTAATTATCGGGTCTATTTTTATATATCGCATTGGTTCTTGTATCCTTTAGCTATCAGGTGATGCATAAAAAACTATTCTAAGAAAGTAGCAAAATGATATATCACGTCAACCGATGAGGACGTTCGGGGAATCTTATGACGGCTTATGACAACGATGCGAAAGGGTTAAAAACAGCTTTTTATCAAGCTTTTCGTATTTCTTCTATATATTTTTTATTCCATTGGAAAAGAGGCGCCACTGATACAAATCCATCGTCGTATTGAAATCTTGAATCAAATCGATTGATATACATTAAGCATAGGAGTTTATTAACCCATAAATAAAGCGCGAGACGGAGAGAGGAAATAAGCAGATTTATCAAGCGATCACGTATCTTTCATACACGCCGTAATTTATTGCCTCTAATGGCGTCTCTTTCTATTGCAAGCCGCTCCGAAAAAATAAATAATGGTTCTTTTTCTTCGTGTATTCCGCGCGGCTATTCACAGCTTGATCGACATATCACGCTGCCCGATACAAAAAAGAAACGGATTACCAAATCTCATTGACAATAAAGAGTGTAATCCATTACGATTTATATCTCATGTGAATTGTGAAGGCGAGCATTGTTTATATGAATGATCGATGCATAAAAAGAGATTATATTCGTAGCGATGATGCATAAAGAATAAAGTGGCACGAGAATTTGAAAAAATATCAACTATAAACTAGAAAAAACAAGCACGCTTAGAAGAGCTTATGAAAGGTATAATGTCCATGTTATCACATAAAGCACACAATACTAGTACGTTTGACTTTACTGATATGAAGAAAACATTGAAAACACGTAACAAAACTCAAAACTTACATAAAATAATAACGATCAATTTAATAAAGTATATGTCGAGTCACAAGTCTGCAGTTGTGTAATTTTTTGGTAGGTTAATTCTTAAAGTTGGGTGGATTGAGTCGCTTCATAGGACCAAATAGTCCGGCCTTGGAAAGAATCGCGCTTATCATTTGATCTTATGAAAAGATCAGTTAAAATGATAAAACATCCAAAAATATGCCTCGGATACTTCATTCCCCAAGTTCCCTGTCCTGGAGTTCATCGGAAATCATATAGTATGTTACCAGGTAGACCTCGGGTGCAAATATGTCGAAGGCACGGACAGTAGCAACTAAGAAAACTAAGAGTCGCCATTTTGAGATGAACATATTTTAATAGGAATGCAACGCATATGGAAAGATAATAAATGTTCATGAAGGATCAAAAATATATAGATTATAAGCAGACAGAATGCTTTGTAGCGACGAGTTGTCACATAAATTTAAGTGACAAATTATGTTCTAGAAGAAATAAATAAATGCAACTTTACAAATAACTTTTCATTTAAACCCTTAACAATGAAAAATGTAACAATATTCAATTTTAAATTGGAAAACTCGTCGAAAATTGAAGAGCAAATTCCAAGCAAACCGTTTAGTTTAAACTGATTTTAATTTGTAATTTCAAGCGGTAAGCGTTTCACCAAAGCTTGTAACATTATAAATTTATATCACTAAACTCTCGGTTGAAAGCTCCGTAGCGTTCGATACTCGTGAAATTTAATACAGCACATTCGCAAGCTGTTGTCCCCGTACTTGTCGGGTGATGAGCCTTAATAAGACACCATATTGTGTGATAGGTAACGGAAGCTTCAGGCACCTCGAGCTTTTAACAACCCGGGCGTTCATTCGAGGCGATTAGCGGAGCCTCTTGTGCTTGACGTGAAAAGGATACTTTGTTCGGCACAGATGCCTGAAACAATTTATTTCAGAACACACTATAATGCCTGCATAATGTATCGTATAATTATTGTTATCATATTAAAACGCTTTCGTTGTTTTTATATGTGGAATGTGTAAATAAATTTGTCAATCTTTGTCTCATATTGCGCATAGAAAATATATTAATATTTTGATTCTATTAAGATAAAAAAAGATGCATTAAAATAAGAATAAGGAAGGTCATAGATTAGATTTTGTATCATTTCAGTAATAAATGTAAAAATCAGTATATAATAAAAAAAAAGTATGTAAAATAGATAATGCAATTAAATTTGAAAATGTAAAAATTAAAGTTTTTTTTTTTTTAATAATCATTGCATTAGTTATAATTTACAAAATAATTAGACTCCGAAAAGCTCACACTCTGAAAAATATGGTATATTCATATATTAGGTTGATGCAAAAGTTATGGCCGTTTTTTATGATCCTATGTAAGAAAAATCTTCAGAAATGATGAATAGTATCTACTTTTCAATGATTCCATTGTATAAAGGATGATATCTCTCTACTTTCTATTTAGTTTTGGACTGGCCAGAGTGAAGAGCCCTTGTATTTTTTTAAAATTGCGGTTGATAAAGTGCATTTACGTCAATGCTTACTTTATGAAATCCGTAAAGACAATGCCGCGAGCGTGGTAACCAAAAATATTTGCGAAGTGTATGGAGCAGATAACATCATAATTCGACAGGCACGAAGATGGTATACATGTATATACCACAACCGACTGTCTTCAATATCTGAGTCAATTATTTTATAATTTATAGTCAATTTCTTATACTTATGTTTCAATGAATACGATGTGTAGTCGAAGTGTATTGATAATGACGAGAGATAGGGCGAAAGAGATATCACTCCATGTAAACACTCCATGTTACGTAAAAGGTCACCAAAATAATAAGGTATATTAAGCAGGTGAATGGTAAAGACTAGTAGAACGTCGTGGTGCAAATATAATATAATTGTATTTTTAATGAGGCCAGGTGATTAGCTTTAAGCCTAATTTATAACCAACTATAAACATGCCATTTTCACATTCTCATTATATTCAAATTGATTTGAAAATCCTACGATCAAGTAACTTTATTTATACTCCTACATTATGCACCGTCGTTGAATACATTTAACAAACAACAACGACTCCAATATTGCAATAGTTTTATCGCTTTTGGGTTTAATAACTTAACTCGCAGTTAAGACGGCGGCTGTAATATGAAACAAAGTTTACAGCTATATCGCAGACAGAAGCCATAACCCCAAAATTGTGTTATTTGTTGTTTGCTCTAACTGCCGGTGGTCTACCCGTGTCGTGTTCAACGTCAATTTTGCTCTCGAGACAAATTCATTTCTTCAGTTTTTAGAGCCGTTCTCTTCGCTCTCCAAGTCAGTTTATAACATCGCGTGATCGGAGTGGAGTTATTAAGTAAATGCATGGAATTAGAACTAGTTAAACAGGCGGCTTTGCTTTCTACTCTACATCTGAACGTTTATCAACAAACTGCCGTTTTCTACAGCCATTGTCTTTTAATCTCCAATAGACTAATTAACTTATATACATATACGAGTATGTTTAACCTGTGAGTGCGTCGCAATCTATTTCACAGATTTTTCGCTTTATGCATCTGTTTTAATTGTCGCTGGACTTCATTTACTAACTGACTATAATCTGACTATATTGAAGTGGGAAATATCTTCAGATTAGCTATATTTACTCTTAAACTCATACTTGGATTTATACAGTAGATTAATTAACCAATACATCAGAACCATTACCATATCCGCTCTTCTAACTGGCAAATATGTTTTTACGATCTACCGCCAAAGCTATGCCGCCATGGTCTTCATCTTATGTCTTCATCATACCAGCTACGCCGAGTACATTATATGTATAGTTCCCTAAAGCCGCTCTTTTTTTAACTAGTAAATTATTTAACCAGTAATACACTACAGTAATAATATACACACTCTGAATAAATACTATAAAGACATCTATCGTTATACGATGGTGTAACATTGGTAACAATGTTATGAATGCAAGGTTTCGTCGCATCGATTCGGGTAGTCGATGGTCGTGTGGTCAAGGGTATTGAACTTGAACAAAGGTTGGTTCCAAGGTTCGCTGGTTCGCATCCCGCCTCTGCCGATATTTTTTCTGAATAGTAATACACTAGTAAATAAGAATGGTAGTTACTTCGATCTTCTTATAGTTTTAAAATCATTTGATTGATATATAATTAAGACTTTTTTTTTACACTCAAAACTTTTCTAGAATTAGATCTATGACAATCGAGCACTTTACACTTTGGTATACACATATGTTCATATAAAGTTTACATATTTTCACTCGATGTTTTTTTCACACGCATTGATCACGTACGAGACCGCATGTTGGAAAGGTAATAATTATAATAAGACTTACACGTTCTTTTCGCCTTAATACTCCGTTTACGAGATGAAAGCAACTGCCCTTCCTCGACAAACTGAAGGCATTATTTACTTTCCGAGTCCAGGTGTTTTTTCTGCATAATTGATCTTAAAATGTGAAAATCATTAATTATCATTACAAATGAATACAGCCACTCATTTGCATGGAGGTTTACTCTGAAGGTTAGTAATAATTTTATGTTAATATCGAGTATTAAGTACACTTAATTTCACATTTACAAGGTAGAAACGTTTCGCGAAAAAGGACCGTATTAAAGATTATACAAAAAGTAGTAATATTAAATTGGTATCCTTGTATACAAATAAATTAATTATAACAAAATAAAAAAATATATTTTAATTTTCAATGTTTTCAGCATTCACTTTGAGATCCATTATAAATAATAAATATTTATTTATTTACCTTGTTTTTACATGGATCACGTAGTCAAGTTATATAAGTTCTCTATTATGAGACTGCAGTGTCGAATAACTCGTAGCCTTTCTCAATCTATCACTTGCCTAAATCTAATAATAATACCTAAATCATTTTTTATTTCTCATCCTTGCAACCCTATCTGTCTCCCTCTTTTATCATTCCCTGATAGACGCACCCCTACCCCCTCTCCTACATAAAATGGGTTTGACCACTTATAATGTACTATCGCAGCTCAGTTATCTCTTAGCAAGTGATGGATTGAGAAAGGCTACGAGTAAGTCGAAACTGCAGTCTCCTAATAGATAACTAATCTTACGTGATCCATGTAAAGACAAAGTAAAAAAATAAATATTAATTATTATATATATTATAGTTTACTAAGCTAACCAATAGTGATAAATTTGCTAGTAAATTGTTGTTTGACATATATTGGTTTTATTTTTTGTACAAAGATCCATAAAAAACTATACAAAATAGTAGTAGGAGAAAAGACTGTCGTATTTAATATTACTCTTTATTCGTTTGCTCATGAATTGTGAATAATTCTAGATTACTCCAGTCATTGACTATAACATTATTTTGTTATATACTTTTATTTATATATTTTCTCTTTATTTGTTTCAGGTAAGTGATTCTGAGCAAAATCGTCTAGCACAATACCATAAACAGGATGTAAGTGCATAGCATAATTGTCGATATAAAAATAAGAGAAAAATCTAATGCCATGTTTACTAAGTGTTAGCGGTTAATGTTAGCCAAACCCAGACAATGTCATTGTAACTGTATAAACACGAAAAATGTATTAGTGTAAGTATGCGTAAAGATAGTATAAGGCTAGTGAATAGGCGCGGCTAATACTAATTGCTAGGACTAAGTCATCCCATAAGACTGGTAGATTTATATAATAGTCTCTTGTGGAGGTAGTATAGCAGTAGCCGGAAGAAATTAAAGGTAATAATGCTTGCGGACGTATTTTTAATGTGAGTCATTATAAAAGTGGTAATAATTGTAAATAAAATATTAAATTTAATGATTTTAAATTACATTATTTAGCCGCGAACGAAAAGTCATTGCGGAAAAATTATAGGACGAGGCTGGCAGAGCCATAACTGAAAACATTGCGAATAGGTAGAACCTACACTATTTTTGCAAAGAAGACTTATAAAGTTCAATAAAGGCGTAACGTTTAAAACAACAGTTTTTAAAAAGTCTTATTTTTCATTTTTAAGGTTAAAAAAGGCAATTCATATAGAAATGACAGAAATTTGGACTATGCGGATTGACTGTGCTGCATGTAAAAGGCGAGCAATCTCTATTCTAGACTTAAATCCTACAGCAGCTTGCATTTACTCACATCAGATTATTTAAGGATAAGGAGGCGCTTGTTTGTTCTTCCTAGAAGTAATACTTACCTGCCAGAAGCTATGCCTCTTGGGAGAGTGATCAGATTGTTCAACCATATCGTTTCGAATATTGATATATTCCACTTCAGAGAAGCCCAGTTTACGAATTTATTTATCAAAGTAATTTCATGGAGTCTTCTGATTAGCGAGCTTCGGGACTTTTTAATAATTGTTGTTAATAAATCATAAATACGTATATTTATAAATTGTTTTTCTTGTATTCTATCTCATTTCAGGATCGCATTAAATAAAATTTGTATTTTTCTGAACGAAATAAAATAAATAAATAAAATTGAAAACAAAAAATAAATAAAAAATGAATCAGATTTGTTTTCCAGGTTATGATTATTAGCACAAAAGTGTTGCCGCAAGAAAGCACAACACCAAATATCGATATTCAAGTATGCGAACCAAAACATATATTTTAGCTAATACAATGTTGGCGTTTGTATGTGAAAATATATCCTTAAAATTATTTTACAACACGGATAGATTTTTTTCGCTGTATCGTTGTAAGGTTGTTTAAATGTTTTCGGCTACAACATTCATGTCAACTCCGCGTTCTTTCGTTTCGCCGAATAATAAACTCGTAGATACGCTGCTGGTGGACTGTGGTATCATACAAATACATCACTTCCTCTCTCAGAAACGCACGCAATTCCCTCATTTGCCGAAGCTGTCGATAAGAACAAAACGAATGCAGAGAATAAAAAAAAAAGTTTTCATTATGTCACGTGGACATTTCTTAACCCACCAAAGTCTCGGACTGTATGATTTTTAATGGAGTAAATTCTTGTTTAAACAACAAATATTAACAGTAGTTATTAATGTAGAAGACAAAGAAACGATTTGAAATGTGTTGTAAAATATAAGAAAGTAAATATAAAATGAGAAGTTGGGCAAAATTGCACGCAAACATCGATGGTTCACCGTCTGTTGCCAACAGCGAAACGTTGGTTATGTTGAGTCACCCCTTAGGACCATGACTAGGACCTCGGAACCATTGGCTTAAGATGTATTCCGATCTCCTTATAATTCTGATTAACAAACATCCAGATATGCCTTAAATGCGAAAGCTTCCGTCTTTTTAATTCCTCGGTCTCATGGAACCATAATGATTTTCTGTGAACTTCCCGATACAGTTGTGGCAATTTTTGGTGACTATATGTACTAGATATGGAACGTTTATGCTACGAGTATACGAATGTATGATTTTAAAACATGGAGGGAGTTATATTACGAGTATCACCACAAATAACTAACCATTTCTGATGTTTTTTTCAATTTATTTGTTGTACGTTTTACTGTCATTTAATGATTTGTCGTTTGCTTTACAATTTGCGACAGTCGCTGCTGAAAAGGTCGTTAGTGTCCCGGCTTACGAAACGCAGTAATTGCGTTTTTCGAACTTAAGCGAAAACGCACCGCTCCGCCAATAGCGCCAAGTTCATTAAAAGAGACGGCTATTTGTCCCGTTGGACGGCCGTTAAGACTCCAATTAGGGCCCATTTACGCTCGTCGAGTGAAATTTGATTTACTAAACTTTTTTTTCTTACAAGATGCTTTTCCAGTATTTGTGTTCCTTTTTTCAAATAATCTTTTCCAGAAACTGAACAATATATTAACAATATTGTTCTACTACATGCTTATTGATAAAGTCGAGGGGTTTAAGCCGTATATAAAGACCTGGGCAAAGTTGGTTCCAAGGCCCGCGGTTCGCATCCCGCTTCTACCGATATTTTTCTGAATGAATTGATGGGTACAAAAAATTTGATATATAGTATGTGTATATTTAATTACTAATAATATTGTTAAATAGTCAATGATCTATAAAAGAAGATTAGAATATTGAAAAAAAAAAAATATTCTAATAAATATTTAATCCATATAATATTATCCTGCTGCTATGGGAGCAAAATCAATATTTTTTCTAGAAGGCATATTGATTAACCCTACGCTATATAACTGCAAGAGTCAAGCATACTATATCTACTGAATATTGGCAAAATGTTATCGTGAAAGGGTCACTAGAGACTTAAGTTACCCGTTTGGGCTAAAAATCAATATTCTCTTCAAGAGGCTCCCTACGCTGGACCTCCAAGGAGAGACTTTCCATCCAAGCACTCCAAGCACTTTACTTAGGATGTTCGACGTGCTTTGAATATTATTATATATTATTATTATTATTCTATATCCGCTTCCTAGTGTAGCGTATGTACGTCATCTACCATGATCTTTACCTCAAGTAATCGTTGATTATAAAGTATACTATGTATAGTTTCTGATGAACCTCCACAATCAGAATTCAGGGGCTTGTCTCTTGAAAACCCTGGAAATGCCGACACGATTGTTGGGAACTTGAATTTTTGTTGCAGCAGTTGGTACGGAATGATGACCTTCTTGTTATTAATATGTATTAATACTAGACATTAATAATAGCAGTTGACGTTGCGGCAATTTGGGATGTATATATGAAAAAAGTAAGATAGATATTTATTACAAAATAATATGTTGTTTCGTTTGTTTACCATGTCAGATTATTGCCACAAACGTTGCGAACAAATGTAATAAAAAAGTACAACTTGCCGGTTGTAGGGTTCCATGATCAGCAGGCGGAGAGTATTCTGGGCATGTACGTCTTGTAAATAATGTCTAGAGGGCGTAGCACCCTTCTGGACCAAGGAGCCTCGTGAACAAGGGGGCCTGGCTGCTTTAACACGCAACATGGCATCTACATTAGTGACTCCGAAGCATGCCGAAGATGTGTCGAACGACAAACTAACGTATCATTAGCAGAAGTCCCTTTATTGCGGCATTGAATTTAGCAATTACAGATAATTACAGCCCATCATCGACCCATTGTCTGATTTTAAGATTCACTGTGAATGTAGGTGATGATCGCGTAACAATTTTCTCACACCTATCAGGTTATAGTTATAAATATTTTTGATTGCTTGAACTTATTAACTAATTATTGACAATTTTATTTAAGGCTTTCGGAGACTAAGGAGGTAGTTGATAAATTTAGACTTTTTGACCTTATGCCTTGGGGTAATATGACTTGTGTATTTTATGTCACAACAAGTATAATGCAATTAAGATACTTGTATTATTATTATCATTAGATGATGTACGATTATATGCTCGTATATGTATTCCATACATACCGTATACTAAACATAGTTTGATATTAACAGTATATTCTTTTGTATATCAAATCTGGAAGATAAAGCATTCTTTTCGAACTGACAGCAAGCATAAGGGCTACAACTCATGTCCTCGGCGTCATATATTATATTACATTATAATTATTTATATTGTTTCATTTTTTTTAAATATAATGCCATGTTTCGTGGGAGGTTGCGGGCGGGGGTTATGGTGGGCGGCAAGCCTATGTATTGCATGCCAATGTGATGAATTGGTGCGCCATTATTTCTTTTAATTATGTTGTTTGCTTTGTTTCAAGAACTTTGGCGGCTTCTGATGATTCCTTCTTGGCAATAGTGGTGGGCGGGTAGGCAGCGCGTGCAGGGCATGCCAATGTGATGAAGGGGTGCGCCATATTTCTTGGTTATGTCTCTCTGCTGTGTTGGAGGCCAAGAACTTTAGGCGGCTGCCTGATGATTCCTTCTTGGCAATAGTGTAGCAGAGTAGGCGGAAGAATGAGTGGCAAATA